>JADLZK010003961.1:0-16695 GCA_015847255.1 Hyparrhenia diplandra | reverse complement strand
ACTTCATCATGATTTATATTATGGAATTAATCCTGAAATTGCCTTATATTCCAACATGTATGAGAAGAGCCCCGATCGAGTTGTCGGTGAGGTAGGATAGCAATTAGGAGTAACATGTGTGGACTCGGATGACATATTGTATAATCCTGATACTGGTAGTTTGATTATCTGCGAGTATCTGAGCACGCTGTCCGTGTGGGCTGAGCCGACGAGGACTTCCGTTCAGTGCTGTGGTCAGTGGATCCTGCAGCGCCTCTCGGCCTCGGAGAACCGGCACGCGTGAAATACGTGGGCTGCTGATGCTGGTCACATGCATGCATGTGGCTCCTGCTGATCACATAACATTGCCGTGCCGACGCTGCCCAGCATGCATCACAGGCGAATCAAGATAGATAGGATAATGATTTCGATCCGAGCTTCCGTGATCATTGGATCCTGCTGCGCCTCGCGGTGCCCTGCCAATCGTCAAAGGCACATGATCGAAGTACGTGACTGCGGAGGCTGGTCGAGGACGAGGGGAGGTCACATGGATGCATGCGCTCCTGCTGCTCACATCGCCATGCCGCGGCTGCCCAGCACCACCGTCATGCAAGATAGATAGGATAAGGATTTCGATCTGCCCCTCGATCGCTGTAAGAATCCTCACCCTGGCATGGTAATTTGAATTTAATTAGCTGCAAGGATCATTTGCGTATCGTCGTCCACGGTGTGTGTATCACATGGGCAGTGGGGGGGTATTCATCCGCGTCCACCCATGCGAGATTGATAGGTTTAGCTGGTGCCACTGTGATACCCGACGATCCAGCAGCACACTGCTCAATAGTCATGCCACGGCGTCTATAAGTACATGCAGAACACCCTTAAATTTTCACATCGAGCGAGCTCAGCTATAGTCGTACACACCAAAAGCTAGCAAAGAAACAAATATGGCCTCAGGGAGTGTTTGATTCTCCCCATTACAGAGGAGACGCTGAGAGCCACTGGAGAGTATAAAGAACCCATCACCCAAAAGATGTTGCAGACTATGCCATGAAGATGATCAACGCCAGTGACAAGAATACCAACGCACAAAAGTTCGTCGACAACCTCAAGGGACAGGTTCGTATAAATAAGCATGGTTTACATAAATTTAGACTAGCTACTAAATTAATTTTGGTTCACCTGAATGAATTTTTGAACTTTCAAGTATATTGAAAATCAAGTTTTGTTTGTTTATGGAAAACAGACTCATATATATCCTCACCTTTTATCTACACGTGTTCTCCCAGATACGGTAATGGAATAAGTACAAAATGCCTCATCTACAATGCCACCGGTACCACTCTCAACTTCGTCACACATACAAAGATTGGCACGGCCATATCTATGAGACACCCCAGCCATCAGAGATTCAGAATGGACAATGGGGGCATTCCTCCATGTCCACGCATCTGGAGCTGCGGTAGGTTCATCTGGTGCTGCCGTGTATCGTACCAAGATACCCTCCGATGACAGCAGCTCCTGCGATTGGTTGTTCGCTTGGAGCATCCTACATTGGTGACAACAGGGTAACTACATATACTGAGCTTATCTCAAAATATAATTAATAATGTTTTATACATGTTCGGATTCACATCTCTATTCATTTGAATCTAAACACAAGGCCCTAAACTCTACCTGGTCATATTCTTGTATTTTATCTGTGCAGGTGTACACGAAATCCGTGAGAAAGACCATTTCCCTCAGCACTGGATTATATCTACGATGTAAAGCTGGAAAATTCAGATCGCACGTCTACTGATGAAGGCTATGGATATCATTCCAATACAAGCATTGGTGAAGGCACCACCGTTAACGCAGAAGCAATTTTCAAGTTCCCTAAGTGAAGTCTCGTTGCTACCGGGCTTTATGTGACGAGGGCATTTGAAGGTGTCCTTTTTATTGCTGTCTTTGTTGTGCATTTTCAAGCATTTGTAGCGTGCAATCAGTCGAGGGAAGAAGACAATCAAAGAAATGTACCGTGTACTTTTTATTTTGAGTGTCTTCCCTTAATAAGTCCCTCTTTCCAATGTCTTCCCTTAATAAATAGACTCTTTTGAGATGTACCTTCAGTTTTTACTATCAATAAAGTTATGGAATTTGGTGTTTCTTCTCCAGCTGTACATCACATTTGTGATTTTATACCCATGTTTTTTACATTGTGATTTTGCTGTTACTTCGTTCTAATGCTAGGTTTACCTCGAGCTGTTGTTTCCTACAATTGGTGTGTCAGGTAGGGTCTTTCATGTACATATCTGTTCTTAATGTGCTTCAAATTGGGATTTCTTCATCAACATCGTCGACAACAGTTCATGATCGAAAGCAGTGATTTCCTTTATATCAGTAGCTGGGATGAGATTCGGCGCGGGTCGATGTGATGGTGCCCGCCCGACTCAAGTGGCAGCCGCTGGCGTTCGCAGCATTGAGCGGTGCCGATGCAGAAGTCAAACTCCCATGACGTCCCAACGGCTATTGTTGGTTGTAGTGCCACAAGCTATTTGTAGTGTTTTTAGCACTCAACGCAACGGCGTGGTCTAAAAAAAAGTCTTTTTAGCACTCTTTGTAAAACTCAGATGAGAGATCCATCTTTTTTTTTGAGTGAACATGAGAGATTCATCTTATACACAACTTCAAGTAAAAGATTGGTTTGCTATTATTTCTATGTCACTTGGTGTTTGTCAAGTTGATTTTTGTCGCTGCCGAGGAATTTATTAATTGCATTAGTCCATCACAACACATACTCGCCCGCATGCACAAGAATCTTATGGCATAATCCTATAGCATCAACATAGATTTTGATTTTTGAAATTTAGTTTGCAGGAAATAATCCTATACGCTTATAGTTGAGAAGGTCCATTGTAGAAGGCTCCAACATGCGAGGGAGGAGGGTGACGTGGTAGCTAGGGTTTTGCGAGGAAATAGTGCGAGAGGAGGGAGCCTTCTTGCCCTCATCTACATGGCATTATATAGTCAACAAAAATTTACATGCGACATGCCACCTAATGGCGATAGTTATTCCACTTCTAGAGGACATGGCCCATATGAATATGGCAATGTCCCAAGACTCGCGTTCGCATTGAGGTCGGCAATGTCAACTAGTCGCCTATTTTGGCTTTGTGGGCGCCAATGTCCATCCTTGGACGGTGCAACTGCGGTTACACTGTCGAAAGTGTTGCTGCTCACCAACGGCATGCTTCAGCAGAAGGCGCACGCCATCCACCCATCTTGGCTCCATCCGCGAGGCAGGTAAAGGCAGTAGCACTGTTGAAGTTGTGGTTTCGAGATCAGCAGGAATAGAGCCTGTCACCAATGATGCTTCAGACGGGACCCAATTGGTGATGACTGGACTAAAATAACAAGGACGCTAGTGATCCATCAATGTATTCACCAACCGTCTTACATTAGCATGTATATCCTCTTTTATAGGGCTTGTTATACTTGCTCACGTTATTTACAAAAATACCTCATGACGGTGGCTGCATTCATGGTACATTCTTTACTCGGAGAGAACTACTTGCATGACATCCTCAATATCCTTCGTCCTAGGGCGGTTTTAGCTGCTGGGCCTCCGTCCCCGGCCCACCTCCCCCTGTGCCGCAGGGGCACGGTTTCCCTAGTGGATTCAAGCCCCTACCACTGCTTCTAGCCAGACACCCATAGGGCGCGCTTCTTCGTGTCCCCCGACACCTACTGGCGGAGGCCTCATGAGCCCCTCTCTAGGAAACCTTGCGCCCCGCACGATAGAGGCCCACGAGCAGGTCCACCCGTCGCCCGCCGGTAGTGAAGGCTCGCGCCACCACGGCTCCCGTGGTGGAGGATATCCAGCATTCCTGCACAAAGACAGTTAATCAAGTACTGGGCCGTTAGGGAAATTGAGCCACCTTCGCCATCACCAGTTGCGGCCCAATGTTAGTGCCTCGGGCTACGGACCATGTTCTTGCAGCGATGGTGCCCTTGCGGCCTTCCGTCGGTGCCTCCCCGTGATCCCCGGGGGCTGAGGCCATGTGGAGCCGCCAACCCAGTGGCAGAGGTTCTACTTCGCTCCCTCCGGACTCATGCTATTCCTGTCTTTGGCCCGGCTCGAGGCACGGTGCCCCGGGACTTGATCCCAGCAGCACCGCTATAGCATGGTTGTTGGCATCCTCTCGTCTAAAGCGGGCGCTGCGCCACGGGATCGTGCTTTTCATCACGCTAGCCAGCAACAACCTCGCCGCTAATGGTACCGCCACTTAAAGAGAAATATGAAATCCTGTAGTGAAAAAAAACTGATCAACATGATAGGGTTCAATCTGGGCTTGCTCTTTAGTGGTAATGGGCTAGGTAATTGGGAGTACAAACCCGATGTTGCTAGAGTTGAGTTAGCTCGTTTGATTGTTAGACTTGATATGCCTTTGAGTATTGGTGAAACCGATGCTTAAAAGAATACATTAGACGAGCTCATAATACTTTATTTAAGAGTGTGTCCAAACAAACCACTACTAGAGACCTTGAGAAGCTGTTTGATGAACGTAGGAAAGTGCTTAGAAATCATGTGTTGGTGGTGCTTCATCTGTTGCTTTGACAAACCGATATTTGGAGTTGTAATGCTAAGGAACATTATTATATTACTTTGTTGCTCATTATGCTTCTAGTGATTGGGAGTTACAGAAAAGGTCATAGGCTTTAGACTGATTGATTGCAAACATACTGGGTGAGAATATTGTTGAGAAGGTTGGTACCGTTATTCGGGAGTTTGGTCCGATTGATAAGGTTTTTTCTTTTACTTTTTACAATGGATCATCTAATTCTAAGGCTATGGATACTTTGAATGCTTTCTTTTGGGGGATATTTAGGGCAAACTGCTTCGATGATGACCCTGATTCTTACAATCTTGTTCACCAAAATATGTTGTTGTCATGTAAAAACTTGATTGTTAAATCTGGTTTTAAAAGATTCAAACCATACTTAGAGGATTTCGGGAGCTATCAATTTTTAAATTCATGAAATCATAAAATTGCTATGTTTAAGAACTTTTTGCATTGCTCAAGGCATTAAGCCTAGGAAATTTGTGTGGACATGGAGGTAAGATGAAATGCTACATACCTTATGCTCAAACATCTTTATGAGGCACCATATTCTAATGCTTTCTCTTTTTCATTAATGCTAACATTGGTGAAGACCAAGACCGCTAGGCATTGGTTAATTGTTTGGACAGATATTACAGTTTTCTTGAGGTTTTTTATGAGTCCACTATTGTGTTGTCTGGTGTTTAATTACTATCCAACCAGTCCACTTGTTATGAACTTATTGAAATTGCTAGCCATTTGCATGTTCTTGAACAAGATATTTACTTGCATACAATTGTCTATGCTATGAAACAAAAGTATCTAAAATATTGGCAAGACATACCTATGTTGTACTATAGATGCAGCCAGCCCGGCCCGGCCCATTGGAAAACTATAGATAACCATTCCAAATGTGGTCACGCCAACGCTGGGATGGGTACATGCAGGTGGGTAGGTTTTCTTGCATGAAAAAAGACAAATACAGGAAGGGCGCCGCAGATGGGAAAACGTGTGCGAGGTATGTTTCATATGTTCATGTCGTTGTTTTCTGGTGGGTCCACTTGTCAATCCAACATGGGTAGAAGTTTTTATGGTGACAAAAAGATTTCAATTTGTTCATTTGTTTTATAGTATAGAATAGATATAGATATAGATATAGAATAGAATAGATATAGATATAGATAGATATGTCGATTAAAATTTTCTTTTCTTATTTTTTTTCCTATAATAATGGCAAAGGTGGGTAATTTGTTTCAAAAGCAGATCTAATGGTTATCGATTATCGAGCCTAACGATTTAATGGCTACATTTTTTCTCATTAATCTGAGAATTTCTAGCATTTATCTTTTCCGAGGGGCCAATTGTGCAAATCGCCCCTTTTTGAGTGCTAATTGCTCGTTTGGCCCCATTTTTTAACTTTGCACGATTGCCCCGTTTTCCAAACTCGAGCCTACCGTCTGCCCCTATATTCCCTTTCGCAAAGCTAAAATTTAGGACAAAAATGTTTGGAAAATAGGAAAAATGGAAAAGAATGGATTGCCCTTATCCTAAAGAAACAAAGCAAGGGGTTCTCTTATTCGCCGTAGGCACTCGGGTTTCTCGGGGCGTGCGGGCAAGGGCGGCGGCAAAGGCTAGGTTTTCCGGCGCGGCGGGCGAGGAGGCGCGCTGTGAGCGGGCGGATAGGTGTGTCACGGGCGTCGCCGCTAGGCGGCTAGGGCGGGCTTCACGCCATGTGGCGGGCGGCTGCCGTGTGGGGCGCCGTCGGTCGTCGCGACGGCGGTGCAAACCACGCGCCATTGGTCGAGCGGTACCGCGGTGGAGTCTTGGCTCGTCGCCGGCGTATCACCGTGGGTGGAGGTCCTTGTTGGGAATATGCCCTAGAGATAATCATAGAGATGATTGTATCACCTTATATCCATGATATATTATGTGTTCATGAATATCCATTAAAGACAACTTGTATCGATTGACAATTATGTGAATTGTTTGTGAGACTCTTTACTTGTATGGTTATTCCGTAATTGTCCTGGTCGAGTTCATGTGAAGACACACATGAATATTAGATCAAAGACACATATTAGTTGATGACTATGTTTCACAAGTCATAGACATGGAGATGTCAAACTAATAGTGTGGGCACATAGTATGACATGGGGCTGGATAGACCCAACATGAGATGTTGTTATTGTCTCTTTACACATCATGTACGTTATGTCCTTAGACCTGAGATTGTCGTATGTACTCTAGATGTGAAACGACCTACTTAGGGACTATCAAACGCTACTCCGTGAATTGGGTAGCTATAAAGGTGGTCTTCGGGTTTGTCGGGAAGCATGCTGTGAGGCATAGTCAATCAAGATGGAATTGCCCCTCCCATAAGAGATATCACCGGACCACTCGATTGATTGGATCAAGAAATGCATGGCCGCGTGCTTGGGTTAAGTGTTAACCCAACGAGGTGGACCAAATATCGTGTGGCAAGGGAATGACATGTATGTGAGTTTGTGGTGGTTTAAAGTCTGATATGATCATTGCGTACACATGGGAGTTGACACGCCTTGCTAGAGACCGCTATCACCTATTGGTCGAGTAGGGAGTACTCGGGCCATGTCTATGTGTGCGTGTGAGCCCATAGGGTCGCACGCTTAAGGGAAGGGAGGCCAAATTCAGATCCGATCCAATTAGACGAGGCTTAGGTTTACTAATGGGTCTCCAGCCGAGAGCCTATTAGGACGCCTATATATATGAGAGGTGGGCACGGGCTAGGTTAAGCCACGCCACTTTGGCAGCCGCCGCGCCCACGCCCTTGCCTCTGCTCCGCGGACCTAGCGGTCGGGAGGCGACGCTTCCTCTCTATAATGCAGGGATACCGAGGTGCTGCATCCGGAGCACAAGGAAACGCACGTGGAGGACGGACGCGAGCAAACTACATGGCACCGCTCTACGCCGCACATCTTCGCTGAGGGTCACACTTCCGCTGCACCCGCGCGTCTGCAGTGGTAATCCCGTGATCTATAACTAGCAGTAGATCCTGGTTTATGGGTAGAAAATTTTTATTTTCTGGCTAGCGTAGCGATCCCATATTCCTTCTTCAGTCCCGACACGTGAGAGTAGCTGCCCCGATGCCACCCAAAGACCAACGGCCCATCGCCGTGATGTTCTCCTTTGAACGCTTCGCCCACGATGTTCATTAGGTCCTGGACAAATTGACGCCCACGCGCGGTCGTCCTCCTCTTGGTGCATGAAGCGGCCAGCGAAATGGCGTTGTCTCCGAACGCCACAAGCGGGACGACGGTTGGGGTTGGTGCGAAGCACGCGTAGTCCACGGTACACACGCCGGCGGAAAGCATGAGGCGGCCAGCCGAACGTCGCCGGCCTCCCGGGCAGCGGGCGGTGTGGCTGGGCTGTGTTGTGGCTGCGCCCCTCGCCTCGCCGCTGTTGGCGGTGGACGGAGGCTTGGCGAGCCGCGTGTATGGCTGGCGGAGGTGGCGGATGAAGTCGCCGTAGCGGGGCCATCAGTCAAGGGCATTTGTGTCTTTTCCGCCTACTTTTACGGTTATGTCCACTTCACGGGAGAGGGGCAACTAGAGCCTTCGGTTTCAAAAGACGAGGAAAATCGTGCAAAGTTAAAAAAAATGGGGCAAACGAGCAATTAGCCTCGAATAGGGCAATTCATAATTGACCTTTTTTTCTACCGTCCCGGTGAGAATTAATATAGTGGGCCCGTTGGAGATTATCGAGCCTACCGATTTAATGGCCAGATGTTTTTTGATTAATTTGAGAGAATTTCTATCATTTATCTTTTTCTAGCACGTTTAGTGAGAATTAACGTGGTGGTCCATTGGAGCCTTCAATTAGTAATAGTAAAATCGCCTGATTGAAACTTAGATTGTTTCAATTGCCTGACTCCCAAACAATAAAAAAATCGACACCATACTTTTAGTGGGATTATCGATTATTTCCTTCTAGAATCTCATTATAATCATGTATTATTCGGGAGTATATTCATGAAGTATTCAGGACGTGCACAATAAAAATACATTCATAAAGTAAATAAGATCTTGCCACCCCGCTGCTCGTCGTTGACGGCTACCTCCCGTCAAAGGCACGTTCTTCGTTCTATATTGCAGCAGCCACCGCCGGGTATGGCCTGTACAGCCTCTACCATCACCACCGCTGCCCCATCGTAGCCGCCCTCTCCCTTGCCGACGCGCGTGTCCCAGGTCGGTTCCGACGTCCTCGACCCTCCGTCCGACTCGAGCAAGACCTCTCGACCGCCCACCACCAAGACCAACACCGAGGGCCAACGCCACCTACGCCATCCTCATCCTGTTTTCTCAGGCCCCCACCCGCCAGGCTCCCGAACACCAGCATCGTCACGCCGCTGCCGGGACGGCGACGCGCCGTCGTCGTCCATGCCCCCATGTCCACGGCGGTGGTGCTGGAGGAGGAGGAGGTGGGCGGCGTGGTGGGAGGGTATTCGGCGACCCCTTCCTCTTGGCGCTCTAGGAGCATGACGATGATAAGGAGGCGAAGCGGAGGCCGCGGCCCTGCTGGCGCCCGGCGACAGGCAGACCGAGATGGACACGGAGACGACGGGCAAGAAAAAAGTGAAGTAGGTCCCACGATGAGAGAGGGACAGGGGGATTCTATTTCTAGGGGTCGAGACTAATTTGAGTGGGCATGAAAAATGAGGGGTCATTTAGGAGCCTCATTGGAGTTTAGTTTTTAGCTTAAACTTCTAAAATCTAGAGTAGGGGCCAACAGGGGCTTTAGCCGGAGATGCTCTTTGTCGGGGAAATCCTGACGATGGACAAAATACGAGTGGGAGGCTATGGTGCAGAAACAACGCTAGTTGAAACTTTGATTGTTTCAGTCACCTGATTGAAACTTAGATTGTTTCAATTGCCTCATTCCCAAACAATAAAAAAATAATCGACACCATACGTTTGGGTGGGGATTCTCGATTATTTCCTTCTAGAATCTGATTATAACCTGGTAGGAGTATATTCATGAATTATTATTCAGAAAAGTGCACAATACAAAATACATTCATGCAGTAAATAAGATCTTAACACGAGGCTATTATTCAGGAGTGCACAAAAATAGGCACTTGCATGCTTACACAAGAGGTAGCTATAACCCTTCAATGCAACAATATAGTACAGCAGAAGAAGATATCAACGGTATTACTAGCAAAGTAGCATGATCAGTTTAGAGGTCGGGGTAATTATTCTTAACTAGACGAGCAAGTTGGAGACCATCGGGCATAGGAGCCACGACAAGCGGTAAGCCCGTCTGTCATATTCACCTTGCTAGTTCCGGAGCTGAAAATCAAGTCAAGCAGCGCACTTGTAGCTATCCCAATGAGTGCACCGATTCCAAACCCTACGACTGATCCGATTACCGTGACAGCTGCAGAGGCGATTTCAATGTCAAGTGCTACGAATCCAGCTTCTATAGCAGCATCAACTACCTCACCGATCTCAAGGCCAACTACTGCGGTTAACGCATTCACTGAATCCCGAACTGCTGCCTCAATCTTATCCTCTGCTGTGTATATGTCCCACACCATTGCAGCTGCTGTAAAACCAAAAAATGCAACCCCGACTGTTCCCAAAGCTTCAACTGAGTAAGTCACCACAGATTTTCCTTTTGTCCTGCTTCCTCAATAATAGTTTCATATACCTGACCAACATGAAACATTGCTGTGATATTTTATGAGGAAATGACTCTACTTTAGTGTCCACTATGCTCAATTCAAACAAGGCCCTGTTCTTTTTGTCATCAAATTGTTTCAGTTTAGGTCAACTTGAAAACTCCAAAGCTTGATAACCTCTTATCTGGATCATTTCCAAATGACTCAAGTACCATTGGAAAATATTTAAACTTCCAGATATTGCTATTATTTACTTATAGTTTAGATGGTTAAAATGGACTTTGAATCACCAGATTCAAAAACTTCAATTCAGTTTAGTTAAGTTCAACAAATGTTACTCTTAATATCACAACTTTCATCCTTTCTATATCCTGACTCTTGATGTATTTTATGACACAGACTTCTTTCTTTATTTGACCTTTAGTTCACACTGGAGCACCACAAATCTTTTTATATCCAAATTGGAATAGTATTGCAATATTCAAAATATGTGAGAAAATGGTGTAATATGGGACCTTAATAAACATTGTTAACTAAGAAACTAATTTATGATAAGCCCGTAAGGACAAGGTTTAGAGAGTATATATGTTCATACCTGCAGCTTTTTGATGTCATCCAGGTTTTTAAAAGGCCCATTAAATCCAAGCTTCGCCATATTTCTGCAAGTACCGTGGGACAAGAAGGAAAGCAAATGTTGTTACATGTACTAGTTAAGTCTAAAGTGTAAACAAAGATATAAGTTTTCTATGTGATTCCAAAATTCTTTTGTTTCTTCAATTGTCAGCAATGTTCAGCAACATTAAGCAAGAACAAAATTTCTACAAATTTTAGTAAAGATCAGTATCTTACTAGTTAAATATCCGAAAGTGATTTAATCGAACACTTTTCAAGGTCCAATTTTACCAAGTTTGGTTCAAATGCCCCATTGTGTGAAATAATAATGATATTGATAATGAAGATGTAGGTACATACCGTTGCAATAAGATCCTCAAACTTGATGTTGTTTTCCTTGAGCCATCTTGAGAACTGGTTTGGGAGAAAATGCTGAAACTTTTGGCAGACTCAAGCTGCTTTCTTATACATGCCAGCCTCAAGAGCAAGGCGTTGAGCTTCCTTCTCTTGGGTGGCTGGATTGAGCCACTTTAGCTGCTTGATGAGATCATCACTGTGGCTCTTGAGCTTGTCAAGGTAGGTGAGACGGGTGTTGTAACTATTTAATGAATTCTAGGGATGTTTCGATGCCTTTGGTGCAGTATTCATAAACATCTTTAGCAATATCTTGCTTGGTGGCATCCTTCGGTCTCAGACTGCACTATCATTTCCTGTGTACTCTCAAGGATGTGGTACACCTTATCACGGGCATCTTTGGCGCCATGGAGATACTTTTGTTGCTCTGCATATGACTTGAACTGGATCTCTTTAAGCTTCTCCACTTCTTGTCGATGGATCAAATCGACTAGCTTATGCAGCTGCCCTGGACTTAAATCAACTACCTCACGAGACATGATGTAAGCCTGAAAAATATATAGTGCTAGTTAATCATATATACTTACAACATATAACATACCAATAGTTTTTGGGTATATCTATTTCATCTAACTTTTGAGTGAAACTTATCATATTATAGTGTCTAAGATCATCATATTGGCCCATTTGGTAAAACAGTTGTTAAACTAATTTGGTTGGCTTGTGTGACCGCCTTCGAAAAAGACAATTGTTTTGGGTTTATGTCTATCATCTTCTGTAAGCTGGTTGACATATGGTATTTGATAAATCAACTGCTGGTTGGTAGCATGTTTGTTTGTTTAAAAACATAAGTAACAAGCTAAATAACTAAAGGAAACGTATCAGGTGCAAACCAACCCTCCGTGCAACCATGCAAACTTCTAATCTGGGGCCATAGGATGCTGATCTAAGGCCGATCTAGTGTCAAATATCTTCCGAATTAAAAAAAAAACAAGACAATCAGCTGCCTTGTACAACAGAATGTGGATTAAAGACATAGACATATCGACATACAGGGTTCACTTCCCAACACTTTGTGGAGTATGTCCTGCTATGGAGCGTGCTCAGCCAAATTCAACTACAATCGGATAGGGAGGATAGCATTACCTAAAAATTTAAGCCGGATAAAAAAATCGTAATAACATCGGCTTACCACATACAATTCTTTTGGAGCAATGATGACAGATTTCAAGCAATTGATTTGGAAACTTTGGGCTCTACCAAAATGCAAATTCTTTTGGAGGCTGCAATCCATAACAGAATTTGGACCACTGATAGGCTCCAAGGGCGATGATGGACGAATAATGTTGTTTCCCCCCATGCAGGTGCAGCCAAGAGTCTAGTGTTGATTTATTCCAAGACTGTTACTAAAATAGGCAAATCTAGGAGGGTTGGAAATGGTTGGCTAATGAGCAGCTGTGACTTGGCTCCTGAGAGCCAGGAGACTCGGTGCAAACTTGGTGAGAAACCTTCAATTGCACACCTTCAGTGGCAAGATGAGGATTACACTCCATCATCACTCTTGTCTCTGTTGGGAGGTGTGGAAAGAATGAAATGCAAGCTAAAAGCACAAGGATTCTGCAACTATGCAGCTACTCCAAAAAAGTCAAAACAAGGTGAGTCTAGGGGCAATGGCGGGGGCAAAACATGTCTCTAAATTATTATTGCATCGCGTAATGTGAAGTCTCCTGAGACATTCGGGATTTGGTAGCGCTTGTATAGTGCCTTTTAGGCCCCCTTGTTTCTAAATGCAATAGGAGCTCTCATGTTGATTCTGTTTAAAAAAAATTTTTGTTTGTTTCTTCGACCAAATCGACAAGCTAAAAAGCCAGCTACAAAACAAGGTCATTATGATATATGATTGTCATATTTATAAGGATCTAAATGTGACAGTTTGAAACCATAGCATGGCAATTTTAAAGTACGACAATTTTACATCTTACCATACCTATTTCAAAATGTAACATTTAATTGAATCTGATATTTTTTATGAAATCATAAAAGTTGATTTGACCCAAATGTTTCCAACATCTATCAAGCTACTAACTCAAATACTATACTAACAAAAGAGAACAGTATATGCATATATAGCTTGAACTTGATACATGCTGTACATTTGAACTACAAATGTAATTAGCTTTGATTTTAGCTGACTCTATTCTCCCTATACATCTCTTTGGCTCTCTATATATAATCAACTCGGACGAGAAACCTTAGGAATATATAATATCTTTTGTGTATACAGTGGTGTAGATACATAATATAGAATATAGCTATCAATCCATTATATTTAAAACTTGCCTTTTCAAGAGCTCAATGAGACTCAATGATTTTAAACTGTGAAAGCATTTCTAAAATTTGTTAACCTGTATCAATGTAATATAAAAGTTATCGTACTATACAAAGCTATCTTTAAAATGTACTTACAACATTTTATATGCAGAAAGTCCTTTAATTTGCAAATCATAAAAAAAAATCATCTGTAGACTTTATGAAATTAGTCACTGCTGCATGAAAATAAATTTTTTAACATTCATATGCTACTTCCACATATCTTTACGTTAATTGTTCCAAGCTTTTTTTATCAAGATTTGACATCCCCATATACCCCAAAACTTTTGAGAATCGAGCTTGATGTGCACAAAGACTTTTGATCGTCTTGTGTCGTAATTACGCATTTTATTGTTTTTACGGGTCAGTTCGTTACATGTCGATGGTTTTGAGTAGGCAGCCGGGTAAATGGTAGTTTGAGGATGATTGAATAGAAACAGATGAGTTGTATAAAATAATTTAAATATTCTAATGTTCTAAACAAACTTTCCGCACAACTAATAACTACTATTTAATAATAAAGATTAAAGTACAACGGAAGAGTTGTACTTTGCTCATCAAAACAACATTATATCATGCTACTGCATCAACATGGATGTAACCCATTGATACAGCCAGACCTGGATTAAGAACTTGTATATTTCCGGCCCATAATTAAAAAAAAAGGAAATATACCCAGAATTAAAATGCAAAAAAAAAAAAAAAATCTGTGATACAATCCTTTCAATCTGAAGGTGGAGCTTCACGGAATATAGAAAAATTTCAAAAGTTTATAAGATGAGACATAAAATGGGTCAAATTTGGCATCGGCGATCCTTGACCAACGAAATGGATATGCGGAGTCATTTTTTCAACCCTGCCTTTGAAAAACCTTTAGCAAGTAGCGTACACTCTTTCGACCCTATGTCCGGAGCGTTGACCCCCATCGACCCATGAACTTTATGACTCTGGTTTATAATACTTTTTTTTTTTTCTCATGTGTTGATTTAAATCAACTTTCACGAAATTTTCGCAAGAAATGTTGGCTTAATATAACATATACATATATATAAGTGTGTACTCAAAGTATATATAGTGATTTAAATGGAGAAAAAAAGTTGGAATCTTCATGTGGTTACGCGATACGCCGATGCCTATGACCAACTAGTTAAAGCCAATTGGAGAAACGGACCCATCTTCTCATAACTAGCCGGCACGTCTTCTTAAGGGTGTTTGGTTCTAGGGTCTGGGGAATAGGGATTAATAGAGACTTTAAAATTACTCCTAGTTTTCCTAAGAGTTTATTGACTAGAGACTAAATAAGACTAAAAATTAGTCTCTTGTCTTCTTGTTTTGCAATTGATTAGGGACTAAATAGGACTAAAAATTTAGTCCGTAGTCCTTAGTCCCTAAGGAACCAAATAAGGCCTTACTCCCTCCATCCCAAAATAAAAGACCTTCTCTCACCTTCCGAAGTCAACGGTTTCAAAATACTTGAGCAATTATATATTAAAATATATATATATTTATGTTGAGTAATTAGTATCATCGGAAAGATCTTTAAGTCTAGTTTTTTAACAAATTTATTTAAAATTTAAATGTTGTACGTATTTTCTACAAACTTAGTCAAAGTTGAAAAAGTTTGACCGGCTTGCGCTTTCCCATGGCGTCGCTTTTTTGGGGACGGAGGAGTAGTCACTAAGACTCACTCCCGAGAAAGAAAAAAAAATGCATTGAAATTAAAGTTTGCAAACTTGCAATAATTGATTAATATATGTTAAGGCCATCGGATGACAGGAGGCTCACCTTTGAGGGTTCAGGTTCACTCTTGAGGACGGATCAGCTAGCTTCACCCAAATGGGAAGGGGCGGCCTGGGCAGGACTGTTGTGAATCGATACGGGAGGATTACCCTCTTATGGGGAAGAACGGGGCACGTGGTACGTGGGCCTGGGATGCTCGTCCATCGACGCGGGGTGATGAGGTCACGTAGCATGCATGTGTTCCTGCTGCCACATCGCCACCATGCATCGGGCTGACGACCGAGAAGCGAATCAAGATAGATAGGATAAGGATTTGGATCCGCCCTCGATCGTCGCTGTGAGGGTAATCCTGAACTCCTGGGTGGTGTTGGATTTTTAATTAGAGCAAGGATCATGTGTATCGTCGTCCACGGCGTGCAGAGATGGCTTCAGCGGGGGTGGGGGGCCTGCGCTCATCAGGAGGTGTGATCGATGGCTTCAGCTGAATTGCCGCTGTTAATGGTGCTAAGATACCTCCAGCAGCTGGCAGCGGCACCAGCATGCAGCACTCGATTTGGAAGCTGTGTATTTTTTTCCCATTATATAAAATAATGAATTAATACAGTCGGATTCGCATCTCAATACATTTGTATAATGCCACATTTCTGTTATTTTTTCCCTCATTTTAATTAGCGTAAAATAGTCAAAAGAAGAGCCTTTCTTGGCTAGGTCGATAGTTTATGCACGGCTCCACTGGGGCTTCAGTTTTCAATCAGGAACTTAGAAGACTTTGTAGTGTAGGAGGATCGCTATAGAGAACGCCTCACACCCAAACCCGTGACCCTTCCCGCACCTTCCCTCCACGCGCACCCCACCGGTGGCGCCGCCCCACCTCCCACCTCCTCGCACCCAGATCCGCCCCTCCTCCTCCACCGGATCCTGCCGGCACTTTTCCGTGTGCGCAGTCCCCAAACCCTAGTCCCTCCCTCTTCACCTCTCCCTCCGCCCGGCGGGGCCGGGAAACCGGCGACGGTGCCCTCCACTGCCTCCTCTGCGGTTGGATCTCCCTCCCCCGCCCCCTTACTCGACCCCCGCGTCCGCCTTGCTCGCCGGCGCCCGGCCCGGGCGGCGCTGGGGCGGCTGACCTCATTCTGACCGCGTCACAGAAAGCATAAGCCCCACCCCCGCGCAACCGCCCCGCCGGCAAGACTGGGTGGTAGGACGGTCTTCGTCAAGGTGTGCAAGCCGCAGGGTCGGCGTGGCGGTGGTTCTATCGCCCCAGGCGAGTTCGGCGGCCGTCGTCACGCCCGCTTCGCTGAAGCGCGCCCAATCGGTGAAGGCCTCATCCAAAGGCGGAGAACATCGCCCTCTAGCTTCGCCTCGCCGACAATGACATGTGGTCCCACCCCCGCCGCTAGC
>JADLZK010003960.1:0-15934 GCA_015847255.1 Hyparrhenia diplandra | reverse complement strand
CGATATGCTTTTGGACTTAGATGAGTAACCAACAAGAAAAAACCAATATCACAACGTCTTTGAAACTTCCCTAGATGTTGAAGCTTCTTGAAGATGTAGCATTTGCAACCCAAACACCCTAAGAAGGAGGCGTCAGAGGCTTCTTCCCCATTGAGCAACTCATAAGGTGTCTTCTTGAGAAACTTTTGGAGGTAGGCGGTTGGATGCATAGCATCGCGGTGTTGATTGCCTACGGCCCAAAACTTCTCATCGGTGCCATACTCATCAAGCATTCGTTCTTGCCAAAGTGATTAGTGTCCGGTTCTTTTCTCTCCACTACTTTACCATTTTGTTGAGGAGTGTAGGTTGAAGAGAACTCATGCTTGATCCCAACTTCATCTGGCAATATACCTCAATGTTTGTGTTGTCAAACTCCTTTTGCCATTGTCACTTCTTATCTTCTTGATCTTCACATCAAATTCATTTTTGAGCTCTTTTAGCAAACTTCTTCTTGAAGCAAGCGGCCACTTCGGATTTGTCATGAAGGAAGAAAGGTCAAGTAGCTATCTTGAGTAGTCATCAACAATCACTAGACAATATAGGTTGCCCCAAGCTCTTGTATGTTGTTGGTCAAGAGATCCATGTGAAGAGTAACTCTACCACTCTATGTGTTGACATAAAGCTTTGGTTGGATGGGTGTTGGCAGCTTGCTTGCCGGCTTGACATGCACTACAAAAGCTTACATCCTTTTCAAACTCGACATTCTTCAATCCCCTCTCACTAGATCATTCTTCATTAGCTTCTTGAGAGACCCCATGCACCAGCATGTGCTAGTCTTCTATGCCATAGCCAACCAAGTGATGTAGCCTTAACCGGTAGAGGCAAGTTTGCAAGTTGGCTTCTTCAGGTGAAATCCACAACATAGAGGTTGTTGTACCTAAAGCCTCTAAATATCTCTTGCTTGTCACTCTTCTTTATCCACAACAACTTCATGTTCATCAAAATAGGCATTGGAAGCCAAGATCACATAGTTGACCAGCCAGGCAACAAGTTGAAGCTCAATGAAGCAACATATAGGACATTTGATAGTGAGTGATCATTTGATATTGCAACCTTTCCCAAGCCTCTCACTTTGCTCTTTTGAATTGTCACCAAATGTAATCTTGTTGTGGCCTTTGTCCCCCTTCTTCTAGTGAGAGGAGGGTGAACATACGGGGATCACCGGTCATATGTTGTATTGCAACCACTATCAATAGCAATGACTTCCACGGTCTTGTAGTTCACCTACACACAATAGATCAAGCTTGTTGTAGGGACCCACTCTTGGTTGGGGCCCTTGGTGTTCTCAATCAATGACTTGGCAACCCAAATTTTGAGCCTATTCTTGTTTGAGTGGACCTAAGAACGCTGACCTTAGTTTTGCCACTAGTATCCTTTCTAAGCATGTAGTGAGCATTGAAGGCAAAGGTCTAGCATGTAGGCAAGGGTTGTGGTGGTGGTGTCACACACTCATGGGAGAAAATGCCCTTCTTGACCACACTCAAAGCATCTCTTTGGCTTGGGCTTGGGCTTTGACTTCGAGTTGATGTTGAGCTTGAGGCTTTAGCTTTCTTCTCTTCATTTGCCTTGTACCCAATACCACTCTTGTCCATCTTCATTCACGGTGTTCATGAAGAGCTCACTTTGAAGATGTGACCCTTGGTGAACTTGCTCAGAGCCGGTAGTGAGGTGAGAGCCTTCTCTTTCTTGAAAGCTTCTCATTCTCTTGTTTGATCATCTCAAATTCAAGCATTATCTTGTGCTCTTCTTCACCCTTGGTGGACTTGCTCAAGATGGCGGCTTGTTGGACTTTTCTCTTTCTTGAGCTTCTCATTCTCTCGTTTGATCATCTCAAACTCAAGCACTCTTGTGCTCTTCTTCACTATTGATGGACTTGCTCAAGATGGCGGCTTGTTGGACATTCTCTCTCTTGAGCCTCACATTTTTCTTGCTTGAGCATTTCAAACTCAAGACCCGACTCATATGTTTCATCACTTTTCTCAACCACAACCATGTTTTTGGAGTTGATAGCTCTTCAAGATCTTTCTTTAGCTTGATATTCTCATTCTTGATCTTGATGTACTCATCATAGTGATCGGCCACAACCACTTGCTTGCCTTTGCTACTAGCCTTTTTGCTCAATGTTCTCATCAATCAAATCATCACATGAAGTAGCTATATCAATCTTAACAACATGGTTAAGTAGCAACATGTGGCTCATCATTTAAAAACTCATTAGCAACAAGAAGGTTGTCATGCTCAACCTTGAGGATTTGTATACTCTTCTTTTGAGCTTTTTATATCTAATGATGAGCTCATTGTGAGTTCCCTCAAGTTTATCATGTTTTTCTTTGAGCTCCTTTAGGGAAGGTTTGAGCTCTTTGAGGGGAGGACTTCACAAGTTTGTATTCATCTCTAAAGCTCATCACTAGCCTTTTTGTGCTTTGTCATGTTTAGCAAGAAGGGTTTCATTCTCAAGTTTAAGCATGTCACATCTTTTTGTTTTGCCTTTGAGACCATCTTAAGAATACTTGCCAAGCAAAGGTCGCAAGCTCATCATAGCTAGATTGCCTCTCATATAACATATCATCACTATCACATTATCACTTTATCACTACTTTCATCATCACTTGGTACCTTTAGGTCCTTTGCCATGAGGCATAGGTGTATGAAGCGATGAAGATGGTGGCGGTGGTGGTGGCGATATGAACCCAATAGCAATTGCCGCCACATACTCTTGCTCATTGTCCGCTTTCTTCACCGGAGGACCACCACATGATGATTCAATGTCGGTGAGCCCAATCACACCAACAAAGTAAAGCCTTTCCATCTTTCTTCTTGTGGTACTCCTTCTTCTTGCCATCTTTCTTCTTGTATGGCTTATCCTTCTTCTTCTCTTCATCATCACTTGATTCTTCTCTCTTGTCCGTTGCTTCTTCTTGTGCTTGTCTTTCTTGGGTGTGGTTCAGGACATTGATGAGCACAAGGTGACCAAGTTGATGGCAATTGTAGCACTCCATCTCGGAGAGTGGCTTCTTCTTGCTACTTGTATAAATTTCTTTTTTGATGAATCAAACTTGACTGCCTCTTGCTAGGGCCCTTGAGCATCTTGGTAGTTCTCTTCACCATGAGTTAAAGATCATCAAGTTCCTCATCACTTGGGTTTTTGAGAGAGTCACGAGCGCTTTGCGCCTTTGCCTTTCTTGTCAATGCTAGCCTTGAAGGCAAGGTCTTTCTTCTTGGTTGATGAAGGTCATCCTTGGGATTGATGTGCATGTACATCTCATGGGCATTGATCTTTCCCAAGATTTTTGTCGGTGTAGACTCGGAAAGATCACCTTGATGAAGAAGCGGTGACAATGTGCCCTTACTTCTCAATGGGGAGGACACACAACATCCTTCTCCTGCAACATCCGCGAGGGCGTGATTTGTGTGAGTCAGAATCCATTGATTTCCTCTACAATGACATTCAAGCGACCATACATGTCATTAGCATTTTTCATTAGGAAGCATTGCAAAGATTAAGCTTATTCAGCGACAAGATTATAGCGTTCTCACGCTCACTCTTGGTTCCCTCATGGGCGCACAAATTTCTTCCCAAAGATCATGGGCATTTTTGTGGTTCCGCACGCGGTTGAACACGTCCTTGCAAATGCCTCTAAAGATTGTGTTTCTGCTTTGGCATTCAAGTGACTTGTTCCTTTTCTACGTCGGTGAGGGCTTTTTCATCCCTTAGGTTTTGCGTAACCTTCGGTGGTGGCTTTGAGCACACCGGGATTCTCGGCCCCAAGGTAGGCCTCCATGCGAATTTTTCAATAAGAAAAGTCATCGCCTTCGAACATGGGTGGTAGGCCATTCCCGTTGGACATCTTTCTCTAGAGCGAGTTAAGCCTAATTATGAGCAACACGGCTCCGATACCATGAAAGGATCGAGATGCCCAAGAGGGGAATTGGGCTAATCTAAAAATTTAACAAATAAGCAACCTACTAGCCATATTCACCCTCTTGTGCCTAAGTGTGTTTCTAACAACTACCGCACAAAGTTTTGCACCCTAGGTTTCCAATCCTACTCTAGCATGGCAATTCTAAGAATGTAAAGACATGAAATAGAATTGCGGAATGTAAATCACGAGGAAAGTAAGAGAGGAAGGAACCACGGCGATTTTTTCGGGTATCGAGGTGTCGCCACACCCTAATCCTCGTTGGGCACTCTCTCGAGAGTATCGCTCCCCCTTAGTCCTCGCAAGAACTAAGTGCTCTCTGGGTTGATTCTTCAACACTCGTCGCGGTGAATCACCCAAAACCGCTCACAAGCTTGCTTGAGCCACCCACAACACCACGGGTGATCTTCAAGCCATGATCCGCCACCAAACGTCTAGGTGATGGCGATCCGCAAAGAAGAAACAAGCACGAACTCTCACTTGACCTCAACAAGCCTAGGAGAAAGTGGATGCACACTTTGGACTTTCAAACACTCCCAGGATGATCCTTAATCTTGCATGGATGACCACCTTAGGGCTCTTGCTCTTCCTTGCACTCTCAGGGATGTTTTCTCGTCGGTACAAATGGGCAAGAGAGGGGGCAAGGTCGTGGGGACAAAGTATATATAGCCCCACCAAGCAACTCCACGAGAATCGGCTTCTCACGCACGAGCAGAAAAGCGGCGACCGGGCGCACTGGTGAAAGTCCGGTCAAGGAGTCGATCGATCGCGTCGAGTCGAGCGACGCGACCTCACGACGCGCATGGACCGAGCGTCGGTCGATGCTTCAGTCCACAGGAAGCGTCCGATGCACTGCGTCCGGGTTGGACCTCGCCGAAAAATGCTCTACGCGGAGCGCATCCCGCCGGAGCGTCGGTCAGAACCGGCGTCGTCGGCGTCCGATCGGTGCGTCGGTCGGCCTTTGAAGCCCTCTTCAGCTCCGTCTTCGCGACTCAGGTGAATTGCTTCAACTCCAACATGTCTCAGGGCATAAATTGGGCTACCTGGTGCTAAAGAAACTCAAGTGTGCACCACAACTCGTCTACTAGACTTCGCCTAGGTCAAGCTACCCGTTCGTATTTTCCCCCTTAATAGTACGGCCGAAAAACAAAAGAAACAAAGTCTAACAACTAATCCGATGTCACCCAACTCCGTGCGACAATGAACTAGCGGATCCTTAACCTTGCCGTCCTTCATCGGAAAACCGGAGGCAATTCCATCGTCGAAACGTAACAAACTCATCGCCCGAGATCACCATTACCATGACCTAACTCACAGCATTTACGCAAAACACCGTTAGTCATGATAATTTCATTGCTCATCAATCATCGAAACCCAATCTACAGGGGGCCACATCTTTACGAGGAGGGAGGAGGGGAGATACACCTCGGTGCACTGGCGGCCAGAGTGGTGCACTCGTTTGAGCGTTGTAGCAGGTTGGATTTAAGTGGGGTGCGTGCCCTTCTTGGGAGCGAGGGTCGGTGTGTGTGATCTAGGATTCACCCCATGAGAACCTCACGGACGCTTAGCGAGATCGAGGGTTTGGCGGGTCAACCCAGGAGGGCACAGTCAGGCCTCCCACGGATGGGACATCTCTATAAGCGGCACCCGCGGGTCTTAAACACGTTGAAATCAGGCCACGAGGGCGCGGGTATAGCCCGGTTGTGCATTTTCCATCAGTCCACGGTTCAGGTTATCGTAGGCGTGAAACCCGGTAGAGGCCCGGCGGCAACCCTACGGGCGTAAAGTGCGTTGGCGTCTCGGCCGGCTCGTTTGGCGCGGGAAGCGATCAGCGGGCTGACTTTTTGCCCCTTAGGGTGAGCGCTGCTTGGATATGGATGGCCGGGGACGGTTTTACCCGAATGGAAGGCGCGTCTCCTTGCAGCGCGAGGCGGCGTGGCAGTTCGATCGATGGGGCGTGGCCTACAGTGGCTCTTGTCAGAAGGCGTGTCGAGCGCCCGTCAAAGGTGCATTAATGCTCTTAGTGGCGGCTCCACCGCGCGGTGAGCCGTTGGATGGCGGTTCCCGTTCCATCGTGGGCCGTCCATTCGAGGCGTCGGTTCGTTTGCTTTCGAGCCGGCGGTTTGCCTTCCCTTCCCTATAAATATGGGGGTCGCGTAGGGTGGCGGCAGGATAGTTGCTCCTTTTGTTCTTGCCATACGCCTTCTTGCCTTCTTCTTGCTGCGGCAATTAGGAGATAGAAAGAAAGATAGGGAGAGATAAAGGGAGAAATCCACTTGCCTTGTGCTTTCGTGTGAGCGGTGTTGTCGGTGATTCTTTGTTCCTCGTCCTCCCGTTCGTCCATGGCGCAATCGGTGGCGGCGACAACGAGGAGGTGCTTCGATCTCGAGCGTGGCGAAAACGGCAGCGGCGGAGGAAAAAGCTTCAGCGCCTTGCAATGGAAGGGCTTCTTACGCCCTCGTACCAATCTTGCGGCGGCGGAGTGGATAGCTCCGGATTGGGCCAGGAGGAGCCTAACCCTCGATGGCTATGTGGTGAGCGTGTCGATCTTCACCGGCGTGGGTTCGGGGATCTTGGCGGGCCGGTTTATCCGCAGCGATCCTTCATTACTACGACATTGAGCTTCACCATACGCCCCGAACTTCGGTCTCGGGCCGCCATCTTCGTCACCCTCGTGAGGATTCACGGGGATCGAGCGCATTGGGACCTTTGGTTGTGGTTTTTAAAGGCGGACCTTACCCTTTGCCGGTGGCGAAGGGGTGCGCCCGCGGAGAGCGTTGCGCGTTGGTGGTTTGCGCGCTCAAGTCCGATCGAAGCGCCGAGGCGAACCGAGCTGATGGGTACATCCTTTCCAAGCTCACCTCCTCCAACAAGGGGGTGGCGAGGACCCGGTGGTTCTACCTCCGCAATGGCGGGAGCAGCGCTTCCAGCGTACCGCGGCGCGTTCTCAGCGGCGTCCGGGATAAGTGAGTTCACGGGGTCCCCTCGGCGGATCATCCTCGGTTGGAGGGCACGAGGCGGCGATCCTGCGGCTCGAGATGGGGGTGTGAGCGGCGGCGTGGTCATTTGCCTTTCATCGGCGTCGGGTGTTGCCATTGATGGCTCGCCCTTTGCTCATGTATCGAGATGACATCCTCGGTCTGCGGTCTTGAAGAGTCTCGGATGTCCTCCCTTACGCTTTCCAGCGATGGCACGGCCAAGAGGGTGAAGGAGGCATTGGGGTCCAATACCCGTCAGAGATCCCAGGAGATCCCTATAGCGCCCGCCCGTGGGTACATCTCCTTGGTAAGCGCCTTTTGGTTTTCGGCGTTCTTGTATTGTCTTGTTGCCACCATCTTTGCCGCCCGGCGGTGGTTCTTACTCCGTCTTCTTGCGGGGGTCGATTGAATTATCCACGACTCTCCTCCGCCCGTGCCCAATCACGGATGCAGCGGCGGCTGGCGACGTGCTTCGAGCAGCGGCGGGAAAGCGCGGGCGTCGAAGAAGGAGGAGAAGAAGAAAGAATGTGGCCCGTGCCAACCGCCGGAGCGAGCGGCGAGGCGGGGGCCGATGCGCTGATACCTCGACCACCGAGGGAGGGGCGAGGGATGAGGGAGAAGGATGAGTTAGATCGTGAACTTCGTCGGACGATGATGTGGGGAGCTCGTATTGGCCAGAGCCACGGGGTTCTCCGACCCACTCGGGACTTCGCTATGAGCGAGCCCGAGGCGGCGTCGGGGAGTTCTTGGGACCAGCGGCGCGAGTTCCTCGGCCGAGGCCCGGGACCCTTGGTGGCTCGGGGGTTTTTACCGATGTGGGTCACTGGCGCTACATGGCGAGGCTGCGGCGGGATGAGCCGGCGTTTCCGGCGTGGGCTCCTCGGCGTCGCAAAGGCGTGGTTCGAGTGAGGACCGGTGACCCCGTCGGCAGAACCGGCTTCGATGCGTCACGGAAAGCCGTGGAGAGGCGGCCCGTGCATCAAGTCGCGGCGCCCAGTCGCGATCTTCCAGCGCCTCGGCCACACCCGAGGCGATCCCTCGGGCCTCGTGAGTCCCGCCGTGTTTTTGCTGATTAGCTTCTTTTACGGTATTTTTTTGGCTTCTTTTACGACGCGTTCTTGACTTTCGAGAGCGGGGGGCCCCACTCTGTCCTTGCATCCCAAGAAGGCCACGAAGGCGGTCGCGCAAGCCTCGGTAGGGGCCCGAGGCGAGGGTCGTCTCATCAAGGCGTCGTCCCACTGCGTTGGGCTCCCCGTGGTGTTAGCCCGAGCCTCGGGGAGGGTCGGGCCGAGCGGGCCGGCGAGATCTCCCGAGGTGGTACAAGCCCATGGCGGTGATGGCGGAGTCGTCCACCCGGCCGATGGTGATCGACTTCGAGAGGGGCTCGGCCGAGCTGCGTGATGCCGGCTTCGGCGCGGGGACTCACGGCGAGGCCGCCCCTCCCGAGAGCCAAGCTCCTTTCGTCAGGGGAGTTTTTCTCGGGGAGGAGCTCTTGGCGCGGAGGCGAGGCCCCAGCGCCCGGCTCCTGGCGTCCGAGGGGTTCATGAGGGATACAATCCCGACTTCCCGTTGCTTCATGCGCCGGGGTCGAGGCGGTCCTTGGCGAGCATGCGTCCTCGGCAATGGTGAGGGGCTGTGCCCGTGGTCGGCGATGAAGGACCCACGGACTTTTTATTGGTCAGGGTTCCCGAGCTGCGGGGAGTTGCGGTGGAAGCGATACTCCCTCGGAGCCAACCAGCTGGGGTGGTCCTCCCTTGACCTTAGGGTGGCGTGCGGGGGTCGGCGCCCGTGGTGATCGGCGATGCGTCGAGGTCTGGCGTGGAAAAACTCATGAGCGAGATCCGCCCGGTGGGCGCCCGGCGGCCTTGCGAAGATGGCGGCGCATTGACGAGGCGTCTCGTGGAAGTGGCAGCGGTGAGTGTCTTGGTACGCTATTCCACCTTCACCGTCTTTGTGTATGCGTACGTAATCCGTGGTGTCCACATTGCGAGTCTCGGCAATTAGCGGGAGAAGTCGAGCTCCTTCGGCGGAGCGTTACGAATTGGAGCAGCCCTTGAGGCGAGCGGGTGAAGCTGATCCAAAAGCCGAGGCGAGGCGTCGGCTTACTACTCTTGCGAGGAGAGAGTCAGCGGCGGGGACTGCGGAGGACTGAGCTTCGTCAAGGCGAGTCGAGGGCCAACAAGGTGGCGGTGAGATGGCTCGAGATGAGTCAAGATTTTTGAGGGCGCTTCGGAAGCGATCCCTCGAGGCCACGGAGGAGGCCCATGGCGGCCGGGACCCGATCCGGGAGGAGCGAGGAAGCGGCCGGAGATGTGCGGCGCCTTAAACACCCCGCATCGGGGAGGCGGTGTCGAGGGGAAACCCTCGAGAAAGGAGAAGGACCCGGCTCCACAAGTTGCTCCGTGAGGAGGAGCACAGCGTGATCTTTGGGCGGGCAGCTCGAAGTGCCAAAGTGCGTCTTCTCCCTCGGTAAGTTCTCTCGTCTTTGATCCCTTCATCTTGTTGGCGTCGCTTTGGTGCATGTTTACGAAGCGGAGAAGGTCGGGCGAGGCCGTGGAGGCAGCGGCTACAGCTTGCCGATGAAAGCTGGGAAGCGAGGCGAAAGTCATACCGGGGAGGCTGGAAGAGGCCTGTCGACTTTATCCGCGCCGGGGCGGACAACACGGAAGGTTGGGCCCTCGGCTCGCTGATCGCTTAGCGCCGTGAGGCGGCTTCCCTCCAGTCGAGCTCGGGCGCTTTTCCGGGGGCTGGCGTCGGGCGTGTATGGCGGTGTTACATTCGCATTTCCCGGTGGCGCCCGAGGCTTTGAACAATATGCGAGGTGGCTTCTTCCCCTAGCTCCGGCAGCGAGGCGCGCGGCGACCTGCCAGAAGGCGGCTGGCGATGCGCGCCGGGACCAAGGAGTTATGCGACTCCGTGGATAGTCTTTGCAACGCGGTGGCCTCTCTCTTTGAAGATGAGGTGTGCCCTCCGTATTCCCCCATAGAGTCAAGCTATGAGGCGGACGCGGAGATCTTTGGATGCCTTCTCAGAGGATCTTGGCCAAGCGGGCCGGCGTCTACTCAGGGGGATGCCTACTTGCCGAGGATGTTGCCTCGCGAGATGTAAGCCGGCCCGATCGTGGCAGCGGGTGGGCCGAGGCTCGTGGCGCCCCCTGATCTCCCCTTGTATGAAAAAGATTGAATGTGTGAGAAATGTGTACATAAACAATAGTGCTTTGCCGGGGCACTGTGACCTCGGCGAGATGCGTTTATGATTAAGTTGCGTTTCTCGAATTTCGTTTATTGTGTGGCGAGTAAAGCTTGCTTTCTCACTTTCGCGAGATATTGAGCATGGATGCCGCTGGGGGCGGTCCGTACGAGGTGCCACTAGAGGGCGATCCGTTTGACTTCGGCTATCTCGCTTAGGATTTGTGCGTCTTGCGACGCCGCAACTTAAGCGATGCGATTCAAGTGTCTTGCTGAGGGAGAACTTTTTCCTTGAAAAAGTTTCAAAAAGAAAGAGGAGGGTCCCCAAAGGGGGGTCCCAGTGTAGCCGAGGGGAGTTTTAGTCTTGTCTTTGGGCCGGCTAAGACTCCCTTAAAAGGTATTCCACACAAGCTTCTCTTAAGTAAAAGATGTAAATCTTTTATTGGAAAAAAGAACATAAGTGTTTGACTTCTAGTCTTGAGGTTAAGGGTAGAAGCGGCGTAGGCTGTTCTATGTTCCAAGCATTGGGTAGACTTAAGCCCTTCTCATTCTTCAACTTGTAGATTCAGGGCCTTAGTATTTGGCGATGAAATATGGCCCTTCCAAAAGGTGTGTGAGTTTGTGGCCCCTTGTTATCACCTTCGGCGATGCGAGTTAGTTGACTTGGAACTCAGAGCCGATTAAACGGCATACGATACTAGCGTAGAAGCTTGTTGGTATCTTCTTTGAATTCAAAAGTCGCGGCGTCTCGGGGCCTCATGGAAGCAATTAGATGGAATCTTTACCTTACTGTAATTTGCCACCTTTCGGTGTAGGCTCAGCGGCCTTAGGGACCCATATTCAAGTAATAGGCAAGATAAGCCTCGGCTCCATAGACTAGAAAAAATAAGGGTGAAGCGTGGAAAACCGTTGTTAGAAGGCTCCATAACCCGGCCGGTAGTTCACGGTACCATTTCTTCCCACGTCTTGGTTTCGGTGATTGAAAGATCCTTGGCTTGAGTCCTTGTAGGATCATGCCATTGGCGCGCTCCACTTGGCCGTTGGTCCTTGGGTGAGCTACGGCCGAGGTGTCAACCGGGATGCGTGAGTCGTCACAAAAGTCGAGGAACTTTTTCCCCGCGAAGTTGGTTCCGTTATCCGTGATGATGGAGTTAGGGACTCCAAAAGCGGGCAATGATGTTAAGTAAAGAACTTCACGTTTCCTCCGTCAGAGGGTTCACCACGGCTCGGGGCCCCGATCCGCGGAGAACTTGTCGATGGCGACTAGGACATGAGTGTGTCCTCGGAGCCCCTTTTTGAGGGACCCGATCGTAGCCGAGCCCCCACACTGCGCAAATGGCCATGTCCGGAGGTATGAGTCGCGGGGGCTTGTCTTTGTAGATCGTCTTTGCGTGCGTAGAGGCCCGACACTCCAGGCGAGTGCGCCGCGACCTGCGTTCAGCGTCGCGTACGTCGAGGGCGATAGAAGCCTTATGCGAAGACTTTACCGACAAGAGTCCTCGAGCGGCATGATGGCCACACTCCCTCGGTGGGTGTCTTTAAAGCAAATCTTTGCCCTCGCAGGGTATGCATCGCATGTATACTCCGAGGCTCCTTTCTTGTAGAGTTCTTTTTTTGTCTCCAATTAGCGCAAAGGACTTTTGCCCTTGAGACTAGCTGGCGAGCCTCGGTCTTATCCTCGGGTAGTTCTCCCGGAGAGGTACTCCAATAGAGGTTCTCTCGGTCGAGGGGTCTTGAGTGCGATCGCCATAGCTTGAGCGCGGTTTTGTTACGAGTTGTTTTTAGTGAGCCCCGAGGGTATTTCCAAAGGGAGTGTACTTAGCGAGGGCTCGTTGAGATCTCGGGTGAAATGCGTTCTGGGGAGCGGTACCTCGCGTCGCGGACTTCTGTAGGCGAGTTGGATTCCATGACCTCATTATAGCGTCTTGGTGTGTACTTGTGTGCTCAAGCCGTGGAACTTTTCCTCGGTTTGCGCACTTCACCGACAATATGCTTCCATCTTGGGAGTAAATTGGCGCTTGTAGAGGCCTTCATGACTTGTCGATAACCGTGCGATCCCCTCGGTTTCCAAGCGTTGAGGTCAGAATTACTGCTGCGTCCGGGAGACCATTAACGGTTACGCGTATTATGCGGCGTTGTTGGAAATTTTTGAAGGATAGCGTACCTGGTGAACCGGAAATGGCAAACGTGCAGAAGCCATTTGGATAGATGGTCGGCTTTTCGGCAGATGGAGTGTAGGGGTAATTGCGTGTCCCATTACATTACAAAATTGGCCAAGACTTGGGACTTTATAAGCCTTGCGGCCCGATGATATTGTCTACGCCCATGAGCTCCACCGCCCACTTTGCCACTCTTCGCGTGGCCTCTCGGTTACGGATGATTTCCCAGGGGAATGAGGATACCACGGCAAGCGGGTGCTTGAGGAAGTAGTGGCGAAGTTTTTCTTGCCAGCGTCGATGCGATAGCGTCTGATAGTTTTTGCATCTGCTGATGCCGAGTCTTGGTGTCGGGAAAGCACCTCAGCGATGAAAGTAAGCGAGGCGTTGAATTGGCAGCGTGTGCCCCTCTTCCGGCAGCTCCACTACAACCCGCGGCGCGACTACCCGAGTAGTGGCGTAATGTAGAAGAGCAAGGTCTCTCTGAGTTTGGAGGTACCGGGGATTGGTGGACTAGTCGGGGAGCTTCTTGAGGTTACGAGGGCTACCTGCGGCCTCGAGGGAGTCGAACAAAGCGCTTCGGACTTGCGAAGGAGCCGATGAGGGGAGGCCCCTTTCCCGAGCGGGGAAATGAACACGCTTAATGATGCGGGCAGCCCATGACCGGCGGACTCCTTTGAGGTCGGATTGGCCCCATCTTGGTGATTGCATCCACCTTGGTGGGTTTGTGATGCCTCGTTGAGAGATACGATGAAACCGGTAGCATCCCTGGGGGACCCCAAACACACATTTTTAGGGGTTGAGCTTGACTCCCTTCTTGTTTAGACATTGAAGGTTTCCCAGGGTCTCCCGAGGTCCATGGATTTTCTTGGATTTGACCACTATGTAGATTGACGCAGGCTTCCCACAATCCTTCAGATGAGTTCTCAGAAGATGATTTGCATGCACCCGGAATGCGTTGCCCAGCGTTCCTGCCCAAAGGGCATTGTGAGAAGTAACAATACATCGAAGGGTGTTATGAAAGCATTATTTGGTGGGATTCTTTCATTTTGTCGGTGGTAACGGAATATCGCGTCGAGAAGGACAAAGTTTAGCATCCAGCGGTGGAGTTGACAATTTGGTGCGTTGAGGCAAAAGGAAAGGGAACTTTTCGGACATGCTTTGTTTAGACTAGTGTAGTCCCACATCCTCCATTTCCCATTCTTTTTCTCTACTAATACGAGGATTAGCTAACCACTTTCGGGGTGGAATACTTCTTTTATAAATCCGGCCTCCTAGCTTGTGGATCTCTCCTGCCTATGATCTTCCGCGGCCTCATCAAAAGCAGCTATAGCGGTTGCATGGCCCGGCTTTGAGCGGTCGGATATCTAGGGAGTGCTGGCTGACATCCCTCGGTATGCACGGCATGTCAGGGTCCCCGCATAAGCGTCTTGGCGTTACCGCGGAGGAAGTCGGCGAGCAACGCTTCCTATTTTGGATCCGGCTCGGTACGATGGTGGCCGGCTTCTCCTTGATTTGCCCCAGGATCGGTGGGATCTTCTTGGTGCGAGGAGGGGCTCAAAGCTCCCGGGCCCGCTTGACACCATTAACGTCGTGATCACCGTCAAAGCTCTTCTTTCGTGCGGCAATGGTGCCGCGGCAATGGCGGCGCCTCGGCGTACTGCTCTCTCTACATAGCACTCATATGCATGATGGTGCGAGGGGCGATGTGATGACACCCCTCGGCCCGGCATCTTGAGCTTGAGGTAGGTGTAGTTTGGGGCAGCCATGAATTTATAATAGCAAGGCGCCCAGGAGTCGTGGTATGTACCTCGGACAGAGGATCTCAAAGGTGAGAGTCTCTTGCACGAAGTTGAGGGTCCCCAAAGCAGGCCGTGGAGGTCTATCGCGAAAGGGGCTTAGGTTGCTAGGGGCGCCGTTGAAAGCGGCCCTCTGAAGGCGGATCTTGGACTTGTCTACCAGAGGAGGTCAGCGTTTCCTCGTGGATGAGGTTGGTTGCTTCCCTCCGTCCATGAGGACCTTGTGGCCGGGTATTGGCAATGATGGGATCCACCGCCAATGGATAAGCCCGGGTTTGGGATGCGGGGTGATCCAGGTGGTGAAGGTGATGGCTTGATCCGACCACTTGCGTAGCCGGGGATCGCCCGGTTACATGCGCCACCTCTGCGTCGTTCCTTCTTGCGTTGCGCCCGACATATTCTTTGGTGTTTGCCGCCGAAGATCATGAAGCGATTGTTCACCTTGGGGAAACCCTTGTTCCTCGGCACTACCCTCGGGTGCACCTTCCTCTTCCTCCTCGAGGAATGGCCTTGAGCTTGGCGAAGTGTTTTACGCCGTTTTTGCACTCCTCGAGGGTGTGCCCGGCCGGGTAAGCTTGTGATTACGGCCGCGGCTTCTTGAGCATCTTTCGAGAAGGTCTACGGTGGCGGTAGGGCCCCTTTGCGGTCGGCATGCGGCCACCATGTCTTCATCGTCTGCGTTGGGGGTTTGACCCTTGCCGCTGCGGCTCTTGTCCTTTTCTTCTTCTTCTTGCCCTCGGTGGGATCCCTCACGGGTCCTCTTCCTAGCGCTTTCCCTGCCCAGACCACGATTGAACAAAGCCACGGCGGCCTCCTCTCGCTACGTAGCGAACTTGGTGGTGATGTCCATCGGCTTCGTTACGCCTCGGGTTGGAGTCCGGCGCCCTAGCTTCTTCCGCGAGATCCGCGGCAAGTAGGTGCGGCCAAGAAGGCCCCTATGGCGTCAGAATCCGTCGCGTTAGGGAGCTTCGGTCCGTTGCTTGGAAGCGGCGGATGTAGTCAGCGCGAGGACTTCGTCGAGGGTTTCGGCGGCGGTTTGGAGGTCCCATGAGTTACGAGGGCGAGATGCGTGCCACGGAAGTTACCTCGGAAGGTTCTCTCCAAATGCGCCCGGTTTGATATGAGGTCGCGGTGGGAAGGTGTTCGGCCGGGGCCCTAGGCTCGAGATGCGAGGAGATGCGGGGGGCAAATTTCGATTGTACTTTATCATCGTGTGCCCTGCAAATTGACATGACTGGCCGATAGTCGGTCGGCCACGCCGGGGCGAGTCTCTCAGTACTTCTCGATGTGGTTGGGAGGCACGAAAGCCGTAGCGTAGTGGTGCCCTCACGATATCCCTTGTGAAGGCGCTGGCGGGTGGATCACGGGGAGTACCCTCGGTCTTCCCGTCGCACTGCGCGTGTCCGTCCAGCACGACGCCCGAGGTGAGCCGCCCTGAGCGGCGGCGTTTTGTCGCTCGATTTCTTCTCGCGAGGTCGGGGCGCCTCGGGTTACGGTCTTGGCGAGTCTTCAAAAGCGCTCGAGGCGAAGGCGGTTGTGTGATTGTCGACTAAGCTCCGGACCCGGCCTTAGCAGGCTTCGGCTTTGTTGAGTGGGAGGCGAGCCACGAAGCCGCCCGGACTCCTCCGTCGTTGTGACATCGCGGCGCTCGATCCGGGGGCCCGAGCTCACTTTGCTTTGTACTGTTGCCGAGAGAGTTAGTCGAAGGCCCTCGAATCGTCTTCCCTCGGTGGTAGAGGGCACCGGGCATTCGCGCACCGGCATAGCAGTTTGCTTTGCCGCGTTGGCTGGCTACGTTGAGCGAGGCGGCTATATAGCGAAGTGGAGGCACCCCATGGTCGCCCTAGCGACCTC
>JADLZK010003959.1:0-44219 GCA_015847255.1 Hyparrhenia diplandra | reverse complement strand
TCCTGCGGATCCGCACGCCATGGACGCCTGAGCTCACCTCGGCATCCTTTCTCATTTGCTCCACCAAACTACATCCTTCCTGCACCGCGCGCCCGCGCGTCACTCGCGCCCGCACATCCACGGGTGCGCCCGCGTCAGTCCAGCCACCGGGGTGATAACACCTGTACGTCCGCGTCGACGCGCGTCCATGCCGGGTAAAGCGCCCTCGCCTGCGCGCCAGTGGGGAGGATCCGTCCACCCGCGGCCACGGATCCGCCGGATCCGGCACCGACGCGCAGGAAGATAGCGCATTTCCTGGTGAGTTGTAAAATTGGTGGCCTTTTTTTTTTTTTGGGCCTTTCTTCGTGAGAAGGGCTAATCCTTGCAGCAAATGAGAAGAGTAGCTCTCCAAAATTAGATGATGACGTGTATCGCTTGGGGACATTGCCGGGGTGGAGTCTACCACAGGAGGCTCGCGGGGCTGAAATCCACACGGTGCAGGACTTCTTGAAGGCCTTGAACAAGGATCCCGAAGCTTTTGTAATGTAAAGAAATATGCAATATCACTTGGTCACACTGTTCGTTTTACGAAGCTTTTTGAACTTGTAAAAGCTCTCGGTAGGGAGCCCTTTTCGAGCTGGGAACCACCGGCGACCTTGTGAGGGAAGCTCTCGGTAAAGTGGATATTCTGAGAGCCGTAGCATCGACAAAACACCGTTCTCTGCAAAGTTCATGCCTTCGAGTGCTGTCGGAGTGTTAAGCGGACCCACTTCAGCGAGTCCAACTGTCTGAGAGAGTCCACGGATTAGAGCTCGGTAGACTATGAGTCCGCTCTGAGGGCAGTCGCTCTAGGCTCGTAAACGAGTTCTTAGGGATGCCAGATGGTGGCGGCTCGGCAAAAATATTATATTTTGTGAATTTTGGCATCCAAATTTTTATGTGTGCTTCCTACAACCAAATGCCTCATAGTTCATGTCCCAAATTTGAGATAAACTTCTTACCATATATATTAATTTTGATTCTTTTAATTGAATTTTCTTTTATAGAGTCAAAGTGCAGGCGCAAGCCATTCGAATAAAGGAAACATGAGCGCGAATGATATCAATGCATTCGAGAGTGCTGATGTGAGGCCTCATCGAGGAGAGATAGACCTGAACATCTTGTTCATGGAACATGACCATTCACTAGCGAATTGAATAGTTTTTAAATTATATAAAGCGCCAAGCGAGGGATCTAAAAATGCAGTGAAACTTGTCGAGTTGTCGGTGAGGTAGATCCCTTGCATGCCGTCGTGGATTTTCAGTCAGTTTAAGCCCCAGAGCGAAGGTAGAGCCGTAAGTGCTGCGTGTAGTGGTGGTAGTATATGAATGTGAATTGCCAATGACATGTTAGCGAGTTCGATGCGTAGTAATGCATGTATGTGGTTAGTCGAAGCCTTACGATGCTAGTCTGCGGCTTTAGTGCGTGAGGTTTGGACACCTCACGCAGGTGCGAGAGGAGTCTTTACTTACGATACGAACTAAGCCCCTATGTTTTTCTGCGGTGGCAGGTCGGGTGGCAGCAGTGAGTTGCGCGTGCACTTTGCACCTTTGACTTCGCCTCGCCACTACCACCCTAGGTATGAATAACCCCTCGCATGGTCACCACTTAGCCGCCCATATGTGTTTTATCTAAGTTTTTGTTTAATTTTGTCCTCACTCTTATGTTTTTATAGCGATGGGTCGGCATTTTGTTTCCAGTGCATGTGATTGAAAAGAAAGATGGTGGGCGGCGGAGTGCACTCCCTCGGCGTCGGAGAGCCTGCGTGTCGCACTTTCACGAGGTCGGGGAGGAGAAGCGTGCGGAGGAGATCGGCGAGGAGGGAGCGCACTAGGAGGCCGGGAGGCAGCCGCGGGAGGAGGCGGAGACTCTTTCCACCGTGGAGGCGGCCGAGTGAGTCGAGAAGGCGGCGGAGGGCTGGCCGGGTTGGTGCCGCGGACCCGACGGGACGGAGGGGGACGGGGAGGACTATGGGGATTTCTCGGGGTCCTCCACTTCCGGCGTGCCTTGCGAGAATCCCGCGCGAGCCTCCCTCGGGGTTACACAGCGCGGCAAAGTGGTGTTTTCCACGAAGTAGTAGTAACTCTTGGTATTTATCACCCGAATTTTAATTTGAAATGTTGCGATAAACTAATATTTTTATCTTGCAATGCGAGGCGGGTGGTTATATGGATTGGTGCCACACGCTCCCCTAGCGGCATCCTTGGTCTTCTTGTCGGGAAGCACTTCCACGGCATCGTCACTTACAAAAGGCAAAAGATAGTCGGCCTACCGCGTATGCCCACTACGAAACCGCCCCCAAACCGGTGGTATGTGGCGATCTTCCAAGACGCCGCGTGAAGGCGGACTTTTAAGGTAAGTCGCTAAATCGCACAAACTTTTGTCTATACATCGGCATTCATTGGACAATCCACGAAATAATGACTAAGAATACATCACATTTGTATATCGAGAGTTTCTTCGAGATGCACGGGCGGATAGGATAGAAGGGCGGGAATTTGAAAAGAGGTGTTCAAGAAATCTTGCAAAAAGCGCATCGTCGACATGCATCTGGAGTGAAACACCCGTGCGTGATCACCTACTACGGGTCCAAGCGTACAGCGGTGATCAAGGTGCCAGGGCCTTAAGAAAGATGGAGCGGCCGACAACGGTACATGAGGTACATGAAAAACATTAAAGTTGATTCATTTGAGCTTATAAGTATGTTTCATCTAACCTTCTTATATGTCATGTAAACGATCCCCTAGTGAGTGCATCAATCGTGTCCCATCTTCGGGACGATGATCGTGGGCCGGGTGGTTCTGGGAGTATCGGGAGAAACCACAGAGCCTCTCTCGGGAGGCGGCGTTTGGCGATGGGAGGTCAACACACCATCAAGGCGACCGCCGCCTCCGCACGGATACAAAAAGAAGATGGAGTGCGCACATTCTTTTATCGATTCTAACACTCAATTCTGCCTGGTTTCTAATCATCTTCTCATCTTTCTACGCAAATGGCGGCACACCCGAGGCGGGGTGCAGCGACTTTGAGGGCACATCTTGCATGTCCACAAAGGGCGGGGGCGGCGTCCGGCGTAGTCTAACCTGAGCGACCCCGCCGAGGCGTACACAAACTTTGAAGCGTGTCGGAAAGATCCAAGACTACTGACGGCAAGAAGGTCCATGGGCGGGACTACGATCAGGTGCGGTGAGGACATCGATCCGAGAGATCGTGATGGCGGTGGGAGGCAAGGCAAAGCACGGGGGACGGTTGTGGATGCCGGCAATTTGCATCGATAGCTCGGCAGTCTCTCACGACTCAGAGCCGCAGGCACGGTAGTAGCACGCCTATACGCCGTATTGGCCGGCCTGCCACGGGTGTGGTCGGACGCGCTCGGGTATTCCTTCGTCAAACAATTATCTTTACACACCTTATTGGGTTCGCATTACTAAAACATTGGATTGAAATGCGCCCAGGCCCGGCTGAAGGGGTCGAGGAAAGACAGGCGGGGGGGCGGGCGCGTTTCGCGCCCCTGCGGGAAACCCGGGCGAGTAGCTAGCGAGCTCATGAACTCACCTCTAGACCTCGGGGCCGCTTTGCCTGCCCTCTGTTGCTAGCGGCATTTGCACTCGCCTCCGCCTCAAGCTACTCTGTGAGTATGAAATTGCTTTAAACACACGCTTTGCTTGTGGATGTGGATCCGCGTCTCATCCAACCTCTTCTCCTTTGTCGCGGCCCGCCCGGCGGGGATCGGAACCATGCCGCCGCCTCGGCCATGATGATCGGGGTCTCAGCTTAGTCGGCGGATTCGGCCCCGCTGACCCCTTTACGATGATCTAGTGGTGGACGTCGCGATAAACTTGTTATGGATTTGTTTTTTGACTTGTGGAACTATAGCCTTCTAGACTTGATGACTTGTGGATCTAGTTGGCGTGGAACTTGATGACTTGTGGAACTATATTGGATGACTTGTGGATCTATCTTGGATGACTTGATGACTTGTGGATCTAGACTTGGATATTGGATGACTTGTGGAATGTTTGGATATTGGATGTGATATATATGTGGTAAATGAGTTGTATGGTTGCATGGATGTGAGTATATATGTGATAAATGACTTATATGTTCACGTTTGTCAAGGTGGAATGCAAAAAGAATTAAAAAAAAAAGTTATGGTCATTTTTGCGGCGCAACACTCGGTAAAGAGGACTTTCACAGGGTTTATGCATATCCACTACCACTAAAAAAGGGGGGCGATATCGTCTCGCCCGCTCCCCCCCGGCTGGGCAAACCTCCCACACGCTCACCAACCAGCCCGTGACTTACAAAATCAAAAGAAAAAAATCCCCGTGGAAACCAAAAACCTCACCCGGCTCGGGGGCCCCGTCGTCGTCATTTGCTCGGTAGCCCCCACCGCGGCAGGGGCCGCTCCAACCCGGCCATCCGCCCAGCCGCTCGCCGCTCTCGAGCCGCCACACCGTACCCGGCCACCCCGTCCCGGCCACCTCCACCGCCCCACCGGCCACGGGGCCGCCGCCGCCGGCCCGAACGTCGCGCCCCCAAACCCCCTTCGGCCCGGTGGCCACCGAGGGCGCCGCCTTCGCGCGCACATATCAGCCCGGCGGCGCGCTTCCGCTCTCCCGTTCGATTACGCCCCAAATCACGCCCGCTCACACGCTTGGCGCCTACGCTTCTCCTTCTCCCGCCGGCCTCGGGACGGCGGCGATGGCGAGTGCCCGGGTGGTGCGCGAGGTGGTTCCGCCGGTGCGGTCTGGAGGAGCGCGAGGCGGTGGATTCCATGGGCATTGGCGTCCGGGCTCGGCGGTCGACCTCACGGAAGCGGGGGCCGCGAGCCCCCCCCGGTGATATGCCTGCGCTCGCTCGCTCCGGAGTAAATGCCCCTTTCCCCCACGCTCGCTTGTGGCTCTAGACTCCCGCACCCTAGCCGCCTCCGCCGCTCTGGCATTTCACTTGTTGCCTGCTAGCTTGTCGCCGTCCATCCGTCCCGCTCTCTCCTCCCACTCCCTTCCCTTTCTCAGTGTCGCTGTGGGGGGCCCAACACGCGACACCTCCGCGTGCGGCAGTGGCAGTAGCGCCCCCCAGTTTGCGGCGCTGCCCCACCCGACAGGGCCCCTCCCGGGGTAGCTGCCTCCACTCCACAGGTGCGGTGTGGGCAAACCCCCGCTTGCTGCAGGCGCGTCCACCGCGAACAGGCCCCCCGCCTCCGGCCTGGGACCCCGCCGCCTCAAATATCTGACATTGCTTTGAAAGGATGGATGTATCCATTTCAATTCAATGTGGTGCTGCATTCTGTTTTGCAGATTGGAGGTGGCCTATTGTGGATGTGACCATCTCATTTAAGAAGAATCGATGGAGCTTGTTGCTGTGAATGAAATTTTATTTTATGGTATAATCGATTTGATTGGCTGGACTGGGAGTAAGCCTGGATCACTATTTTCAATATTTTGTTCGTGCAAGTAGAAAGAACGAGATCAATTTGTTATGAAGCTTACCACATATAAGAAACTCTCATAGGAACCTGCAGGCTTGTAGGCTTTAGCACTTGTTTTTCGCTGTCCTGGTACTCTGTTTTTGCACTTTTGCTTTGATTTCATACTTTAGTAAGTTTACAACAACATACTCTTTGACAAGGGTGCGCTTGTTCGTGCTTCTCACTATCTCTCTGAATGCATCCCTCTTAGAGGTGGCATCAGACTGCATAAACTCAAATGCACATGCCTGAATGCATTAGTCTGACTGTATAAACCCAATTGTCCTTTAGACTAACAGATCAGAGTGCATAAACCCAATATTTTAACTCGTGACATTTCATATGTGAAGAGAGAGAATGTCACAGCTTCACCTTGCCAACGATTATCACCTCAAATTTACAACTAAGGATGTTACTTCTTTGTAAGCAGGTAAAGAGTGAACACATGGACAAGGGAGTTGGTGGAGTATTCTGCCATATGTTTCTGAAGATACATGCTTGCTTGGATGTACAGTTAGTTGCGAGCTATGACCCCGGCACCTCAGCAATAGGTGAGCTTCTAGATCCTTACTTTACTAAGGAGAAAAATCAATGCTACTTCATAGTTGGCTCCCTCGGAAAATATGGAAAAGGAATTGCCTCTATTTGTGGTAGAAGAAACTATAGTGCGAGTGCAACTGATAAAATGCAATGGATGGCCTGTTCATATTACGCTTTTGGTTTTGGTATCTATAACGCCCATTCGATTAGGAGTCGAATGCATGAGACTTCTCTATTTACTTCTTCTCTCGTGCTTAGCTTTTGGTTAACACTTCATATATCTGTTTGACTGCTTCCCAATAACTTGCCTTAGTGCCTCCCCTTTTTTACTTTTCAATATAAATACTTTGTCAAGTCACCATTATAAATTTATAATGACTAAAAGTTTCCACATGTGTGTGCAACAATGCGAATTTTTCTTACTAAATATTTCGGTGTTGTGTCTCTTTTTTTGAGATAGTTTGTTAGTCGCTGGACCAGCAGCTAAGGTGAGCAGACCCTGCCACCGCACATCTCTCCCTTCTCCCTGCTCCAGGAAGAAGAAGAGCACTTGTTGGCCGCTGGACCAGCAGCCAGGTGAGCAACCTGCTGTCAGCAACTAACATGCTGAGGCGAGAACAATATACACAGCAAAGCCCCTAATTTTACTACCACTACTATTTGTCCTTGGCTTACATGCCAAGTAACTTAAGGACTAAGCTAGAACCTGCAGCAGATTACTCCCATAGAATACTAGCACTAAATACAAGGATTACTTCTAACAAAGTTTACCGAGCGTATTGGGCTATGCCCCTTGGTAAATCTGGGAAGCTGCGGTCCCAGATCTCAAATGTTCCCAGCTTTTACCGAGTGTACTAGGTAAATGCCCGTGCGTTGCTACGGGAATCAATTCAACACAATAAGAAAAAATAGTAGCCATTCATCATTTTGATCCTTGTCGATTATGGTATGGACACCCAAAACACTCACATTGATCTCAATCAGATTAGCAAAGGCACTTGAAATAATACCGTGCATCAAAGACACATAGTTCAATTAAACCAATCATACAATGATATTTTTCTTCAAGCACTTCAACAAACAGCTTACTAATCATATGCAAACTATGTTAGTCATCTGGACCAGCAACCAAGCAAACCCTGGTTCCCTTCTCCCTTGCAAGGAAGAAGAAGAGCAGAACTCTTCCCTCTCTCCCTCTCTTACAATAGAGCAAATGAGGTTCAGGTTGGTCCCTGCGTTACCAAGGACCAGGTAAATGAGCAGACCCTGCTCACCTCCCTCCTCTCACCCTGAACCAAGGTAGAAGAAAGGGTTGAGAACAACACACACACACACCACACGAGTTGCAAGCAGTTGCAACTCGTCCCAACCAACTGCTAACAGCTATAACCAGCTGAAACCAGCAGCTGTGGACTCGAACCTGGGACTGTGAATGTGATATGGCTGAACTGCCTTTTCATATTGAGTATGCATACATATATATAGCAGCACCTAAGTCGGTTTGCAAAACCAACCTGCTGTCTGTCCAGCAGCTGTAACACAGCTGTATACTAGCAAAAACAAAATTGACTACTACTAAGACATCCCTGCTGCAGCTGTCACTAGCAAACGCAAATTTGACTACTTCCTGCAGCAGCTAGATACTTCTAGTTTTAGAACTAAACACAAGGATTACATCTAACATTCTTCCCTAATCCTTGCTGTTAGCCCTTAACCTCCACCATGCCAATCATCTGCCTCAGCTCCTGGAACCTGAGACGCCCGGTGACTTGGCATGCCTCGGTGGCTGCTGTGATGTACTCCGCCTCGCAGGTCGGCGGCACCACCATCTTCGCTCGCCCGGCGGGCTGGATTGGGGCGCCCGAGCACGCCAGGTACTCCGCCGCCCATCCACGTTGCCCGCCATGTCGCGTCGTTGAATGTCGTCGGCCCTTGCTCACCTTCACGGACTTGGGCGGCGCCTGAAAATAGTCAGCCGCAAAAGCCCGCCCGCCTTGGGGAAGACGGTCACCTGATCAAGAGACCCCTTGATGTAGCGCGCAGCAGCCTCTTCACCTCAGGTCCAGTGGTCCACCCGTGAATCCTCCATCGAAATCGGCATGGACTTACAAATTCCGCCATGCCAGCCCTGCTCCAGCCCGCTCAGCGGCGTGGCGCGCTGCCCCGATGATAGAGTCCCTCCTACTCCACCTCGATGCCGAGGTAGTAGGAGAGCGCCGAGATCGCTCATCTTGAAATGAGCTGCCACCTCGTGCTTGAACGTGTCGATGTCCTTCGCCAAATTCCTGTGACGATCAAGTCGTCGATGTACACCCTCGATGATGAGCTCCTCCTTCCCCGTCTGCCGGGTATTACAAGGCGTGCTCCTCGGCCCGCCTTCCGCCACTCAGCGTCCGCGTTATGCGGCTCGCGGCGTGGCCGGCCTCCGTGCTTGTCGGCGGCGACTTGGTCGTCGTCGAGCAACCGCGCCGCCATCCCCGCGACGCTCACGATGGCGTTATCCATCCGCAAATCGCACCTCCTCCCCCCTCGTGGAGAGCATTCACGAACTCTCAAAGGTCGGACGATGGTCTCGCGAACTCTGCCCGCCCGCCCGGTGTCCCTCGTTACGGTGAAATGTGGATCCCATTGCCTCCACGGCCCGGCGAGCCGAGGGAAGCCTCCCCCCGGCCGGACTCAATGGTTCTCGCCTCCGCACGGTGCTCGCCGCGTCGCGAGCTCCCCCCACTGTTTCCGTACCGGTGCTCCCACGGCCTCGCCACCGGAAATGTAGGAGTGGCGGCGAGCCTCCCGCGGTGGTCTTGGCGGCTCCTCCGCCTCTGCAGAATGGGCTCTTTCCCGCCCCTAGCCTGTCCCATGCCGCCTGCGTCGAAGGCGACATCCCGGACACACGCCACCGGCTCCAGTAAAGATATTTCCGGTTTTTTTTTTTTAAATTAAGTTTTTCCGAGCGTAGTTTCGGTGGTGGCACTCGGGAAAGAAGACTTCACCGAGAGTCGCGGCTTAATTTTGTAAAGTGAACGCCGACGGAGGCAAACGCCGTCGGCGTCCACTTTCTTTAGCGAGTGAGGGGGCCTCGGTAGAGGCGTTACTAAGCGGCTCGTGGAGAGCTCTCGGTAAACTCCCTTTCCCCGGCAAGAATTTCACGAGGTTTTTACCGAGAGCGGTGCTCGGTAGAGCCTTTACTGGCGTTATTGGCTCGCCGGCGCTCGGTAAAGGACCGACCTCAGTAGTGTTGACCTTCCTGCTACGGGGATTTCGAGACGCTGCGTGCAACACCCGGACTGCTGGTCAACCAGCGCAGACTCCTCCATTGATATCGCGTGGTCACACTTATAAAAAAACAAACCAGCACATCAACCACGGTGGTCAGCTTCTTTAGTAGATTTACTAGTTTGTCTATGCGTAATATATATCATAATTTCCAGTATCACTGTAGATATACTCCCTCCATTCCAAATTGTAAACCATTCTAAGAATTTGGAGAGTCAAAAGACAATCAAGTTTGACTAGAATTATAGAGAAAATTACGAAGATTTATGACATCAAATAAGTATACTACGAAAATCTAACTAATGAGAATCTAATGATACTTATTTGACATAAAAATATTATTATTTTATCTTATAAATTTGGACAAAAGTTGTAACACTTTTTTTAAGATTACACAGCGCAGATGAACAAGCTCAACAAGCGCGTGCACCCCTATGAACACACACACGCAAACCCTACCCTTGACTATACAAGATTTTTGGAATGACTTACAATTCGGTTGGAAGAGTATGTACTGCTGCAATAATCATCCTGCTCCCGCTACCACACATCATAATTGATTCTAGAAACGAGACATTTTCAACGAATATTTCAAAACCATCTTTAAAAATCGAGTTTTTTTACACACAAAAAAGAACCGAATTTCATTGCTAGGATCGGTTAGCTAAGTCTCCTTGAAAACAGTTTCTAAACTTTTGGGAAAAAAAACGATATAAGCTTGACCTTCCGCTGGGGCATGCCAATGTTTGGATGATTTTGGGTGTACAAACGATCGGTGCTTCCGCTGAGCAGCCACCGACGTGAACGCACTCATGGCCATCATCAAAATTCGAGCGGATCGACTGGATGGCAGCCGGCAAAACATCTAGGGAGTTTGATCTCGCGAATAGTTGGCTAAGCTGTTTGTTTGTGTGTGGGGGCATGATAACACTTTGGAAATCGGTAACACCCACTCTTATTTGTAACTGTAAACAACCTCCTTTTTTTAATATAAGCACGCGCAAAGGTTTTGCGTGATTAAGAAAAAAAAAAGAAATGAATACGTGGTAGGAGCATTTGAATGACAAATTAGTTGCTCAGAAAGAGGAGAGGAACTGAAGAAGCAGAACAGACTGGTTGTGAGCTCTTTTTCTTACCGAGCCTCGGAGCGAAGCGAAGCGAGTGCAGGAGGGGGATTGGCGTGATCAGTCCCAAATGTTCGTGTTGTTTGATCGGATGTATTTATAGTCAAGTCGGGCCGGTGAGATGACTTCTTCCGCGATGGCTCGCCAGATCAATCCCCGCGGCTCACTCAAGACCGGGACAACGGCCAAGATGACCACAACCACGAAAGCAGCCGCCACACTCAACCGACACAACCGAATCGGGCTAGCTTTGGCGAAGCCGATGAAGACGGCAACGAGGGCAGCCGCCCGATCGACCGAACCTTGCGCCGGAGGGCGGGTAGCCCATGGTCTCGCTTTTGTCCACCCACGAGCCCACACGATATCCATGGAGTCTGGACCAAACCACGCCGGGCGCTGGTATTGCCGGTTTTATGCCCACCGCACACCACACACGGAGTCGGTCCCCCGGACCAAAACCCTCTGGAAGGTTGGTTTCTTCTTCGAGGTTCAAAAAAAAAAAAAAAAGGTTGGTTTCTTCTTGTTCAGCACGCCTTAGCATTAATTATTCACAAATTGTGTATGCTGTATGTATGGCCGACGAGGGCCGTCTCAAAAAACTAGTGGAACCCCGAGCATATGCGGGCTGGCTAGTAAGCAAAATATGTAGTATGAGTAGGCATAAACAATGCAAAGGGACATAGTGATGAATAAGCACTGATCACCAAACAGGCCGGGTAAACGGTTGTGCATGTTCAACCATGATAATAAGCGAGAACATGTAATGCATAAACCATAGAGCTAAGCGTGAAGTGGGCGTGTTAGTTTTTATTTTAATGAGTAATAATAATAATAATTAAGTTAACCAAGTTGGTAGACATCAGGAAGTAGAGTATAAGCGGATCACACATATATATAATTTGGGAGAAAAAAAAAAAAGAAAACTATCGGGGCAAAGCAGCAATACGCACACCAAAGGACCTATATGAATGTAGAGGTAGTAAAAACTTTGATTTATTTTTTAGCAATGTGCACATTTTTTGTTCTAGATACTGCATTCTTCTATTGGAACCATGTACATAAGAAGACTGCAGTTAGTCATAGTTTGAGGTTCATCAGCAAGTATAGAAGTAGGTAAACATTCACAGGAACACATGGCAATCTGTCACGCTTATTGCCTAGGAAGCCAAAATACTTCAGGTAGGAAAATACTTTTTATATTTTCAAAAAAAAGAAAATACTTTTTTTTGGTTTAAAAGCTGGGTATAAGATGGGAAAATACAAAACCTGTGTAGATATGGATGGCATATCTCGGTTGCGGCAACCGGAGTGCACCGTGGTATGGACATGTACAATTGTCAATCTTAGGCATTCTTTAAAGAATCCATCAACTCGAACCGAAGCTAGGTACTCTCTAAAGATTCGATAATCAATCTGTAGTCCATTACACGTAAAATGCAGGAACTAATAAATAATAAAAGATTATATGGAGAAGCGAATGAAGTAATGAATTATTATTGCAGAACTGCATTGTCTCATTGTAAAATGAAGTTGGCCATTGCACAATCCAAGAACTCAGTAGGTAACGTGGAAAATGGAACTATTCACCGCATTGCACAACTAACAATATTAGGTATGGGCATGATATAATAATTAGATGGCAGTAATAATAACGAAATAGAGTAAGCTAAGTATGGATGTAACTGCGTGGAGGTTAACAGTAAGCATATTACCAGGGAAAGGAAGTCTTGATGCCGCTGTAAATCATAGAAGGACCAAGCAAGAAACCTAATACATGAAGCATTATGTAAAAAGTTAATATATGCACTCAAAAATGATGGCAGTAAATTTCCTGTGAATCACTAAATATCTGTTGGTAGTATATGTACATTGTGAAGCAAAGGAGTGCATGATCAAAAAAATGGAGAAGGCGTTGGTACAGGGGGCAGCTCCAGGATGAGCTGGTCCTGGTAGCCTGTAGAACCAAATAGAACAACTCCGGCGGCAGCTGCAGGGCCAAGGTTAATAATCCAATAGAGTCCCTGACTAAATAAATCATTGAAGAAAGCATGAACGTAATCTATATATTGATCGATACAATATCAGCAAACGGAGCCGCCTGAGCATTTCATCGAGCATTTAAAGGGCACAGACTACCAGGAGGAAAGGAAGCAGCAGATTGGGGCCTCACGGTGGTGAAAGATGAAGGACATCGGAGGCCATTGAAGACATAGCAGTATCCCATGTATGGTGAGATCGAAGCGCAAGAGGGGAAAGTGACAGCTTACGTTGCCGTGAAGATACAGTAGCTCCCATGGCCGTGGAGGCTACATAGGACCGCCGTTGTCAGTCGCGCCGTCGGGGCTTCACTACAATAGGCGACGGACCCCCCGGGCACGGAGGCGCGGTGGCGGCAGATGGGCGTGCAGTCATGGGCCGCGACATGGGAGGCCGAGGGTGGGCGGGTTGCTGTGCGGGCGTCGCTGGGCGGAGCACCGGGCGGCGCTGTGGGCACGGGCGGTGCTTTGCTGGGCGGAGGAATGGGGCGATGGGCTGGTGAGCGGGCGTCGCTGGGCGGCGCAGCGAGCGGCGCTGTGGAGGCGGCCGCGTTGCGTGCAGGGGCCGGAGGGTGGGGAAGCGGCGCGGAGGGGATGGAACGGCGGGGTGGCGTGGGGTGGCGTGAGGGCGGAGCCGGGGGGGCGGGAGGGAGACGGCGGCGCCGCGTGAGCAGGTGAGGAGGAGGGCGGCGGTGATGGCGAGGAGGTCGCGGCATGTGTCGGGGCCGCCGCGTCCGGGCCGAGAAAGAGAGGAGAGCCTTCGAGAAGCCTGGACACGCGGACGGTACGGCATGGTCGGATGTGGATCGGACGGCCGTGACGGGTACTGTTACATGAACGGTGATCTGTGAGTGAGCAGGGGAATGCTATTAAACAGTCGCCTGTTTTTTTTTTCTTCCTACCAGGCGACGGATGTCAGCCGTGAGATCATAATCGTGTTGAATAAACACTTGCCAGCTCACTGACGCGTGTAGTATCATCGGTGCCATTTGATTCACATTCTCAAGTCCAGGGCCATCTCTACCTGAATTTAATAATGGCGCTTATTTCTATTTTTAGTTCAGAAACCGTCCGACGGATCTCATAACCAAAAGGCTGGGATCGAAAGTTTGTCACTTGCACCCACGGTGACACCACGACTCCCACGCCTGGGGGCACGGTTCGATTCAAGGAAATCACGGGAAAAAAATAAAATAAACAAAAAACCTTCGACGAACTGGCGGCGTGCGCAGTGCCGCGGTAACCGCGTGGGGCCTGGGAACTCGGGCGTTGGCGTCATAGCCATCCTCGCGGGCAATACGATCGCGATCGCGATCGCGAGTACTCGCCGTTCCGCCCGCCGGAGGCGCACCACCGCGGTGACCGGGTCGGCCTTGGCCCTCGGGCGTCGGCAACTCGGCGTCACACCCATCCTAGCGTGCGAGGTACCATGGCGGCGTAGTCTGTATTGCTTTGTTTGAGATTTTCGGATCCATGGTGGCGTCACAGCCATCCATTGCTTTGTTTGAGATTTTCGGATGCAAGTTTCCTTTTGCAGAGATCGGAGACGAGAACGGCGCTGGTGACAGTGACCTAGGGCTGCGCACTGCCTCTGGGGTCAGGGGGCCGCGGTGGATCGGCCGCGAACCCGGGCGCCGGGGCCGCCTCCGCCTGCGCCGGCGTGGTTGTAACGCCCGCAAGGCTATGGCGTGGAAGAGATGAGCCGCGTCTTGGTATGGAGATGCTCATGGATGAGACAAGCGCCCTTGAGCTGCCGCATCAACCTCCTCGCCGCCGCCGTCGCTACGCGTGCCTCTGCTCGGTTGGTGACATGCTGCTGATCCAACCGAAGCCCGAAGCGCATGGCAGGGAGGCGATGGTGGCTGTGGCACGACGGGAGCTGTCAATGCCTCGGCTCTTCCTTCTCTTCATCTTTGAGGTACCAACGCATCACGATCAGGCTTTCGTTTTTTTCTCTTGCCACAGGAAATGTGATCTTGATTTTCGTCGCAGTTCATGTTTCGATTCGTTCTCTGTCTCGAGCAATGTAGATCCGAAAGTCCTGGATGTTGACTGATATACAAAACTTGTCTATCCAGCATTCATTTGTGTTAATACATTGCAAAAATAAATTCATTTTTCTATTTGCAAAACCAGCTTGTTCGTGTGAGCAGATCTGGAGGCATTGGTTTTCTCTTGCTCCGTGAAGAGATACTTAATCAGACGTGCTATTTGATTTTAGAATTTTAAATGGTTCAACTTTAGAGAGGGCCAACAAGTCCTCGATACTCGATAGATGCAAAGCATAGGGCCACACTTTCATATGAAACAATGTATCAGGGGTGCTCGCATGAGTCATGACATTGCACTAAGAGGGCACTTTAAGATCCTTATTACACCTACTTTTACTGTTTTCAGTGTCCATCAGTTTGGCATTTTCTTGCTGGCTAAAACTTGTTTTTGTAAGTTTGAATTTTGTTATTACTATCACGTTAATTATCAAAAGGTAGTACTATCTTGTTCATTATCTAGAGAAATAATATTCCTCTGCTACAGGCAATTTGAACAGATGGTCTCTCTAGAATTAGCAGACAGCACAATCACTGTGAGCTGTCTTCTACATAAGGTAAGTAGTGAAATCAGAATTCAACATACTCCACCATTTTTCTGTTCCTGAATAGCTTTTCTTTCCTTTTACAAAATATTGATGATTGGAACTCTAAGAATTGCATGCTGGCTCTGCTTGAATTTTCCCCCATAAGTTTGCAATATTAAATTATGGCACATTATTTAATCTGATTCTGTACTCGATCTATGTTCTAGAGTTCTTGTGCATTGCAAAGTGACAGTTGATAATTGCTCATATGACTGTAAGCAAAGCATGTGATTATTTAATAGTAGAGAGGAACTTCAAGATAACCCAATTTGGTGTTGGCTTTGTACTTATGGATCTAATTTGTGTAGTTAAATTTTGTAAAACTGTTTGTCCGTCGATTTCTCATCTTGTTTCTGAAGCATATGTCTTTCATAGTTACTCTAAACATACTTTGCCCTCTCAAATAGTCAAATGTATTGATGTTACAATATTTTGAGTGATACTGCTTGTTTCCTTCCCTTTGACAGTTTGCAATTAACATATGGATCGATTTGTGCCCTTCATTCCCTTAAACTATCTGGTATGTCTCCTTTGTAGGTCAACATGTCAGAGACGAGAGTAAAACTGTGGACACAGAAGACAGTTTGAAAGATTTGGCAGATAAGGTGAGCAACATTGAAGCTGAGTTGCAGCTCTTGGAAGAAAAGTACAAAAAGATCTGTTTGAATTCCAGTATCATCTTTTTTTATTTTTTTTTAATCCATATCAACTGACCGTTCTCTTGTTAGTTGGGGAAATGTTAGTGATCCTAGACTTTTTTGTCCTGCCAGTTTAACAAAGCCAATGATTTTGGTGTTTTGTTTGCAGGTCCGTCAGGAGCTCGCCGATGTCCAAGCAAAGAGAGCTCTTATGGAGGCTGTTATGGGGAGACAAAGCAGCTGCAGGAAGCTCTGCGAATATCCTGAAATTTATGTACCGCGATATCTGTTTCTATGCATTTCTATTCACATTTCCCCATGCTTTTGGCGAAGCTTTCTTTAACCTGGAACACGCGGGCAGCTGAACTTGAGGAGTATGGTTCACTTGCAGAGTATGCAGCGCCGGTACGCATGCGCGCTGAACAACATGCCTGAGCTTAATGAGGCGTCATTCATGATACACAAGTTTGTTAGATGGGTGACCTGTGGCTGCCGGATTCTTGAACTTGTTAATGAGGCATTTGATTAAACTCCTACTAGAGCTTGAAGAGGTTATTAATTTGAGTTATAATAATTTATCTATTTTTGTACGTCAATCGCAGATGTTAGCACGGGCAATATACTAGTATAGAATAGGAAACGTGTATAAATAAAGGTCAAACCGTCAAAGTATATATAATACTAGTAATAAGAGGGTGGTCAAAGGTTTTTTTTTTTTTTTTTTTTTTTTGAGAGTAGGGTGGTCAAAGGTTGAACAGCACGTACTGGTTTAATTTTCCTTTCCATCGCGTCCTAGCCGCGTCTGGTTGCCTGTTTATGTTATGCATGGTTTATACAAACGCAGCTCATGGATTTCCGGCCGGTTTCGCAAGCTGAATCATCCATCTTGATGTGCTTCCTTGCTAAGACCACCGGGGACCGCTGAATTCCTCGTCTTTGTGCTTGTTATATGATTTGGCAATAACTTGTACTCTTCTTCTTCTTCTTCTTCTTCTTCTTTCTTCTTCTGCTTCTATATACACTAGAAATACGGGCGCGGCGTTGCCGCCTCCTCCATGGAGTGGGCCAGCCTATGCATCTAGATTAATCACTTATTGAATCTTACTAAATTATTTTGAAAAATAGATGAACATCAGATTCAGGTCTAAGTGCCACAATTAATCATGTTTGACGATGCATTACCATTTTGTAAATGGCATTCCAATTATCCAATATGCCAATATCCATGGTCAAAATATGCTTCTCATCTCCTGAAGAAATTTGATGTTATGCTACTGAGTTCAAAAAGCATGCACAGAAAATCATTCACAGAATGTTGCATATCATAGTATTAGCCTTACCTCAACAAATTTCAATTTGAAATCAAGGTTTTGAGATCTTCATGTTGTCCTGTATTCATCTCGAAGGTACTCCAAATTTGAGTGTAGTTTTATTGTACAATGAATATATCTAACCTGGAAATCTGGGGATCAATACTAAAGCAATATTACCTTGTTTTGAGATACGTGATTAGAATCTATGGAATCCCAAGCTTGTCATAAAATTTGCCTGTACAAAGATGAGGTATATAAAATGGTGTTAATTTTAAATCCTTGCAGAGTGACCATTGGGCTACTTTATTCTTACATCCAGAATACAACCATTAGGCAGATCAGATATCAACTTTAGAAAGGAATATTTACTTTTAAGAAATAGAGACATACTACAAATGCACACTGTCATGCGAGGGAAAAATTGGTGACATGTATTAGTAGCAGTAACACCAGAGTTGGGAATGAAGATTGTAAAGATATATCAATGTAATTCTCAGATACTAATATTTTGTCAGAAAACTTCACATGGAAGAACATGTTAGCTACAATTTAATAAAGCATCATCTGGTAGTCCTGCAGGAAAACATAGGATCAACATGGAAGTAGGTTTTTTGTCTATGTCAAGAGAGTAAATAAAGATTTGGCATTGTAGTATTAGAGAGGAGAATACTAGATCTACGGCACCTTGAAAACAAATTGGAGCAATCCTGCTTGGGGAAACATAAAGTTCGATGGAAAACACTGTAATATACTTATACAACGATCTAAAGACCAAAGACCATACCTATCATATAGCTTCTCTAATGTAACCATGGAAATATATTACAACGACATACGGATTAATATGAGCTGTTTTGATTTGAATTAGGAAACCAGATACGGCTGTCAGTAAAGGATACTTTTATACACATGAAGAACACCTCACCTTTTTGTTATGAGTCGAAGCAAGTACTTAAACTGAGACATCCATAGGTATATATCAAATTGAGGTCTTCATTGTAGCACTTGAAAAACATTGAAATAAAAATGTGTACACCAAAAAACAGTATAAGGTATACATTTTCAGTTAAAATGTATAGTCAATTAGTCTGCTGTATAACATTTGACAGTAACAACTTTGTCTAGAGATATCAAGCTTTGTATGTTCCTTTTGTGGCATCTAGAGTATAACCCTACGTATTGGATGTTTGCCTGCAAAAACGAAACCAATGCACAGGGACTAATCTCTTGTGGCTCCATGGTCCTCTGGCATGGCAACAAGCTCTTGCTCCACAAACATAGAAGGCAAAGGGAAGGTTGGGAAGGGGTCAGGTACTCAGGTACCATGCTGCCACTGACGCTGCCTGGCAATCTTCTTTGTATCCTTGCTTTGGTTGAGAGTTTGAGAAGATGCTTCTGTGTTGATGCCGGCTGCAACATCAGCGTTCAAATTATATTGGGAAAAAATCAATAGAAGATTCCAAGTTGAGGATGCGAGCAATACATGGCCAAGGATAAAGTTGCCACCTTGTTCAAGCCCTGTACGATCTACGACATTTTATCAAACAGTTGCAGGGCGTCGTCCATGCCGGCGGCTGCTCCATCTGCTGGAGCGCTTGCCCGTGCTGCTCCACCGCCTTTCCACCTGTTGATCTTGATTTTTTTTTTCTAGCTGGATCCGGCTGGCGCGGTCGGCGGCGGCGACCTTGCCGCTGTGGAGCGCGGCCTGGGCGAGGGCGAGGGAGGGCGGCCACCACGCGGCCGCCGCCCGCTGCGTCGGTGCCCGTCCGCCAGCGCCCCCATGCCGGGGACCGCTATCGCGGGCGTCGCGCGTGGCCCCCGCCACGCCGTTGGCCGTCCGGCGCGCCGCCTCGTGCACCGCCACGTGGGAAAAGAGCGAGATAGAAGGCAGGAGCGAGAGAGGGAGAAAGGACGAAAAGAGTGAATTCGCTAAAGTTTGAGAGCTTTTTACAAAATGACCGGGACTCACACAATCCGGACCGTCCGCTCGCTTGATCGGATGGGCCGTGAAAAGCGGGCGATGGGCCACGCTCTCCGGCCCGAGCTTGAGCTCGGATTCGATAGGTAGAGATAGCTAGTATATTTATCCAGGTCGGCATAGTATAGATTCCCTTAACTTGTACTCTTCTTCTTCTTCTTCTTCTGCTTCTATATACATAGCTAGTATATATATCCAGGTCGGCATAGTATAGATTCCCTAGGGATGACTTTGGCTTGCCCGGATACCACCCAATTCACATCTAACGGTTGCCGGTCCTCACAAACTTTCTCTACGTAGTATATACCGTTTTTTTTTAATTTGAGGAACACACGTATATACCAATTAGCCCACACAAACAACGTAGCCCTAAAATCCCAGACTAGGAGAAATAAAAACGCCCACCATGCATGATGGGGACACATAAATAACGCAACAACATAGGCTGATTTATACATACTAGTAGTGCGCCCCTTGCTTACGGTAAAAATACAAACACTACTACAAAATTTATTTTACGTGACACCCCCCAAATCCATCCGTGGCGGGCACAAGTTTTGTCCGTCACGGTTAATGCGATTAACCGTGACGGGCATTTTTTATTTTTCGAGGCGTGCACTATTGCTCGTAACAAAAAATTGATTAACCGTGGCGGCCCGCCACGGAAAATGCAGCCATTTACGGAGGCGGACAGGTTACAAGCGCCCGCCATGGAAAATTGTCCGAAGCCCACCACGAAGCCCAAACCCCCTCCCTATCGGGCCATATATATACGACACTCTAGGGTTCACTCACCCTCTGATTCTTTTCTCACTCTCCCTCTCTACCCTTCTCCTCCCAACCACGCAACGCCGCTCCCGACCACGCACCAGCGCCGCTCCTCCCGACCACGCGTGTGAGCGCCCCTCCCACCACGCCTTGCGCGCGCCGCCCTCCTCCTCCCTACAACACGGACCTCCACCACGCGGATCTCCCCCCGGGCGGATCTCCACCAAGCGGATCTCCCCGGTGGATCTCCACGCGCGGATCTCCATGGCGGCGGATCTCCCCCGGCGGCTCCTACCCTGAGCTGGTTGCCTCCCTCCCGGCGGATCTCCATCGGCTCGGTGGGCCGCGGAGGACGCGGATCCGGCGACGAGGCCTTCTCGGCGGTTCCGGGCGGTGGTGGAGATCGGCGACTAGGATCTCGCTTCACCGGGCGGCGGGGAGCGCAGATGCGGCGACTATTTGGATCTAGCTTCACCGGGCGGCGGGAGGAGCACCGGCGGCGGCGAAGGTGTCCGGCTCGACATCGAAAGCCAGAGGCCCAGCGTTGGGCTGGGCTTTTTATTTTATTCGCATTAACCGTGGCGGTCATATGGGCCCGCCATGGTTAATCCTCCATTTATCGTGACCATTGAACGGTGACGGGCTGTCTTGCCCGCCACCATTAATCAAAACTGCCCGTCACCTAAAAGAATTGTGTAGTAGTGAAAACAAGATAGAACTTGTATTTTCCAAAAATAAAGAAGTAACCGTTAAGACGGAGGTGTGTGAGGTCTTGAACATAATGCCTGAGTGATAAATATTTGGGCTTACCGGCGATGGTGGGAGCAGACTGCAGTGACTGTGTTTAGGGCATCTTATTGATCGAGTCAATTCCAGGATCGGTGGGTGGAAAGAGAAACTTTTGAGTCAGGGAGGTAAGGAGATCCTCATCAAATCCATTGCTCAAGTCGTTCCAATATATGCGATGATGGTATTACAATTCCTAAAAATATATGCAAAGGAATAACGAATGCTATTTCACGATACTAGGGTGACAACAATGAGATCATAAAGGATTCATTAGCAAGAATGGTTGAAACAATGTATGCCTAAAGGATCAGGAGGTATGGGGTTCAGAGATCTACAATCCTTCAAATTGGCAATGCTAGCTAAGCAAGTTTGGAGGCTTTTAAGAGAACCTGATTCATTATGTGCCATAGTCTTAAGAGCCCGCTACTATCCTAATGGTAAGTTGTTGAATGCAAGAATGAAAGGTGGAAGTTCTTATACTTGGCAAAAGAATTTTAGCTGGCTTGATTGTTTCAAACTTGTGCACATTTGGCAGGTTGATGATTGGACACAGATTAAGATCTAAGAGGATAATTGGATCCTAGGAAACTATAACATGAAAGTGCAAACACGGAGAGGAAATAATATAGTAAGCATAGTGGATGAACTTATCAACCCCGTGGATGCATCCTGGGATGAAGACCTAGTGCGATCTATTTTGAGCTTGATGCTAATCGTATTTTATAGATACCTATTGCCACAGGGAGGGAAGATTGTGTTGCCTGGAATCATAATAGAAAGTCTTTTTTCCGGTGAAATCAGCTTACCACTGCCAATGGAAGAAGAAATTTGGTGCGAGAATTGCTGCCATACAGGGAAGTGGAACTAGCAATCGTTAGGTATGGAGGAACCTATGGAAACTCCAAGTACCGGGGAAAATAAAGAAAAATGGCTGGAGAAACGCCCACACCACACCACACGGAAACCTGGGACTGGGAGGTTTCTTCTTGTTCAGCACGCCTTCACGATCGATCAGGAGGTTGCTTCTTGCGTTTGTTAGATAATTAGACAAATTCAAGTTCATTTTAATCTAGAAAAATAGCATGATAAATATGGTGATGATGCCATATATGTGCTTGTTCAAATTCAATATGAACATCATAAAAATGATGCTAACCAGCAAGGTTTTGTTCAATAAAATAAATGGATTACAGAAAACAAAATCATACCCAGCGGCAAAACCGGTTGCGCTAGTCGACATAGCGCCTGCGCTGCTGTAGTCGTTCCGCTCGATGCCGTGCAGAGAGGAAGCAGTGCCGATCACGCCACCGGGAACAAGACAGCGAGAGTCGTGCCGCCAGCGAACACTCTCCAAAAACGTGATTGTCGCCCTTCACCCGTGCAGATGAACTCGAAGACAACAAAAGTTCCCAAGGCTCTACTCTCCCAATTCTTGTGCGTGCAAGAACCGGGACGGGGAAAACGAAAAAGCAAATAAACTCGTGGATTCTCTCGTGTCCAAAGAGGATATGATAAACAGAGTAGCGAGGTATATATAGGTGCCCGCGGGAAGCGAAGGGGTCTCGGAGACGCACGAAGAAGGCGCCAACGGACACGAAAGAGACAGAGATGGGAAACTCCAGTAATGGGAGAAACTCCCATAATAAACTCGCCATCAAAAAAGAAACTCCCAGAGTTAAGTTGATTGAATGGCAAAACATTCCCATCCCGTCTGTCCGGCTCGCTCACCGCCGCCCGCCTACCTCAAAACTATGTATAAACGAAAACAAGCTGAAGACTAGCCGAAAGCGAAGGGATCCATCGAAGACTAGCCAAAAACAAGTTGAAGACTACCGCGAGAGATGAAGCAGTCTTGAAGCTAACTATGTATAAATGAAAAGTGTGTGCCAGGTCCGAGCTACAATTGGGACCACACTGTGTTGTATTCTCAGCTATTGGGTTTTTGTAACTTCAATCAAAACCAAATAGCCGAGTGGCTACTGTTGTGGGTATGTTATATATTGGTGACCCCCATCCTTGTGTTTTAGGCCCGCTTGTAGAGATTAGGAGTTCACCATATAAAGACTAGGCCCATTTGTAAGCCTTTAGTGAAACTTTTATAAATATCACGATCATCATGGTTAATAAAGAGAATAACCCTCCCACCTTCACTATAAAAGGGGAGAAGGGGAGGAGAGAAGGGGGGCTGAGCGCTCTCAATTGACTCCGACTTCGGCTCTCTCGGTCGCTATCGCGAGTTGTTCGGTCCGTGGACCACTCGCGAAGTTTGGTCCCCGAACTGGCGGGTTGATGTGTGAAATCAACAAGCAAGACTTGTCATGTCTTAACACTTAATACACACAACAATCGCTTTTGGTTGGCAGCACTTTTCATGTCACCAGTCTCAAAAACCGAGCCAGCACGTCACCTTTGGCCAGTAGGATTCCATATCCAACAAATGCCATCGACCTTGATGCATAAATATAATATGTACTTCAAGAAGATAGGTAGGGGTCTTGAGGTGCAATAAATCAATGACATGGTCGGTTGTGTAATTTCTACCAACGGTGACACTTGTGTTAGTTTGCTACCGAAAGGGTGAAGCATATCGTGGTTGTTAATACCTAGCTAGTATCCATTATCCCTCATCTCTTCTTCCTCTTCCCTTTGGAGCTCATCTTCATTATTCAACAATGGGTCGCTGTCGGCTCATCCCAAATCTTTCCCCAATCTAACAGCATGCCTCCGCCATTCTTGGAAGAATGGATGCTTAATTCTTAATAGCATGCCTCCATCATTCTTGGAAGAACGTATGCTTCTGATCAAGATTACTTATCGTGTCGAGTGTCTCATAAACATGGTGGATAAAGCTTTGAAATTTAGGCCTCCCATAGAGTACACAACGTGGTAATGTTGCAACCTTAATGCTCAACCATACTCTTACATTGTGCCCCAAAAGTGTTGATACAACCAAAGCCTCATTTTGTTGACTAAGTGTTGCATACTCTAAAGATCTTATCCAAAGACCAATGTCATCATAAAGCTTATCCATCACATCATGTTCATACATCCGCGTCATAACATCAATGAAGAGATCCTTTAGCGCCATATAACCTTTGAAGTTATATGGATTTGATCCATGTATATCATCTGCCTTAGGACAGCTCAGCCCCAGTGTACTGTAGATCGGGAAGGCCACCACATTATCATACACAAGGTATTTGGCAATGCATTTTCCCAACCGCCTATTTATCACGACAAGGTCCGCAGCAGATGTCCAAAAGTTTCTAGACTGAACAGTCATCATAAGTTTCTTATGGTCTAAATCACCAAAGAACTTCTTTTTTGGCATCTCCTACTGCAGGATTCTTAAGAAAATAAGTGCACAGGTCTTGTCTATTAGATAAGGTGGAGTCCATTGGGTCCAGACAACTGTCAATAAGCATAGTTTCAATTGAGATTTTCAATATTTTTACAACAGCACATACACTGCAGTTGTGCAAGGTAAATTGACCAAAAGGATGTAATACAATTAATTTGATCAAGACTACTTTTTTTTAGGGCAACTTTAGGGGACATCAAACACAATCCCCACCTGCTTTTCCATTCCACAAATGTCAAGAGGGAACCTCTTAGATGGTGGAAGGCTAGGCCTTCGTAGTTACAGAAGTACAATTAACGAAAAATAAGAGATTACATTATGGGGGAGGATAGATCTCCATTTGAGCTTGAGGTTTTCTTCTTTCTTTGGAATCCTACACTCCCAATCTCGACCGCAGCCCGGCGGGAGGCTTTCAATCGGCCGATGTCCGGCAGCGAGCTCCCAAGAAGACGACTTCATTGCGGTGTTTCCAGTTTCCCAAAGATAGGAGTCCTGGAAGGTGCGATTTGTCTACCCGGTTGCCAACCTAATGTGCCCGGTGGAGTCGCCGGGGTGATGAAGCCGGTGAATGAGCTTGAACAGAGGCAAGTGTTTTGGGTTTCTACCGGTTTGATGCCTAGGCCACCTGTCTTCCCTACTTCTCAGACATCCTCCTGTGTGACCCGGCATTGTGCTCCCACGGCCTTGTCCGAGCTGGTCCGGGTCCGGAGGAAGGCACGGCGTCGGGCGCCGAAAGCCTTGACGACACCGGGGGATAACGCCATAGCCCCCATCGGATAGGTTGGCGGGCCTCCAAGGACGGCGTTGATGAGGATCACCCTCCCCGTTGTGCTTATCGGGGGGCCTTCCAGCTCGCAAGTACCCGTCCACTCGAGCAATGAGTGGCGCGAACGCCGAGAGTGGCGGTTTTGACGTTGGAGAGAGGGAGTCCGAGGTGCGTATGGGGAAACGCCCTTCGAAGCAGCCCATGATCAAGACTAGTTATTAACCTTTAGATCTGAAAATACTTGAGACATGGTTCAATTAGATACCGTTCAGGTGAAAGGGCGCAAGTTTGTGGGACACTGAAACCATATGCATTGTTACATGAAAAGAGATCCTTTTATAGAACACATGTTCCTAGACTACCTTTGAACAATATGAAGTGTATAAAATAACTGTTGATAGTACAAGAAATGCCCATAAATAATTTCACAGCAAAAGCATGGGTGATATACTCGTAGATAGGAAAAAAGGACTTTCAGTGTCTATGACAAAATTTGATTGTACATGACCAAACAACATTAACTAAGAGCTAACTGAAGCTAACGGTTTACAGCCAAAAGTCTAATGCTTGCATAGCAAGTACTGCCAATGTTTAAATGAAGTGGGGTACTTAAATAAGCTAGCTCACCGTAGCCTTCAGCTTAAAAGCCAAAAATACATACTTATACCTTTACTAACATACAGTTCAAATAATAGGCTCTGAAATAGCAGCTCATGTATGTCAAATTGTTGCTTGACATGTGATTATGCTAATCTCAGTGAATAAGCTAGCTCACCGTAGCCTTCAGCTTAAAAGCCAAAAATACATACTTATACCTTTACTAACATACAGTTCAAATAATAGGCTCTGAAATAGCAGCTCATGTATGTCAAATTGTTGCTTGACATGTGATTATGCTAATCTCAGTGGTTTGATTAATAGTTAGTTACTAGAAAACTGCGCGGCATTGCCGCGATGGCCATGGTTAGGCTTTTTCGCCTTTGTAGTTAGGTACATGAGTGCGAATAATGGTAGCTAAATTATTCTTTATGCTATATATTAGTGTTTTTTTTCGTGTTAATTGGAAAATTATCATTTGCCGAGGGTTGTATATGGTAACCGTGGATTTGTGTTTTTGATGTCTATATGTTTTGAAGGTCGAATTGTCTCTTTTTATTATTTGAGAATGTACGAATAATATGGTGACGATCATTGTCATGGTTTTTGATTTGTAGTAGAGCATGACTGGGGGATTTTTACCTACGGTTGTATCCAAAAATAGTACATTTTGCTAATTCATTGAGCCTTTTTTTACTTTTTAGTAAAAAAAAGTTTTTACAACTCATGATTTCCCATTTCTCTCTTAACAGGCGTCTTGTTGTAAGGATGGCAACGGGTCGGGTTCGGATCGGGTGGAGTCTCCGTGCACCCAAAACCGAAACCCGAAATCGAAACCCGAAACCGAAACCAATTCGGGTGGAAATCCGTCACCAAAACCGAACCCGCGGATAAACCAAACCCGAAAAGGATACCGAAACCCGCGGATAACCCGAAACCGAACGGATACCCGCAGTCACATGTATAAACAAGAGACAACAAATAATAAATATTTTCATGAGTCAACTTTGAATAAATTTAATAATCTAAGTAAATAAGTTATTATTAACATATTATAAAACATGAGTTTTAATTCTAAATGATTTATTTTGGATATCCATTGGATATCCACGGGTGGAAAACTAAACCCGAAAACCAAACCCAAACCGAACCTGAAACCAAACCTGAAAACCGTGGGTGAAATTCCAGCACCAAAACCGAAACCCGCAGAACCGAAACCCGCGGATATCCGAACGAAACCCAACTGGTGCCATCTTTATCTTGTTGTCCTCGGTATTGCCAATTGGTGCCACCTGTAAAGGCCGGCGACATGATATATAAGTATTTGCAGTTACACATAGCAGCCAAGTTCACTTCCCGATTACGTGTAATTATCTAACAATGTGAATTAAGAAGGGAGACATAAACAATCAACACCAATGGGAAAAAAGTTAATCAGGAGTGCGGTGTCGACGTAGTCTTTGCATAACGAAAAGAAGTCTTTTGTTTGTTATAACACTAAGTGAGAATGCCCAAAAGTCCGAAATGTTCAGAGAAAGCACTAAAAAAATGCTGACAGAAGAATATTCAGTAAGATCAGACATAAAAATGTCTTAACTATTGAACAAGTTTTACTGCACAGCAGAAAATATATAGCTAACAACATTTGTTTTATGTTTGTGGAGTAGTAGCATATAGCTAGAAAATTATCATGGCACATATGTTTATCAAAATATTCTCATTTACAGATTGTTTAGAAGGTAAAGTAGATCAACACAGCATGTTGTTTAATAGAACACTTAAAAGTGTATACAAGTCATATCAAACTTTCAGCAAAGGTATAGTATGTTAATTTTATTATCAGAACTTTCAGCAACATATGAACAATAAGCATTTCATATTGCAATCAAATTAGTAATTAGTAGAATCTAAAACAAACGTAAAATTTTGGTTGGAAGCTCTTGAGTTCCTTGTTTAGAGATTGTCGGATGTTGTTATATAATAGCATTGAGGACTTAATGCAATTAGGTATATGTATAACTCGCCAAGCAATATAATTGATTGCTAGAGCTTGCTTGCCCCTTTGTCTCATGTGTCTACCATTCAGTTCACATAAAGGTTCAGAGAACAATATGGTAGACTACATGTATCCATGCACTGAATCGTTTGGTAAGCAAGAAATAATTACTTCCAAGTGTACTGAAATAAATCAAAGAACACAAAGCAGCAACATGCTGCTAGTAAGCATAACCAAAACATTTCAGGTTCCAGGAAAGCCCCCGCAGATCATAACAGGCATAAGTTGAACAGCATTCATTCAGACTTGCTGATTGTCGCCGCCTTCTTCAACTCCTTCTCCAGTATCTTGAATCGGATGAACCTGCCGCTTCTGGTATTCTTCTGGCTAGCAGATTTGTTGCAAACTTCAACGTTGCTTCAACTGCTTGGATCCACGCTTCCCTCTTTTCAGCATCATGGAGACCTGCCCAATATATCATTAAAGCACATGCGTGGCTGATAATTTCCAATGGATCGAGGAAGAGGTTTGCCATTTGAAGCACAATTTTGAATAAACAAACAGTAAGCAAGTATTCTGAATTTGAGTTTGGAGTTAGTCTTCTTGCTACTCAAAGACTAAATTTGTGACTATACTGTAACACGTAAGTACTTAACCGGCATAGATGACTCCATATATTTCAGAAAAATATGCTACCCCAAAGTAAGCTTATGAGCTTTATAGAGAAAAATAAGGTTGGCTCAATATGCAATTATGCGTCCAATAAGTCAAGTCATTAAATTGTATGGAATACAGCCATAGAAAGATAGCCGGATAATATAAATACAAGTTTTGACCCAAAATTAGGTCTATTCAGTGAGCATTTTACCTTGCAGGCATTTCCTCGAACAGCTGTTATGCATCGTCTATGTGGGCGACCACTTCGTCTGCCAGGATGCGGGACGCTCCGCAGCAATGGTGCCAAGGGAGCAGCAGGGCAGAGGGAGCCGTAGATGGAAAATATGGTTTACCTGTGGGCGTGGGATATGTATTTTGGTTTGAGGACCTGGTGCAGTGGAGTACGCCTATGGAGGAAGCAGCAACCATCGAGGTGACAGGCGCGAGGAAGGCAGGCAGAGACCTGCTCGTCCGCTGCTGGCCTGGGGCAGGTCTGGGCATGAGCAGGCACAGCCGCGCGAGCCGCGAGGTCGGCTAGCTGCACGGGCTCGGGTCTCCAGGACCGGCCGCTCGGCGGAGCTCCGGCGTGGAGCCCCTGGCGGCCTGCGTCCCTGTCGGCGTGCAGCGCAGCCCTGCCGGCGCGCGGGAGATACCGCGTCGAGGGAGGCGTAGCACAGCGCTGGCGGCGCGCGTCTTTGCCGTTGCCCTGGCGGCGCGGCTCCCTGCCCGCGAGCGACGCCGGCGACTGAGAGAGGAGGATGGACGGCAAGTTTTATTTTGTCAGATTTCGAGGGTTCTTTTGTAAAACGACCGAGAATTGCACAATCTCAACCGTTCGATCGAATTCTGGCGACGTGGCCCGATCCTGGCCGTCTGAATCCGCCAGGAATCGTTATAAGGAGATTTGCTACTTGTAGTTGAGAAAATATACAGGTTACAGCCAATTTCCCGGGAGCCCGACTAGTAGTGGAGTAGGGTTTAGATTTGGGGTTTTCAGCGAGGAGATAGAGTGATTGAGATCTACTAGCCCGTATCCACGTGCACGATTCTTAAAGCTTTTTTTTTCTTTTTATGAACCTCTCGACTCTTAAAGTTTAAAGGGCTGAAACGCAGGCCCAGTGCAAAACTGGATGTTCCCGGCCTTGGATGCTTGCGACCGGCCTGCTAAGATAAAAATTGACCGGTCGTTCGTGTCTAATTGACCGAAGTTAAAAAAGTTTCTTAAGATACAGCCAAATCATTAATAAGCAAGAAATAAAAAAAAAAATAACAAACCAACAACGTTTCGATTCATTCATTCCACATAATATCCTGTAGTCCAAATTTCATTTTCAAATTCTACACCAATCTTACAATTCTGCTGCACCACCAAAGCTGGCCTTGCCCACTGCCAACACGATGCTTCTTTTACAGTAGGTAGGATGCGATCTGGCCACATTTGCAGGCCACAAAACTTTTCAAATGCAGCAGCTGTTCCATTTCCCAGCCTGATAGCTCTCCATGCATTCCAAAAGTTTACGCACAGAGAGCTCAGCTCCACCCAACATCATGCAACTTGGTCAGTCTGATTGTATAATGCCGTACTTCCCAGACAGCAGCGATCTTCAATGATATCATGACGAGCCGACTGGAATCAGCTTGACGGTGGCGGCAATGGGCATCCCAGCCAGACCGAGGAGCACGCTGGCTAGCCACTGGTGTATGGTCAGGGGCGCCGTGTTGGCAAACTCGCCTAGAAACTGCACCATGATGAACTGGAAGATGACCGTGCTGGTGAGGACAGCCATGAAGACATAGTCCCTTGTCATGCCCCTTTTGAGAACGTTGATCTTCTCCATCTCCCGAGAGCTTATCTCATTGAACACCTGAAGTGGCATGTAGCTGGTCAACATAGTCTAAGATAGACTTTTGAAAGAATGTAATGTTATTTTGCCCAAAATTGAGTGTACCCCCTCCCTATCAATCTCCCAAGTCAAAACTCTAGTTTCTTTTTAGCTAGTTGTGTTAGGGTCAACATATTATTTCTGACAGCAAGTTTCTTATTCTTCAGTGATGACAATTGCTGGACATAGAATGAACACTCTTTTCCCCATGACGCGCTCCACGAGAATTAGGTTGAACTGATTCTAACCAAACCTTGCTGCTGGCACCGATGCTGCCGTAAAAAGAAATAATCTGCAATAATAGCCATACCTGACAGAAGACGAAGGAGTTGAAAATGATTGTATTTAGCACAATATCAGTACCAGAGTCTTCAAGGCCAAAGAAGTTTTTCCCTTGCGCTTGGAGATACCACATCACAAAGAACTGGTAGAAAGACTGACCCAGAATGTTCTCCACATCACATTTGTAATGAATTTCCCCTGTCCTTCCTACTGGCTGTCTGTTCATCAAGTCATCATTAGGTGGCTCTGTGGCTAATGCAAGCGCCGCCAAGGGTGTCCATGGCGATCATATTAACCCAAAGAAGCTGAACAGCTGTCAATGGTGCATTTCCTGGCATTACAAGAAGAACATATATGATTAGACAGAGAGACATCTGAAAACTCTGAGGTTAACAGAATTGTGAGGTTAGGAGACATGCCTGTAAAGCAGGCTGAGGAGAAGTTAACTAGAAGTACCACTACATTGACAGTCAGCTGAAACTGCACAAACTTTTTGATATTGATGTAAAACAGATCGCCCCCACTTGGCAACAGTTACAATCAAGTGAGAAGTTGTCATCCAGAATTATAACATCAGCGCTTTTGCTACCTGAAAAGATTATATTAGCTCCACTGGATGACATTAGTAGGATATGATAGCAACTCAGGTTCAGTGGATGACATGCTAAGATAGTCCATTCCAAATATGATATTTCTGCAACATTAGCGCAATCTGTATTATTGAAAGTTATCTACGTGGATGGACAACGATCTAGAAAAGTAAAACTATAATTTGGAACGGAGGAAAGTACAATTTAGAGACATGCAACCATGGCATATCTGCCCTTTACTGAATAAAACTTGATTCAGGTCTCCTAATAATAAGCTGCAAGACTTCAGTCCCAGCAATGCCCATTGCAAAGTCCAATATCTGCTTCATGCAATGCAGGAGTATCATTTGTGCTATCAATTAGTAACAGCAACAAATATCATTAAATGTTGTAGCTAAATGCTTTACAAGTGTATGCTTGTCAAGCGTGTGATGATCGGGCCATTACCTTCAATCAACAGAATCAGCAGTAGGTGAGACTTTGTTCGATGGTTAAAAAATATTTGAAAGTCAATAAGATATCATGTAGATAGCAAACCTGATTTTGGAACCAGAAGCTTAAGGAGTTCATCTAGGTTTTTCTCTCTGAACTCTGGTCCTTCAATAGCTATGCCATCTTCAGTAAGTATACCACATTCACGAGCAATTGCCTTTGCTGTATTTATGTTGTCTCCTGTAACCATTCTCACCATAATTCCAGCAGCCCTGCAAATAGCAACAGACTCCTTCTCACCCCTGGACGACAGGATCTTTGATACCTATGATTCCCAATGCAGGTGTACCCTTGTAGTGGTACATGTTCCCTGTGATGGAAAAAACCTTCTTCCATTTCCCCTATAAGCAAGGCATAATGAGCTTCACCAGCAAAAACTATCAATAATACCATTGAGCTTGTCAGTTATTTTATCCAGAGGATGAACACCACCTGTCTCATCTAGGAATTTATCACAGGCAGCCAAGACTATCTCTGAAGCACCTTTTTTTACAGTGTGCACGCACCCTCCTCCAGGAAGCTCAAGAATGACGCCATCCTCTTTTTTTTTTGTTGAATTAAAAAGGCTCCACTCACAATCTTAGTTTCATCACGTTTTGCCTTAAAAATCTCCACCTAGTGACAATGCAAACTCTAGTAAAGCTGTTCCCTGGGGCTACCCAGGATCTGATATTTACCATCCTGGTTAATTACAACCTCACCACCTGTATTGTTAAATATAGACCTCAGAAGAGTTTTAACAACCACCTCTGGAAGTTCAGATCGCAACTTGGATGCATCCTGAGAACCATTAACATCCTTGATGTTTCCGCAGATGCAGGCCTTTAACAACAGTCATATATGATTGGTTGTCAGAGTTCCTGTCTTGTCACTGCAGATGATAGTAGCTGAACCCATAGTCTCACATGCAGCTAAGTGGCGAACCAGTGCCTTGTCATTCATCATTTTCTTTCATGGCAAATGCAAGACTCAGTGTGACTGCTAATGGCACCAGGAACAGCAAACAACAAACAATGGTAACCGCAATAGCGAAATGCTCCAGCAGCTCCATTGCATCCTCTCCTGACCAGCTTAAAAGATCCGCCGCTCACGGTATTTTGCTGAATAGACCTTGGGACAGGACGATGAAAGTTATAACAGCAAAAAATAGTCCAATTTGGCTCAATAATAGTTGCGTAATCATTAAGTTTGACCTGCAGTGGGGTTTCATCATCACCACCTTCACTGAGAGTGGCCATCAGTTTTCCCCACTGGTGCATGCCAACAGTTGTTACCAGCATCTTGCAGGAGCCATATCTTGTACTTTTGGTCCCGACAAAAGGAAAGGGTTATCTTCATTTACAGCAACAGGTTCACTTTCACCAGTTAGGGCTGATTCATTGATCAATAGAGAGAATCCAGAAATGAAGAGCCCATCTGCAGGGACCTGATCTCCACTGCTAAAATGGACAACATCATCAGAAGAAGATCATATATCGATAGCCTTGCCTAAAACCATTCCTTGTAACCTGTACTTGATTTTCTTTTTCCCTGTCCAGGTCCTGAACTGCAGCTACTGCCTATAGTCACTTGTCGCAGTCACAAACACAAACCAAGAGGATACTCTTGCAACAATTCCAAGACTATCATGAGGCTTTCGCCACCCTTTCCATCACGATGCCAACAACCAGCGAATACACGAAGGCACAAAACAGCTAGAATTATAAGAGGGTGTCTTGAAGCGCCCCACACACAAACAATCCCAGAAACTGCGACTCACTTTCTCCGCGAACTTGTTTTTTACCATATACGTCTTGCCTGGGCGCTTTACTACACATCGGCCGCGCTGAGCCCGTCCGGCTCGGGTCGCAAGCTTTTCCCGCAATTCCATCAACTCCACCATGGCTGATGAGCTTCTTACTATCATGGCCCCCAACAATGGACCCCAGCTCATCGGCGCAGATCTGAAACCCTGCAGCCTTGACTTCCTTTAGGACGACGTGTACTCGCTTCGTAGGGAGAGGCCTGAACATTTGTGATCCAGAAAACATGGTTTTAGATGTTAGCAATGTTAGAAATGGAAATGGATGGAGTCAATCAAAATTTCACAAAAGAATGACAATTTCCGGCAGCACTATCTGTCGGTATGCAATTACTATAGAAACTGCAGTGCAGCCTTCGAGACAAGCACAGCGACGCGCAGCTTCTCCTGCCATATAATACAGCAGCAGTGTTAACTTGAGTAACCTTAGCAGCAAAAGTTCCAAAAGAGCAGAAGGTATTGGTGGCTAGTAGATTAAGACTGCAAAGGCTACAACCCAGTTGGACGAGGTTAACTGTTCAAAAACAGAAAACAGGAGAGCAAAACTAGGTAGTATGTTGCTGCACTGGTTCAGATCTGGTAGCAGAGTAATGGAAAGTGGTTTGAATAAATGGGTGCTGCTTTTGCACAGTGGTACTAATCTTTAAAACAAGAGGCTGACAGCAGCCAGTTGCACCAACAGCCTACTGAAAAATGGGAGGTATTAATAATAATTAGTGAAAGGGCTGAGATTTGAACTGGCGGCACTGAAACAGAGCAAATCGAAAGGGCTGTTGTCGTATACTGCAGCAGTGTGAAATGGTGTGGGAAGCAAAAATGGTCCTCGCACATAATTAATCGTAGCTGAAGAACACTCATCGTGGATTTGGTGACAAATCCTGCGTGGGATGGTCTCGAAACAAAAAATGAAGACCCCAAAATTGCGGAAAACGAAAACAGACGGCCACAAAGCACTGCGTGTTTCCAGTTAGGAAAGTGACCTTCGCTTTTGTCCGGGGTGAATCATGGCCACGTCGCGGCCAGCCCAGCCTCCGGCGCCGGCAAGCAAGCAGTGGCCCCAGGTCCAGATCCCACGGGCTGTGCCGCCTTGCCTTGATCCCGGCGCGCCAGCGGGCAGCAGCGGAGGGCGGCGAGAGGAAAGGGAAATCGGGGAGGGAGGGAACGTACGGGTTGGCGTGCTTGATGGTTCGGCCTCGCCGCGCTTCTCGAGGTTGGCGGTGAAGCGGAAGCGGCGCTTGGGGTTCTTGACGACGCTGCAGAGGCGGCGCCAGCGGCGGAGCGCCTCCTCGGAGGAGTTCTTGCCTGCACGCCGCCGAACCGCTCTCCAGGTAGCTCCATCCCCGCCCCGCTCGGCCGCCCTCTGCCTTCGATGACCCCTGCTGTTCCCTCGGGGCAACGGGCAAGGAGGACCAAGAAGTCAAGAAGCAGCCGCTCCTCCGGTCTGGTCCTCACTCCGGTGGGCCAGCCGCCGCCGGCCGGCGGTCAAGCGCCAATCAGGCAGGCGCGTGCGGAGTACGGCTGACAGTGGGCGTTGTTCCGCGAGAGCCGCGGCCAACAGGGAAGGGAGGGGCTGCTGCAGAATGGTGGACTGCGGGGGCTGCAGGATGGGATTGGAGGGAAGGAGTGCTGCGGGGAAACTGCGGTGGAGGGTGACGACACGAGTCGGGGATCGGGGTGGCAGCAGAAGTGTGGCTCCGCCAGTGAAGTTTTGAGCTCGAGCGCGACCGCTGGATGTTGCGGCGCCGGCGAGACTGGTCAGTCCGTCGTTTCAGTTGAGAGGAACCAAAAAGGAACGGCAGCCATTTCGGACATTGGACCTGCAGGATGCTCCTGGAGCTCCTGGACCGAGTGACCGACCGACCATCCTCACCAACACGCAATGACCCGGATTAATTAATAAAAAAGGAATTTTACATGGACATAATTCCTTTTACCTTGCTCACATCTTGTAGCATTTTTTTTTTTTTTTTTTTTCGATGCGACACCCACACACACACGCGACGCCACACGCGATCCCACCGCTGCTCATACAAAGCATACTTCAAGTCATTTCAACGGCATCAATATTCGGCTGAACAACGCGAACGAAAATCACGAAACCGGGAAAATTCCCCTGTGCGACGCCCTCGCATCCCGGGTCGAACCGTCGCTCACATTGGCGCACACTACCATCGGCAGCCAGAGAGGCTCGCTCTCGCCTTGTAGCATTTGAATCAATCTAAAAACTAGCGGAGGGCTGGATCCGCTTTTCATGTTTTTTTAAGATTTTTTCGGGCAATGCTCTGGATGATAAAGAGTGGTTCAACCATCATCAAAAGATATGCTCATGTGCTTTCTACCCCTTTCAATAATGGTTGAACATACGCCGGCGCCTTAAACATCATATAGAGTCTTCATTTGGTAGCAACTTCAAATTCGGCCCTGGGTGATCACAAGATTGGCCTTTTTTGAAGCTTAAAAAATGTGTCGGGCGGGGGTATTCATCGACGCTCTTCAATGTTCGAAATTATTGAGGTTTTATTGAAAATGGTTAGATGGTCCGATTTTGCTTTAAAAAAAAATGTGTCTAAACAAAACGATATATTTTTTGGCTCCAAAAAAAAAAATACAAAAACGAAACGATTTGCTAGCCCAAACACACCCGCAACCGCAACCACGACGCACTCCTTCGTCACATGCATGTGTTGCCTGCCGATCACGCACGCTCGCATGTTCACTGCACTATTCACGCGTTGCCTTTGGTTTCCAACAAATCCAAGCGTACACTGTGTATATATATAAATGTTGATTGTACCAACATATATTGTATACAATATCAGCACATAAATGTTGATAATAAGATCGTATGCATATTATGCATATCAGCACATAAATTGATTAATAAACTTTTATTAGAAGAAAAAACTTTATTCTAATCTAAAAACTATACTGTACTTATTTTTGTGGTGGAAACAGACTCCTAGCTTGGAATCGGATTCATTCCGCCCTGGTCCACCCCCGAGAATTGAGGCCCCTTTGATCAGTTCGGTAGGGCACCGGATGCATGCAGTCCATCCCCTCACGAGACAGCATGAGTGAGCAGCAAGAACGAGCAAATATGTTCCTATGACAATCGACAAGGGACAAGACACAAGAGAAAAGGCAGCTTCAGTGAGTCCACACTCTTACCGCTTTCAACCCCGCTAGTTCTTCCACCTGTTATGCTATGCTCTCGTCGAAAACGAGAAAAAAAGGCAAGGCGTTTTTCAGACAATTCATTTTCAGAGCTCAGGCAATCAGCAAGGGATACATACATGCATACAAACGAAAAACATACAAAACGATACACGGAAAAACTACAAAAATAACATACAAACGATACATACATATTAGTCTAAATAAAGATACTCCTCTCGTTCCTAAACGTTGCCTCAGAACCGCTAAGCTTCCCTTACAAACACGCTTCTGCATAAACAAAAGCGGACGGAGGAGTATGAGAGTGATCGAGTAGCAAAGGATGAGTAGCTTGGTACGCATGCTGTTCCTACCTAGACAAGGGCAAGAGAAAAGGCATCAGTATTCGCTCTGCTTCTTCTCAAACTACTCTTTCATCACCTGCTCTTCGTTTGTCGAGAGCCAAAAAGGCATTGCTTTTTTGACATTTCCTGTTTTCAGAGGCACACAGGCAAGAGAATTCCACATTCCTTTCGTTTTCCTTGACATAAAAAACACACACACACAAAGTCCTGCGCTCGATCAAAAAGAAATTGCGGCTACCCTATATAAAATAAAAATATGTACTACTCCTACTTTGCGTGAGCACGAATTCAGCATGCGCATGCAAAAGATCTCGAAATTCTCACTCAATCTTTTGCTTTATCAGGAGAGAGACCCAGATCAGCACGTGTTTTAGAGAGTGAGTGTGTACGTTTGATGACCTCAATCACCCAATAACAAAGGAATTAAAAAGCGCATCGTCCATGAGATCTAGTACGATCCAATCGCTAGTATAAAGGAAACATAAATCCCAATCGCTAGTATATAAACAAAACATATCCATGTCTCTTGCTCTGCCTGCTCGTGGCCAACTTCTGTGTGTGATGGCTTTTGTTTTAGCGAGAGAGCGTATAAAGAAGAAGCGCATCGGACGCGTTTTCGGCACATGCGGGCCATGTGAGGTAAGCCAAGCGCCGAGCTTGTATATAGGCCAGGCGCCAGCTCATCATTCAACCACACGGACCGACCGGCCGTCCGTCCGGTATTTGCGTAAGTAGTACTCTACCAGCATCAGTCTCATGCTGTTGTTCTTATAACTAGCGGAATATGTTGTCAATACTCTCCACTCTATCCCTCGTAATCGTACCCGGTCCATCTAATTCTTACGGCAATGCCCTGGGAAGCACAATGTTTGGCTTCGATCACTTTCTATGGCTCATAAGTCAAGCTACGTTGCTCTCGCTGAAAGTTATATCGCGCTACCAAGCATGTATACTGCCATGGCTTCATCACACTAGTTCCTCAGCGATAAACTCCGCTCTTAGCTCTCTCTGGGCTTCTGGTAGGCCTACCAATCGCTAGCAAAGCCATGCTTGATCTCATTAGTGCCATAGAACCACGGTTGATAAGCTTCCGCTTTCATAGTTCGAAGTTCAAGTGATAAGCCATGTTTTAAAGTCTTTTGGCTTATGGTAGGCCTAGTAATAATCGCTATAGGCATAGCTATGCTTGACTCATTAGTGCAATATAGTTAGCAGTTAGTATAGAGAAAACAGCTAATAAATTTTCTTTACTTCATGAAAAATAGTTAGCCTCTTACAATATTTACTAGAAGCTAAGCAGTAAGTACTGGGCTTTAATCTTACAGTTTTGGCCAATATTTTAAATCCTTGAGGGAAGTTTCTGTGTAGTAATGTACATTTTCTATTTTTATTAGCTACTAGGTATTTTGTGTTTTAGCTTATTAGTTGTAAGCTAGCGTAGTTTTGAAATACACCGGTGTTATAATTGTCAGGCATATAAAAGGGCTGTTGCTGTATGGCCAAATGTGCATTGCCTTGCCTGCCAAAATTTCAAAACCCAGCTTGTTTGGTTGCACTCCGCTTGGGCTCGAGCGCCCCCGTGAGCTCGCCAGACGCCGTTTCTTTCCGCGCCTGCGCAAAACGGACGCGCGTGCCGCTTTTCTCTCGAGCTGCGCTTGGGCCAGCGCCGCTGCCAAGGCCTCGTCGTGGCCCGTGGCTATCCGGTGCCACTCAATAAAAGCCTTCCGCCACCGCCTCGGCCAGGTTTTCTCGCAATCGCTTCACCTCCTCGCCGCCACTCTCGCTTCCACTCTCGCCTCGCCTCTCGCCTTTCCTTCCTCGGCCTCCGCCTGCCCGCGAGTTCTCCGGCCGCGGCGTGTCACCGGGCCAGCTTCCGTAAGTAGACTCACCGGGTAGTGCCTCGCCCCACCTTCCTCCCTCCTCGCTAAAGGTGAAAGCTTGTTTCGCGGGTTGTTCTTGCGCCTCGCCGCGTGTCCTCGGACCGGGTCCTTGTTCGACCTTTTATGCCGAAGCTCTCAGTGATTTTGGTCGGCGATTGACGTGGACTCGCGGATAAGAGGCGCTAGCTTTCGCGCCTCGCCGCGTGTCTCGCATCGTAGACTGCACTAGGTTTTCGTCGTTTCGCTACCGCCGCCTAGTGTCCCAGTACGATACATGCCGCGCCCCCTCGCTCTTGCTTCGGATCTAGCGCCGAAGCCGCATCTCCTCCGTCGGCGATTGACGTGGAATCGCGGGATATGGGGAGGTGTGGCTCGTCTCCGTCGCAAATTCGGTCCGCGAGAATCCACAGTAGGTTTCTCTCTACACCGCCGCTTCTAGGTCCCAGTGATCGTATGCCATGCCTCGCTTTCTCTCTCTGACACGCTTTTGAGATCCTGTGTGCCGCTTCTAGTGTTTCTCGTGGGGTCAGCCATTGAGCAAGCAAGCATCATTTTTGGCATTACTCATTTGTTGTTTAGTCTCTCATGGGATCCGCATCCTCAGATGCCACCGCTCGACACTGTTAGGTGCAAAAGCAATGGTTGGCACGGCCCTCCTCGCTTGGGCCTTTCTTAGATTACTGAGAAGCTAGCGCTGGCACTCTTCTGTGGAGAGGCACCTACTTATGGCCCCATGTCTCTGGGTGGAGAGACTCAAGCGAGCGCACACTAGCTGGCATTCACACAACAACATCGACACCAACTCAGTGGGAGCTTCTCGTGATGAGGAGAGAGCTCCTTTCTTCCCAGACTTTTGTAGTGGATCTCTGCTGCTCAGAGTAGGGGGCTTCTCAGTGATAGCAGTACTCAGTCACTGACGAAGAACGAAAGTTGCCATGTTCTCTTTGTGGCTGGTTGGCCATACACACCGTGCTTTAGAGAGTCACTGCTAGCACACTCTTCGTGAGGTCCACTCAAACTATCAAGCTATACGCAAGGAAGTACTCTTTTGCCGCTGGTGAACCGAGGAATGAATTACTGTTTCCTCTCGCTGTGCACTCCATCCAAAGGCCTCTCTAAGTATCTGCACGCCACAAGGTATGGAACTTTTCTCTGGGCGCTGGAGATGCATCGCTGCATTGCCCTTCCTAGTTCATATCATCCATTCCATCTTACCTTTCCCCGCTCTAGCGACTACAGGACTCGTAAGTTGCAATTGATGGCACCCATGCTGTGCTCGCCAAGCAAGCAAAGTCCTCAGCGATGAGGCCTCGTGATTCATGGGCGTGAAGCACACTACCACTGTAATGTCTTGGCAACCGTTGATTTTGACCTCGTGCTTACATATGTTCTACCGGTTGGAAGGACTGCCCATGATGCTAGAATTCTAGCCGATGCCTTGAAAGGGATGATGGCCTTAGCGCCCCGGAGGTATTTTGATTTATGAAACCTCACCAAAGATTCAAAAAGAGGGTCTTAGGGTCCTAAATCTTCTAACCATGCCTCTTTCCTTCTTTTAGGGAAGTTCTACCTGCTAAAAGATGTCAAGGCTATGCAGCCAAAGCCAGGTTCCTCGCCCTTACAGAGGAACAAGGTACCATCTCAGGGAGTATGGAGTTAGAGTCCCTAGAACCCTGAGCCGCTCAATCTTAGGCATTCTTTTCCTGAGGGTCACCGCGGGAGAAAGGGCTTGCGCTCTCAAGAATAGGTGGAGAACTCGATAATAAGCCCTTCCATCCATACAAGACTCAAGTCAAGCTAGTCCTTGCTTGTTGTATCCTTACACAATTTGATACTCAAATTGGCCAGATGAAGTCTTCCCACTGAGGAAGACTGGGAGCCCAACCCGCCCCAGAACCACACGACAATGGCTTTGACAACCAGTGCCTAGGCAAAAGAAGAGGGATGAAAGGGGCACAAACAGGAGTGGCAAACCAGCATGGCCACCACCGAGATTAGGTCTAGCTGCGCCAGCATGTCCTGGAATCCCGCGGATGTATCACTTATCCGTAATGATGAGACCTATCCTAAGGCAATGATGCCATTAGCTGTAATTTGAACCAATTGTTGCAGCCCGTGGAGGCCACAATGATAACCAATGTCACCGAAATGCCTCGATTTGAAACTGTACCATTTTGGTGTCTTCGGGACTTGTAATAATGCAACATACCTAATGAATGTGCCGCCCGGTAGCTATTGGCAAATAAACTTAGGTAGTTCACCCCAAAGAGTATCCTGCTTCATCTAGCATTTGAGACATTTGACATGATGGTGAATGAAATGTGATCCCCGTTATGATGCATTTTTCGCTATACTTGGTTCTTTTCCTCAAATGTTGAGGAATGTTTTGAATGAGATCTTGTTGTGATGTCAAATTTATTTTGAAATGCAAGACATGACGCTTAAGTGCTATTTTCCGGGACACAACCTGTAAGTTCACGTTCACTTGGCCTCGAAAGTGTTCGAGGCGCAATCACTCGGTTCCCCGAAACCTCGTAGACAAAGGCTACCGCATGTTCAATGAAGCCATGGATGACCGGAGTTTTTCTTGGCGTAGGAAAATGGTGGGCAAGCACCCGTAAGCCACCAAGATTAAATGTGCACAACAAGTGGTGGAACATGAGGTAGTGCCAAAGACTCACCATGAGCATGAAGGACTTCACATATCAGTACTCAGTTGTCAGAAGTTGTATCAAGTAGCTTTGATCTTATTACTAGGTGCTTGATGGGTGACAAGGCATGTAACATTTGAATGAAGTAAATGGATTGTAAACATTTCACTACAAAAAGACTTGTAATATTTGAATGACAATGAATTCCATCAAGGTTCTATGCATTGCAAACAATTATATAGATCACAAAATAAGTTAAACAAATAGATTACCACCGATAACCATAACATACGCCTCGCCCATTGCCATCATCCATGATTACATCGAAGTTCGACATGCATAATCGCATGGTTCCAAGTACTTAACTAGGATCACCTAATCCCAAATGACATTTACAATGACCATTCCAGTCCAAAATAGTAGTCGCCTGACCGCATTTCTAAGGCATCATTTGCCACCAAGATCATGCCACGGTTTCATGCCACAAACTCAATACTACTAGAGTTCATAATACCACAAGCACGCCGCCAAGAACTACTACTACTAGAGTTCATGCAACCAAGTTCCACCACGTTAAGACACGCCACTTATCAAGCAAAAGCAAATCCCCCAGAGACGACGAAGAAAGCCTAGTTCCTCGCCGTAGAACACCACAAAAAGAAGTGAAGGCAAGGGGCACCAAGGAGCCGCGACACAACCACCAGTTAGTTGTTCCTCCGCCCTCGCTTAAGCCGCATTCCTGGGGGTGCATTTTTCACGCATCTTATGCGCCTTCTTCTGCAGACTCTTCAAATTTGGCCAATGGTGTTCTTTGCTTCATTCGCCTCACAAGTTTCGCAATGTAGCCGGCCGAGCATCACCGGCCTAATTCCGCCCGTCATCCGTGTGGTCTCGATGCTTCTGCTTAAAGCCCTCTGAGCACGCTGGCCAAGGGAGAGTCCAACCAGTCCTGAATCAGCAATCGCAAAGGTTTCATCCCCGCCATACAAACAAGTGATCAATCATGTGCTTCATGAATAGGGTGCTACCATGAATGGTAAGAACTCAAGAACGATCAATACCTCATGAGGGCAACCTGAAGTTTCTACCGCTGTTCTTTTACCAATAGTGCATTTCTTCATCACGTGTACCGCAGGCCGCAGCGCGCGACACTTGCCCACCTCAACTGACGCCAAGTCCGCACTATTCTTGGACAACTTCCCATCTGTGACACCCTGAATCGGACCGAGCCCTGCGGACTAAATTCGGAAAAACCTAATCAATCGACATGAATCTACACTCCGGCAAACAAGCAAAATCGACATCTATCGCGACTCAATCGGATGGGAAAAACCCTTTTCTGTATCACTAACCCTAAAACCCTAGCATGAACGTAAGAACCGTAGGATGGGGATTTCAATCACACCCTCCTGATTGAGCCGTATCTAGAGCGCCGTCGACCGGCCGATCAAGCAGTGCCGCGAGTTGCCCAAGTCGCGCGCAGCTACTGACGCTCGACGCCGGACAGCACTCCACCGGCGGACGCGCGAAGCCGCAGGACGCAGGACGCGACGCAGCAACCGCCTACAGCACCCGTGGAGGACTCCGGGAGGATCGCGCCATGCCCGTGAGCTGACGCCGCAGCGGTCGCCATCGCCGGATCTTGACAGTAGAAACGCGCTGGGCCGCACTGGGCCGATGTACTCGAAAGATGGGAAGAGGTGAAGGGCGCGAGAGCTTAACCGAGTAGCTGGGGAGTGAGCACGAGCGGAGTGGGCTTCTGGCATGCGCCGATTTATTTGCGCCATGATGAGGCGTGCTGCTAAGGTCACCAAAACCAAAAACGGGTCAACATCTACTCGGGCCAAGTGCAACCAAACAACAGAAATCGTCGAGCTTCAGTAGTAGCTCTCGCAGCCCGCCAGTGCAGCAACCAAACACCCTCAAAGAACTAGGGCCATTGGGAAAGCACAAAAACCAGAGCATCCTCAAACAATGGGCCTCAGCCTCTGAACCAGGCCACTCCTACCTAGCAGCCAAGAGATTTGTAGCCAGAGCCACTACAACACATGCAACCAAACACACCCATAGCTACTAACAATTAGCACTGATGATGGCCATGACAGACCTTAAGTTTAGAGTGCCAGGAGACCTGAGCCTACACACTTTTAATAACACAATTCTAAACCTTGTATAGATATAAAAAGTTGCCGTGCACATATATCATAATTTTTAAATTCATTACAAAGCCAAAAACACACACAAAAGAAAACACAAAAGCCCCTTACCAATCTAAACAATGTACCACAGAAGCTATGTGTTTAGGAGATCTCCAACAGTACTCTATATTCCAACATCCATGCTGTCTAGGATCTCCCGCAGAAATGATAAGTGATCGCTCAACGCCCAACAAGCACTTCATAATCGACCCCCACAAACTCAAATCTCGTTTCCACCTGACGATTAGCTGTACTCGGTGCCGATGGGAGTAGTAGATCCCTTTCCACGCCGCCGCCGGTCCCTCCTCCCTATTGCACAGGTCCCTTCCCGCACGATCTGATCGCCGGCGCCTGCGTTCGTGTAGCCGCCGCCGGACCAAGGTCGTTCATGTACGCAGTCGTCCAGGCCGTTACGACATCGCCGGGCACCTCGTTCTACATTCGTTCTATGCATCACTTGGTACCTGCAGGTTTGAGAGATCCAGCGGCAGGTTTGAGATGCAGAAATCATTCAATCCTGGAGCTCTCAGCATCAGCACTCTCGCCTTCAATATCATGTCTGTCTAATAATTATTACACCTACGTCCATTGGGATCAGTCTACAAAAATTAAATCATGAATGACAAAAATCACTTATTTCCATATACAAAGAACAACCAGTATCGACCAAGCTTTACACAGTGCCGGAGTGCTGACATGACTACGTACACATGAATCAAGTTAGCTCAAGGAGTATATTAGCGCGCATGAAAACAGAGAGAATTCAACAATGGGTCAAATACATGCCAGTCCAACTCTTATGCAAACCATGTTTTGATCAGTATATGCGACAGTTCTACATGCACACACAACAGGAAGCCTAGCACTGGACAAGACACGCGACACTTCACGTCTAGCATCGCGCGCGGTTGCCTCTGTCCATGAGGTGGCGAATTGGCCTCAGCAGCTTTTGCCCATGACAAGTA
>JADLZK010003958.1:600000-889187 GCA_015847255.1 Hyparrhenia diplandra | reverse complement strand
TTTTGGGCTTTTATGGTGTAGATGCAATGGGAATAGTATCTATGAGAAGATCTATGATTAACTTTGAGTACTCACATAGCACTCATGAGATGTCCTATAGTATATCAAAAGTTTTTAAAAATTTGAATCCATGTGATATTTTTTTTAAAAATCATCCGTTGCGTAGTTCTTTATTTTTTATTTTTGTTCTCTTTGTTCTGCCTTTTATGTTATTTAAGCTATCTATGTTATTTATGTTCTACCTATGATTAACTAGGGCGTGTTTGAATGGTGGCCACACTACGCCACACAATCGCCGCACTTTGGGCAATCGTTTGCTTCGCTGTCGTAGGTGCAGCGTGTGTCGGGCGGTCGCCGTTGTTGACTCGTGAGTTAACATCCATCAAGAACCATCAATTTAACTTGTAAAAATGCAAATCAAACAGTCACCAACATAGGTTTAGGGGTTTAAACCGACAAATTCCACAAGTTTTGGTGAATCTCGTGTTTAACCGAGGATTAAACGTAAAAGAAGCAATATGGACCCAAGACGTCCGTTAATTCGCATATTCCTAAGCGGTACCAACTCCAGAAGGTTCCAGAGGACGCTTGAGGACCACCCCCCTGAAGTAGAGGGGAGGTGGTTTATTGGGGGGCCGCCCGGCCCCCCCGGGTCGACCGACCTATTGGCCCCCTATCGGCCTCTACCTTCGTACGTCGGTTTTCCACCACCTAAGAGTTTGCATCTCCGCCGTTGCTCAAGGTCGGTTTGATCCGAGGGCTCAGGATTGACGCTCCACCCTATATATGTTAGCCCCACCCCTCCTGAATAATGAAGCCAAGAAGCCAGAGATCAAGAGGTTCTATCCTCCGTTGAAGACATAGACCCACCAAAGAATTAGAATAGATACTCCAATTCTTCAAGTTCTAGTATAGGCTAGCTAGCACGATTCAAGTAAGTTCGGACGTCCGCTCAAGATTCTGGATTTGTCATCTGGAGGCTGGTATAGTGTTGGTATTTATTAAGTGCAATTAAAATATGAAGGATTCTACAAGCGCCACGAGAATACCATTATAGCTTTTACCCTAGAGTATTCTAGAGTATCGTATTTATCCACAGGGAAGCAATGGCCAAAGAATCTGATAATTGACCATCATATATCTACTAACTTAATATACCAACTAGACTAAAGTGAGGGGGTAAATGATATATGATAAGGGTTATGAATAATAACACACCCAAGAGAATTCCATGATAAAAGAGTAGTTTAGCTAACTGAGAGGACAACGGGAAAGTTCAAGGTTCTTGAATACTTCTCTATTACTTAGGTTCTATTGTAACTGAAGCAATGATAGATATAGCGATCATACAAAAGCACTTTGGAGCAGCAGTGCCTTTCCGACTCTCGAGAAAGACTGGAACGGGGTAGTCGGGAGAAGGCTGCCTAAAGCTCTACGAACATCAACCCTAACGTGGTGGATTACAACGGCCTGATAGAGCTGTCACCCCTGGGGCTACTACAACTATCCGTAGGATTGAGCGCAATCTCAGGTAACCCGTAGTCTAGACACCATGTCTACACTATTGATTACTACTCTAATCACAATTAATAACTAGAGCACTCAATAAGAGCAAGAGATCCTATACCAAAGTATGAAAACAATACTAACCATACATATGAAAGGCATAAAGTAAGTAGAGAAGATAAATGTATATTAAAGCATAAGTCTTGCAAAGAGAAGATACAAAGATATACCAAAATCAAGACTTCTCTAGAACCCGAGCGCAGCCTCCGCCTCCCTAACTCTCAACTAGAACTAATCTACTACATTGGAAAGTCTAGCCCTAATTCTCTAGTATTGATGAGATACCTCTCCAATCAATGGGATCTCGAGCCCCTCGGAGTCTAGGGATGTATATATAGGGGTCACCTGGCCTCCCTCCACCTTTAGCAAGTGATGTGGTACTAAACTTTTCACCATATCTCATTAAAATGCACATAGGCCTTAATGGACCAAATTATGATTTGTGCCCAATTAATTCCGCAGCTCATGTTCTAGAGTCTTCCTTTATTTACAAAATGTATATCTTTTCATTCCGGCTTCATATATAGTAAATAATATATCTGTTTTCAAGGTAAATCCTAGACTACTTGATCATGGAAAGCTACTTTTTTTTCCAGAAATCAAGAACCAAATCATACTAGGAGAAAAAGAAATACTACTATGAAGAAAAAAAGAAAGCGATACTCGCACTTTTAATCACACCAACACATGAGTTTGGAGCAAAAAAAAAAAAAAAGACAAAGTGAAAGAGGAAGTGGAGTAACAACAATCCCAGCTAGTAGTAAGGCCAGTAGTATATATACATGTGATGTCCACGTAGTATATATATATGATGTTCTATGATGTTTTGTAATGTTCATAGGGTATACAGGTGATGTTTTATAATGTATTTTTGTGATGTTCATATAGTGTACATTTGGTGTTCCATGATATATTTTAGAATGTTCACATTGTATGAATGCGATCTTCCACAAAAACCTTTTGAGTATTCATAGACCCATGAGATGTTCTATGTTATATTTTAGGTTATTTAAGCAAATACATGTTATAATTGCAATTGTTTATTTTGTTATTATAATTTTTATTTTCATGCATTATTGTTCTTTTCCCCTTTGTTTTTCTTATATTTCTTTTTTTCCTTTCTATTTTATTTTTATGTTTTCTATATATTTTTTTTTTTTTTATTTGGTTTTATTTTTTCTTTTTAGTTTACTCAAATTAGTTCTAATTTTTATGTTTTACTTTTTATTTTTTATACTTATATATGTATATGATGTTAACGCAGTATGTATGAGAAGATCTATGATTAACTTTGAGTACTCACATAGCACTCGTGAGATGTCCTATAGTATGTCAAAAGTTTTTAAAAATTTGTATCCATGTGATATTTTTTAAAAAATCCTCCGCTTGCGTAGTTCTTTATTTTTTATTTTTGTTCTCTGTGTTCTACCTTTTATGTTATTTAAGCTATCTATGTTATTTATGTTCTACCTATGATTAACTAGGGCGTGTTTGAATCTTGGCCACACTACGCCACACCGCGCCGCACTTTGGGCAATCGTTTGCTTCTCACGGGTAAGTGCAGCGTGCCGGCGTCGCCGTTGTTGACGGTAGTTAACATCCATCAAGAACCATCAATTTAACTTGTAAAAATGCAAGGAAACAATCACCAACATAGGTTTAGGGGTTTAAACTGACAAATTCCACAAGTTTTGGTGAATCTGTGTTTCTGCAGGGATTAAACAGAAAAGAAGCAATATGGACCCAAGACGTCAGGTTAATTCGCATATTCCTAAGCGGTACCAACTCGAAGGTTCCGAGAGGACGCCAGAGGACCACCCCCGGGCGAGGGGGAGGTGGCGACATGGGGGGGGCGCCGACCCTACCCCCCGGGTCGACCAACTTATGGGCCCCCCTATCAGCCTCTACCTTCGTACGTCGGTTTTCCACCACCTAAGAGTTTGCATCTCCGCCGTTGCTCAAGGTCGGTTTGATCCGAGGGCTCGGGATTGACGCCCGCCCGATATATGTTAGCCCCACCCCCTCCTGAATAATGAAGCTCAGAAGCTGGAGATCAAGAGGTTCTGTCCACCGTAGAAGACCTGGATCCACTAGAGAATTATAATAGATACTCCAATTCTTCAAGTTCTAATATAGGCTTGCTAGCATGATTCAAGTAAGTTCCTGACGTCCGCTCAAGATTCTAGATTTGTCATCTGGAGGCTGGTATAGTGTTGGTATTTATTAAGTGCAATTAAAATATGAAGGATTCTACAAGCGCACAGAATACCATTGTAGGTTTTACCCCAGAGTATTCTAGAGTATCGTATTTATCCACAGGGAAGCAATGGTCAAAGAATCTGATAATTCACCATCATATATCTACTTACCTAATATACCAACTAGACTAAAGTGAGGGGGTAAATGATATATGATAAGGGTTATGAATAATAACACACCCAAGAGAATTCCATGATAAAAGAGTAGTTTAGCTAACTCGAGAGGACAATGGGAATGTTCAAGGTTCCCGAATACTTCTCTATTACTTAGGTTCTATTGTAATCAAGCAATGATAGATATAGCGATCATACAAAAGCACTTTGAGCAGCAAAGCCTTTTCGACTCTCGAGAAAGACTGGGACGGGGTAGTCGGGAGAAGGCTGCCTAAAGCTCTACGAACATCAACCCTAACATGGTGGATTACAACGGCCTGACAGAGCTGTCACCCCTGGGGCTACTACAACTATTCGTAGGATTGAGCGCAATCTCAGGTAACCCATAGTCTAGACACCATGTCTACACTATTGATTACTACTCTAATCACAATTAATAACTAGAGCACTCAATTCGAGCGGAGATCCTATACCAAAGTATGAAAACAATACTAACCATACATATGAAAGGCATAAAGTAAGTAGAGAAGATAAATGTATATTAAAGCATAAGTCTTGCAAAGAGAAGATACAAAGATATACCAGAAATCCAAAGACTTCTCTAGAACCCGAGCGCAGCTCTGCTCTCCCTAACTCTCAACTAGAACTAATCTACTACATTGGAAAGTATAGCCCTAATTCTCTAGTATTGATGAGATACCTCTCCAATCAATGGGATCTCTAGCCCCTCGAAGTCTAGGGCTATATATATAGGGGTCACCTGGCCTCCCTCCACCTTTAGCAAGTGATGTGGTACTAAACTTTCCACCATATCTCATTAAAATGCACATAGGCCTTAATGGACCAAATTATTATTTGGGCCCAATTAATCCAGACTCATGTTCTAGAGTCTTCCTTTATTTGCAAAATGTATATCTTTTCATTCCGGGCTTCATATATAGTAAACAATATATCCATTTCGATCACCGATGAGCTTTTCGCAATCGTGCACTCCAATTCATCATTTGAGATACTTTTATTTGGTGAAAAATCAACTAATCTGCAAGACAAGTGAGAACATCAAAACTCATGAAACTCATTAGAATCAAACCCTATAACTATGTTGGTGATTGATTTATAGCCTTTTTCATGTTTAGTTGATGGTTTAAAATGGTTATTAACAACCGTCAACAACTCCCCAAGCTTATCCTTTGCTTGTGCCTAAGCAAAGCTAAACTCGGCGATGGATGGAGGTTGCTACGATGCTTTCACGCCTTAAAAGTACACATGCATTCAAATGAGAATTCTCCTACGGATTAGAGTAGACTATTCGACTTTCAAACTTACCCATATTAGCTTCAACCATGGGGCTTACAGCCTTCACTTGGGTCTTGAGCAATTGAAAAGACAGAACAATCAAGTCAAGCACTATATCTCAAGTTCTTTGATCAACTATTGTTCCGAGTTTTTGTAAGTCTTGAAAAATAAAACTTCGAGTTTCCTTTGTATGACCCTCTCAAGTCTCTCACATGTGGTATTTGTGGATCCTCACCAAGGCAAGAATGGTGTTATGCCTTCTCTTTTAGAATATATGTGGTATTTTTTGGAATAAGCCAGAAGTACATTGTGCCTTCTCTCTCATCCTACAACTAAGGCTTATGTGGGAGCTCATAGGTAGGGAGATAGCTCATACATACTTACCAAGCATATATTGTAAAGTCAAACAATGGATCCAGAGAAACGAGTCATACAATCAAATCAAGATGTGCATGTGTGTGGAATATATGAGGTGGAGTGGATGTATGTGGTGGAAGCGGCTATATATGGACTATATGGTGGTAGAGTGAAAGCCTAATTCTACTTTGCTCCTTGAAACATTTCTTTCTTTGGGAATATTTGGGAGCACCCGGTATATACTTTTTCCTCTCTTTTTTCTCCCACAACTTGTCTATTTTTTTCAACTTTTTTTTCTTTTTCTTCTTTTTTTTAGGATTACAACCCAAGCCTCTTTCTGCAACAAACTTTTTTGAGAGATAGCAACAAGAACATTGGAGCTTTATTTGGTGGATGATGGGGTGATTGGCTAGGTAGATGAAAAACTATAGGGAATATTTTTGGTGTTCACTCCCAAAGATAGGAGTAAAACATTTTTAGTGGATCTAAATGGAAAGTATGGTGTTACGTACTTCCATTGTAGAAGCAGCATATATGGGTGGAGTGTAATGTGATCTTGATTTTAAAAGCATGACAAGTCTCCGAGGGTCAACAAAGCTTGACAACACTCAATGCAAAGCAAGCAAAGTAGTATGTGGAAGTTTTTCTAGTCTATATAGCATGTATGGCTATGGTAGGAATTCAAGCTTTATCATATAGGAACTCATCATGTAGCATTCTTAATTTTCAAAAAGAGTAAATCTCCGAGAACTCTAGTATCACTAGGAACAAAATAAATAGCAGCTTAGACCTTCTCATATCATATTCGGCAATTACCTAGACTTAGATCAAGCATTTGCTACCCACGAAGTTTCAAGCTCGAGCAAATCTTAGATCGAAACAGCTTTTTTATCCAAAACTCAAGAGAATTCAAGGTTGAAAACTAGGTACTTGAAAGGAATTACAAGTAGAGCAACAATTCATCATTTCCATGCATAAGGATTATCTTTAGAGTTTATTTTATTTTTGGCGTAAAAGCAACCTTTTGTACACTCTCTTCCTATTTATTTATTTTCAAACTTAAAGATCATACTATACTAAAATTATATATAGTTGCCGTGGTTCTATACCATGGCCACAAGATAATCGACCGCAAGTGTGTGTGTCGATGGCTAAGCTTGAGGGACAAATGACACAAGATGTATATTGGTTCAGGCAAATCGGTGCCTAGTCCGGGCCTGAGTCACTAACTGAGGGAGTTCGAGAGGAGGAGCGAGCTCCCAAGTCTCTCGTGATTGAGGCGAGATGCCAATATCATAGGGTGTGTTGTGAGAGTGGAGAGTGAGCTGAGTTGCTTCAATTGTCGATGTCGCGTACACGAGGGTGCCGTGGGAGAGGATCAAGAGTAAGGGGGAAAATGTAAAATGTGCCAGCGGCAGGGCACGCCGAGGTGTCGATATGCGTGCGCTACTTCCCTGCTGCCTCGTAGCCTATCTCGCTATCCTACTCGGCGTAGAGGAGGTCGGCGCGGGAATCCCGCCGGCCCCGGGCCTGCGTCAAGGCGAGCTCCGCAGCTCGGGCCGACTCCATAATGATGACCGTTGCTCGACACGCCCAATCGAGCATTGGTGACGCGGAGGCGCCCATCGGGCCGTCGCATGCCTCTTTGCTCGCCGCCAGCCCCGCGCGCCGCCCGCCGTGGAAGCGAGGGCCCCGGCCGGCGCGGTGGGAATACTGGACTGGAGGCTCGGGTGGGAGGTCCTTTTGTCCGTAGTGGTTGGTCAGATGGCGCTGGCGCGCGACCCGAGCTCGACGATGGAGCTCTTGCCGCGCGGTGCAACTGGATTCCGTTACCGGCCTCTGGCCGCGGGCCGTAGCCGCGGCGGATAGTCAGAGCGCTCGATTATGTCTAGATGCCGATATCGCGGGATTCGACTTTGCCCTTCCCTCCGGGATGGGCGGCCTACATCGTAGAAGTCCCGAGGCCGCACGGACTCATGAGCTCACTTGGTCGACCTCGAGGTCGTCGAGAGTTGGAGAAACTAGTCATGTGCTACCTCGACCGCGTGGCTCGATCGGGTGGGAGCTCGCGCTCAGGCGAGCTCTCACCGAGCTCTTCTTATCCCCAAGCTCCGAGCCCACGCGAGCTCGGAGTTTAGATGTATGACCTCGAGGGTTTGAGGCCGAACTCGGTGTCCCCGACCTCGAGTCAGGCGAGGCGGAGTCCCGGCCACACGCCTCCCGAGCTCTCATCGCGAGGCCGAACTCTGTGTCCCGACCTCGAGCACGTCGGCGAGAGAGTTTGACCGCACGGCCTCTGAGCTCGTGCGAGGCGGAGTTTGGCGCTCCGTGGGCCGAGCTTTAGCTGTCGAATTGGGCCAAGTGTTGTTGGGGTTTTTCGCGTTGATTTCGTATGTGTTTAGGGGTATCCATAATATTGGTCCCCGACAAGAGCCCCCGAGCGTGGGGGAGATGAATTCTTCTTTAGGCGCTCAAGGTCGGTCATCGAGGTTGAGGTCGCGGCGTTTGGTGCGGGGAGGTGCGCGCGAGCGCACCTGCCGGGTGTAGCCCCCGAGGCTCCGCGAGGAAGGCACGTCCTCGTGGAGGCTTTATATGATTAGATCTTTTTGTTTCTGCCCATTCTTCCCTATGACGAGGGGTGGGGAGAGCTCGTGCCTGGTCTTGCCTCGGTGGCGAGATCGGGTGCTCGATGAGCTGCTAGCGGGTAGTTCGAGTGAGGCCCGAGCTTGTTTCACGCCGCGAGCTCGATCGTTTGATCAGCTAGTGGACCGACCTCATCTTCCGGAGGCTCGACCTCTATAATTCCCGAGATCTCGTTTGGATCTCGAGGGGCTCGATGCCTCCTCGCCGGGAAAGAAATCGAGAGATTGTTCACGCCTTTGGCAACTCAAACACATATCGGAGGAGTCCCCCGAGCTCATTTCGTGAGCTCGGGTATAGGCCATTTGGCCACTTTTTCCTCGACGTGCCCCCTTGCTCAAGGTGTCCCGGGGTGGCCGGCCTTGAACCCGGGCCCAGCGCCGGGGCGAGCTTCGCTGCTGCCCAGCCCGTTGAAAAAGTTACCGTTGTAACTCGCCGATTCAGATTCCGGCCGTTACGTCGTGGGGGCGTGGGCGCGGCTTTTTAGGGGAAGTTAAGGCGGATGTGGGAGGCCGTTCCTAGTCTCCCACCAATCGCGTCGGCCTTCCCTCGTGCGGTTATAAATTGGCGAGAGGGTTTACCTTTCCTTTTGCCGCCCCGGCCGCGCGCCGCCTCCCTTAGATTTCGCCCTTCCCACCCCTCCGTCATCATCGTTAGGCGAGTGCAGTCCCGCCCGCCCCATCGCCTCGCCGGTGAACCAGAGAGGGAGAGAGAAAAATGAGTGCGTAGGGGCCATCGGCGGTGACCAAGGCCGTCGCCGGAGGGGCGGTCGGTGGGCGCGGCGGCATCCGCAGCGTGACCGACGCGGAGGAGTGGAAGGTGCCCGGTGCGAGGGGCGGCGTGCCTCGCCCGCCCGGCCCGGGCTACATCGTGTCGTTCATGGCGTTCCATGAGCGGGGGTTCGGCGTCCCCGCCGATGACTTCTTCCGTGGACTCTGTTCCATGGGGGCTTGAGCTCCGGCACCTCGCGTCTGAACGGGGTGCCGCGACGCCGCTGCTCGCCCTCCAAAGGTAAGGGGATGGCTCGCATCGAGCCGAACTGGGAGCTCTTCAAACATTTCTTCTACATCAAGATCCAAAGATCGCCTAATGGCAAGAAGACCACCGCCCTGATCGGTTGCGCGGCGCTCCAGTTGAGGGCGGGGATGAAGGCCCAGTTCCCGGATGTCGCTGTCCCGTCCTCCATCGGTGGGTGGCACAACGGTTGGTTTTACCTCAAGAATGACGTCAACCACCCACTGCCGGAGTACACGGGGCGTGTGTTCGAGGAGCCGCTCGGGACCTGGAGGGAGAAGAGCGATGAACGCCTCTCCCGTCCCTTCTTGTGCGACGAGAAGATTAAGGTTCTTCGCAATGCCGGGCTGACGGAGCCCCTCATCATCGCGGTGTGGTCGCTCCGGGGCGTGGTCCCCCGAGGAGGCGCGCCCCGCTTCGGTGATGGTCGTGAGAACGAGCCCTTCGAGGGAACGGCGACGGCGCCGGCCCTCGAGGTCGAGGAGGTCACGCTGGTCCTGTGCTCGCCCCTTCTTCTAGTTCAGTTGTCTTTGACTTGTCGCTGACATTTTTCTTGACCTTGTCGCCTTAGATCGGGAAGATCGATCTCCCAATATCTCATCCTCCGCTCCCTGGAGAGGCCGGGGCCGGGGTGGCCGCGGGAGTCCTCCAAGTCGCTGCATCCGAGAGGATGGGGTCCCCGCCGCCAGCGATGTGTAGAGATCGACCCGAGCGCCATCGCGACGCCGGCGGGGACCCTCGGCTCGCATGGCGGATCAAGGGGCAACTGCGTCCCCGCCACGACATCCGACGCCGTCGCCGCCAACTCGCACTAGGGCGTCCTGCGCGGCCGTACCTGAGGCGTGCGGCTGGTCGCCAAGGGGAGGAGGGGCGTAAGCTCAAGGGCGATGGTTCAAGAAGAGGCGCCAAGCCCCGGTGAGTTTGTGGTTTCTCCTAAGCTGTTGTCGCTTTGGGTGTTGAGTCTTTCCCCTTTTTTCTTTTTCACGGATCGTTTGACATTGACCTCTATCTTTCGACAGGGGGTCGCGCCGCTCACGGTGAACCCGTTGAAAGCGCCCAAGGATGGAGGAGGTGCCGAGGCTTCGGTAGCAGCCTTTGGCGGTCTTCACGAGCATCCTCCCCTCCCCTATGCCTCCCTAATATCCGGGGCAAGAGAGGTCGGAAGGGGGCGCCGGCCGAGGCGGGGGGCGGTCGGAGGGGTGCCTCGCGCAACCCCCCGAGCCCCGAAAGCAAGGTGACGCCGACGCGGCACAGGTGCCTCCGAGCTCCGGGCCGCCTTGACGAGCTTGACTCCAGGCGCCGAGGTCGAGGAGGCGTGCGAAGGGAGACGCCGGGTGGGACGGCGCCGGTGCTCGAGACCGGTGGGGAGCACCGAGGATGCGGCGGCGCTGGTGGACCCGGCTCGGGAGAGCCGTGGATCCGTTGATGGGGAGGCAGCGGTGTCGGCAGAGCCCGAAAGCAGTCAGCTGGCGGCGACCGGACCGAGGTCGCCATCAAGGTCACCGAGGCGGCCGATGCTGCCCTAGTGCCGACCCTCACGGATCGGCCGGTTGATGCCGCTTTGCGACCACCGACCGCCGCCACCTCTTCGGAGATGGCCCCCCTGACCTCCGGGCGGTCCCTTTGCCGACCCGCCCCTCGAGCTCCCTCACCTGACCGAAAGGGAGATCGCCGCCAACGCCGAGGGAGATGGTGTTCCCCCGACACCGATGCCGGAGCGGGTCAACATCGCCCCCCGAGAGCTCGTTGACGGGTGCCGCTACGAGGGAGCCTCCGTAGGGCCCCCGGAGGTTAGTGTTATTCTTGTCGCCTCGCTTGTGTGCGTGGAATGGACTTTTGACGCCGTGTTTTTTGCCTTCTCGTGGCCTTATTGCCGCCGGGCGCACCGCGGACGTGCGGTGGCTGCCGGGCAATGCCCTAGAGGGAGCTCTTTCGGCGGGGCCGGACCTCTCGGACGCAGCTCGGGAACTCCCTTTAGCGGTGGCCAAGACCTTTCGAGACCGCGGCCAAGAAGGCCATGGGAGAGGCCGGGCTTACATATCGACGAGGTCACAACAGTAACCCGCGGCGGAGGAGAAGGCGGCGGCCGTGCTGCGGAGATCGAGGAGGGGGGCGGCACGGGCGCCCGCGGAGGTGAAGGAGGCACTCCACCGGAGCTCGAGGGCAACAAAGGAGTTGAACGCCCGCGGCCTCCTCGGGTGAGGAGAAGAGGTCAAGGACGCCGCAGTATCGAGCCTTTATTATGAAGGGTGACAAGAAGGAGGCGGAGAGGCTCCTCAAGGAGAGGGAGACAGAGCTCAAAAGTAAGTCCTCTTCCTCCTTTGTCGATTTGTCTTCTGTTTTGGATCCTCGAGGTTGAGGATCACTTCGGTTTTATTTAGTTTACGATAAGGAGATGGCCGAGCTCCGGGCCGACCGCTGGTCCGTGGATGTGGAGGTCGCATGTCTTAGGGGGAGAATTGTGTGCTCCAGCAATCTCGGGCCGACCTCTTGGCTACCCTCGTGTGTAAGCAAGTGATCAGCTGCTTTTGCCCGAGCTGCTAACTCACGAGCTGATTGATCTTTTCAATTGCAGAGGCAGAGGAGTGGGAGAAGGTCAAGGAGCGAGACCTGACGGACCTGCACCGCCACGTGGAGCAAAGAGGACAACGTGCTCCTTGAGAAGACGAGGGAGTTGCATGCCAAGGACATCGAAGTTGCGACGAAAAAATCCGCGAGCTCGAGACCTAGGGGGACGAGCTCGTGGAGCTCCGGCCAGCGGGGCTGACGGAGGCCGAGGTCGGCCGTCACGAGCGTGGCGTGAGAAGGGCGAGATCGTCCTTGACATCTAGGGGGTCTCGCAACGACCTCGTGGTCAAGCCGGGCGCGCCCAGCCCGTCGGGTTCTGCTCATCCCACGAGAGGGTGAGGGAGCAGGCTCGGCGCGTTGTGCACAAGGCGATGAGCGTCGTCCCTCACTCACTACCCGGCCCCACCGACAGGCCAATCGTCGGCAAGGGCTGGCGAAGAATGAGCCGAGGAGCACTTCGACGAAGTGTGCGAGACCGCTGGAGGCCGATCTTTGAAGAGATGGCGGGCGACCTCTTCACCTCGCGGTGGAGGAGCTCGGGTTCTTCGCGCCGACCGCCAAAGAAACGGAGGACCCGCCGCAGGAGAAGACGCACCTGTCGAGCAAGACGAGTAACTCGAGGCGCGGCCTCTTTTTGTTTTAGTAGGAAACAAAGTCCCCATGTCGGGGCAGATGTAAATGACTTAACGAATTGTTTGAGTTGTAACGAGCTCGTCTTCTTTTTACATTATTGCGTGTTTTGTCAAATTTCTAAGTTTGAGCTCGTGTTTCGATAAAACGAAAGTGGCGGGCCGTTCCTCGCTGGCCGCGGGGGCGCGGGAGGTCGATAGGCAATCGCGCCATGCCTTTCGGTGGCGATCTCGAACCTAGATAGACGACAATCCGCGCAAGTCCAGAAAGAAAGTGAACGAGGGACCGAGTGGGTCCAGCGTGACCTTGGCGAGCTTCGTGGTGGCGACGAGCTCGAGGTCGGGTTGTTTGTGAAAAAAGAGTTCGTAAAAACGCGGGGTGTGCGCCCCGCCCCTCTCAGTAACCCCAACGGCCGGCCTCGGGAGGCGGAGGTCACCGTTGCTCCACGACCAAAAGGAAAAAGTTCGAATGCACGTAAATATAACTTAAGTGATCGCCTAAGCTATAAAGAGTTCGTTCTCTTTCCTACTTTTGTGCATTTTGTTGAATTCCTAAGCTCGAGCTCGTGCTTCGATAGAATGAGTGGCGGGCCGTTCCTCGTTGGCCACGGGGGCGCGGGAGGTCGATTGGCAGTCGTGCCATGCCTTACGACGGCGATCTCAAATTTAGGTTGACGACAATCCACATAAGTCGAGGAAAGAGAGACGAGCGAGGTCCGAGCGGGCGGGACAGCGACCCGACGAGCTCACAAGCGTGGCTTAGAGCTCGAGGTCATGAAACGTGAAAAGAGAGTTCGCTAAAAACACGGGTGTGTGCCCCGTCCTTTCAGACGAGGGAATTCGAATGCTTGCACAGATTTTGCATCGAATCGAGAAGTGCTTTTATTCAAACTCGTAACGGTAATTTACAAAGTATAATCAAGGGTAAAAGTGATGTAGCCGCTCGATATTCCGGGCGTTGGAGAGAACTCGCCCCGGGCATCCTTGATCTTGTAATGAGCCCGGTCACAGACTTGGTCGACAGAAGGGGCCCTCCCATGGCGCCGAGAGCTTGTGGCGGTCCTTCATGCTCGCACCGCCGGAGTACTAGGTCGCCGATCTTGGCCTTCGACCTCGCATGTGACGGTCGTGGTAGCGGCGGAGCGATTGCCGGTACTTGGTCGAAAGTGGAGGAGCGCGACGTCGTGAGCTTCTTCGAGCTGATCCGCCGGCCCCTCGAAGCGATGCTTGGTTGCCGCCGCCGCCATGACGCCGACCATGGTGCGCCATACTGAGGCCGGTGGGCAGCACGACTTCGATCTGAAGACAAGGAAGAACGGCGTGCACCCGGTGGCCCCGCCGGGCGTGGTCCTAAGGCTCCACATGACGGTAGGGAGCTCGGCAAGCCACCGCCGCCGTGACTTCTCGAGCCGCTTGAAGATGCGCGGTTTGAGGCCCCGCGCAGATCATACCGTTAAGCCGACCTCGACCTCGTTGGTCTTGGGGTGGCCGATCGCCGCCTGGTCGACTCCGGATGTCGTTGTCGCCACGTAAGTCGAGGAAGATTTGCCCCGCGAAGTTGGTGCCGCTTGTCGGTGATGATCAAGTTCGGGACCCCGGGCGGTGGATGATGCCGGTGAAGAACTTGACCGCTCCTCGACCTCGTGGCGCGTGATAGGCATGACCTCGATCCACTTGGTGAACTTGTCGATGGCAACGAGCAAGTGGGTGTAGCCCCCGGCGACCTCGTGAACGGCCCTTACCATGTCGGTGACCCCGCACCGCGAAGGGCCACATGATCGGGATGGTCTGGAGGGCTTGTGCTGGGAGGTGCATCTGGCGGGCGAAGAACCGGCATCCTTCCCAGTGGCGCACGACCTTGTTGGCGTCTGCGACGGCCGTTGGCCGATAAAGCCTTTGCCGAAAGCCTTTCCAACCAGAGCTCGCGGGGCCGCGTGGTGGCCGCAATCTCCGGCGTGGATCTCTTTTACGAGCTTCTCGCCTCCTCGAACGTGACACAGCGCTAGAGGATCCCGAGGCGCCGTAGGTAAGAGCTCTCCCTTGATGAGGGCGGCGGATTTGGCACGGTGAGCGGTGCGTCGAGCTTCCTCTTTGCCCGAGGCAACTTGCCTTCCTTGAGCCAATCCAAGATGGGGATCTGGTCAATCGGGCTTGGGGACCTTTGGCTCTAGGATGGTAAGGACTCTGTCTCGGCCACGCCGACCTCCATCGCGGAGTCCGACCTCGCGGGGAGGTCGAGCTCCGCGGTCGTCGGGGGCCCGGATGAAAGGAGTCTCGGCCGGTCGCCGTGTGAGCTCGAGCTCTCCCTACGATGTCTCGCCCTCGAGTCGAATCGAATGGGCGTGGCCGATCGTGGGCGAATACCCCGAGGTACTTGCTTCCGATCCACGCGAGCTTGGCGAGGGCATCGGCGTCCCCGTTGTCTTCGACGGGAGATGTGGTTGAGCTCGAGGCCGTGGAACGCTCTTCAACTCCCGCACTTTCGGGCAAGATCGCGATCTATCTTCGAGTTGAGGCAGTCGACCTCCTTCATGACCTGGTTGGCGATGAGCTCGGAGTCGCCCCTGACTTCGAGCCGGATCTGGATTCGGTTGCGATCGGCGCGCAGTCCGCTTCACGAGGCCTCGTACTCGGCGCGGCGTTGTTGGGCGCTGGGAAGTGGAGGCGGATCGAGTACCTCATCGCGCACGTTGGCGGAGAGATGAAAACCAGTCCAGCCCCGCGCCCCACTTTTCACCAAGCCGCCGGGTGAGAAACCAATACTCCTCGTTGTCCGCTTTGGGGCAGCTGAGTCTCAGTCCACCCACCCGCGACGAAGTCAGGTAGGACCTGGGACTTGATGGCTCCTCTCAGCGCGTGCGAGATGTCAGCCCCCATCAGCTCGATGGCCCACTTGGCGATGCGTCCCGTAGCCTCGGGGCTGCGGATGACCTCGTGATAATGACACGCCTACGCTGTCAGAGAATTTTGCCCGATCTTTCACGGTACAACAGCAAGCACAAGTAACGAATCAAAACCACTTGACAATAGAAAGATAATTCAGTTGCCCTCACGTTAATATGGCAGCCAGCAATTCAACTCGAACTTATTTTTTTGTCGATGAACAATATAGCAATACACACAGTATATATGTATATGCGGCCAGCAACCAATATGGAGAATTCTCACAATAGCAACAATGGTCGGCAGTGAAACTTGTGCAACAGAGATAATCTCGCCAATCAATAAAGCACAGCTGGCCTCAGGACAGATCAATGGGTGAGAGTAATTTATTCCACCAACACGTATTAGAGATGCAGTAACACAGGATGGCAGCGAACCCTCAAATGAAATTCACAGAATTATCAAAGAGAATAACCTCTATAACAAACTCTGTAGATCAAATCAAATGCTGACAGTAGCGATAGCAGAAAATTGATTTGGCTTACACAAGATGTTGCAATCCAAACTCTTGATAAATCTTCTTTCACCCGCAGCCTTGAAGAACACGATCAGAAGAAGAGGGGTCTCAACAAGAAATCCAAGTGACGCACCCGAGCAGTAGCAACTCGATCACGCACTCCACGCAAATCCGACGAGAGGATCAGCAGCTTCAATTCTGGATAATAGATGGGATCACCATCTAGGGTCCCGGTCGAGAGCGGCGGCGGCTCGACAGGAACAATCCACGATAAAAATCAAGTCTCTTCTGATACACGGCTGATTAACAGCCCTTTATACGCACGCAGGCGTAGGACTCTGACACATGGACCAGGACAAACCAAAACAAACTCAAGAGATGTTGCATGCACCTAACCTGACGCCTAGTCCTGAACCCAAATATAGAAAGAAATATTAAACAATGCGGCTACTTAGCTAATCACCATACGTAAATTCTATTTTAATTAATAAGCTAATAAATGCATCACGTGTTGAGGATAGACAGCCCAAGTCCATTGCCGTGCTCAGATTGGACTGCTCTTCATCTCCACCAGCATAGTTCCCACGTAGACATATTGACTTGATTTATTTGATTGACCTTTTCTTGCCAAAATTATTTCCACGAAAAGATCTACATGATAATGCAAGAGTTGCATCCAGCTCTCCTCTATGTGCGGTCTTTCTTTGTTTCATATCAAAAGAAAATGCGCCGAGCTTAATAAAATAAGGATCTTTCAGATTATTACCAGATGAATCTTTGTATGGGCTTGATGAGAAACCAGCAGAAATATTTTGATGAGCCATGGACTCATCACCTCGCCAAGTGGGTACCTGGAGACGACGGTGACCGGGTGCGCGTTGAAGTAGTGGCGAGCTTGCGCCGCGTGATCGCAGCGGGCGTATGCGAAGCTTCGGATCTGCGAGTACCGGGTCTTGGTGTCGGAGAGGACCTCGCTGATGAAGTAGACGGACGTTGCACTTAGAGTGCGTGTCCCTCCTCCTCGCGCCGACCACGAGTACGAGCTCACGACCGCGAGGTCGCCGCGATATAGAGCAGTATGGTTCGCCTCCCCGCCGGCGCAGCGAGCACGGGCGGATTGGCCAAGAGCTCTTTCAGAGAGTCGAGAGCTGCCTGGGCCTCGTCGGTCCAGGTAAAGCGTTCGACTTTTTCAAGAGCTTGTACAGTGGTAGGCTCCACTCTCCGAGCCGAGCGATGAACCGGCCGAGAGCTACGAGACATCCCGTGAGCCGCACGCCTTTGACGTTTTGATGGGCCCCATGTTTTTGATGGCGGCGATTTTTTCGGGGTTAGCCTCGATGCCGCGTTCGACACGACAAAGCCAAGGAGTTTCCCCTTGGAACCCCGAAAAACGCATTTCTCGGGGTTGAGCTTGACCCCGAACTCGCGGAGCTTGCGTAAGACTTGCTCGAGGTCGAACGAGCTCGCCCGCGCGTTTTTGTCTTGACTACGATGTCATCGATGTACGCTTCGATGAGCTTCCCGAGGAGTTCTTTGAAGACCTTCTGCATGCACCTCCTCGAAGGTAGCACCGGCGTTTTTCAAACCGAAGGGCATTGTTACATAACGTAATCGCGCCAAACGGAGTGATGAAGGAGGTGGCGAAATGATCGAGCTCGCTCATCGCGATCCGGTGGTAGCCGAGTAAGCGTCAAGAAAACAAATGTTTCACACCGGAGGTGGAATCAACGATTTGGTCGATGCACGCAAAAAGGAAACAGATCCTTTGGGCATGCCTCGTTGAGACCCGTGTAATCAACACACATTCTCCATTTCCCATTCTTCTTTTGACTAGTACGGGGTTGGCAATCCATTCAGGGTGATACACCTCCTTGATAAAGCCCCCCATTAAGAGCCTATCTATCTCTTCGGCGATCGCCTACCGCCCTGCCGTCGTCGACGCCTGAGCCGCCGCTCACCTACCGGAGCCGGGCTTGATATTCAAGGAGTGCTCGCGACTTCCTCCGTATGCCGGGCATGTCCGAGGAGCTCCACGTGAACACATCAAGGTTCGCGTGGAGGAAGCTCGGCGAGCCCGCTTTCCTATTTAGGAGAGAGCTCGCACCGATGCGAACGGTGCGCCCCTCCTCGCCCATCATGACCTCCTTAGCATCCTTCCCGGGCTCGAAAGCGCCCGTGACCTTCTCGACCTCCTTGGACGAGCTCGCCACCCCGAGCTCGTCGGCCGAGCTCGAGGCCTTCTTGGCGTCCCTAGAGTCCTCTAAAAGGACCCACGCGAGCACGTCGGGGGCGAAGCTTCTCGACTCGATGATGGCGTCGGCGTACTTGTTGACGGTAGTTATTGACCACTTTTTTATATATGTTTTAAACCATCAAACAAGGATCAATGCTAGATAAATATTATTATTACTAATGGATTCCACGAGTTTGGTGTACACTCGGTTTGCAGAGAACTCGAAATATTCCGTAATCTTGTAGAAAAGTGGAGAAATAGAGAAACGGAAGAAAAGGACCAAATCAAGGCGATTGGAGTAAATTCCAGGGGGGTAAATGACAAGAGAAGACAGCTCGCAAAGGCCGGGGCCCACCCATCACCGTGTGGGGCCAGGCGGCACCCCCTCGGCCTGGGCGGCACTTTTGGCCGTGGCCCACAAGCCCAGCTTTCCGGAAGCTTCCTACCACCGACCTTGAGATCCAATCTAGTCCGGCCCAATCAAGTCGGTTTTGATCCAAGGGCTGAGATTCATCCCACCGCCTATATAGCGAAAGGCGGGGCTCCTCCCTTAAACCCTAATTCATTAGATAGAATTCAGGTATTGATTAGAGAGGGATCCCAATGTAAAGAACTCTCTTTCTCAATATAGATCTAGGGTTAGACTCTTCAATGTAATAGATTAGATCTAATTGAGAGTTAGGGAGAGCGGAGTCGTGCTCCGTTACGGAGAGTCTTGAGTATGGTATGTCTTTTGTATCTTCTCTACAAGATTCATGCTTTAATATATTTATCTTCTCTATTTACTTTTATGCCTTTCATACATTTATGGTTAGTGTAGTCTTTATGCTTTAGCATAGGATCTCCGCTTCGCGATCGAAAGTGCTCTAGTTATCCATGGTAGTTAGAGTAGTAATTGATAGTGTAGACTTGGTGTCTAGACTAGAGGTTACCTAAGATTACACCCAATCCCACGATGATAGTATGTGGTAGCCCTGGTGGTGATGACGATGGCCAACGTATTCCACCACGTTCGGGTTGTTGTTTGTAGGACTTTAGTCGACCTTCCTAGCCCCCTTCTCATCCCTATCCGTGGCTAGTGTTCTGATGTCCCGGGTGTTATTGTGTGATTGCCATATCTATCCATATTTCAGTTACCTTAGAACCAAAGTAATAGAGAAGTAAATAGGAACCTTTGCCTCTCCCGTTGTCCTCTTGATTAGCTAATCTATTCATTTATCATAGTATTCTTAGAGTTGTATTTATATTCATAGATTACTTTATTATTCATAATTTTATTTATATATATCATTTATCACTTACCCCACTTTAGTCCAGTTGGTTTGCTAAGTTAGTAGATACATGATTGTGATTTATTAGAATTCTTTACCATTAGCTTCCCCTGTGGATACGATACCCTAGAATACTCCCCTAGGGAAAAGCTACATTGATGTTACGTGCGCTGCGTAATCTTCTTATTCTTATAGCACTTAACAAACGTCAACAAGATGCAAAAGACGGACTCGTTGTCGCAGTTGAACGCGCCGAAGGTGGAGTGGACGGTAATGATCCCCTTCGGCCCCGGGATCTTGAGCTTGAGGTACGTGTAGTTGGGGACGGCCATGAACTTCGCGTAGCACGGCCGGCCCAGCAACGCATGGTACGCGCTCCTGAAGGGCAGCACCTCGAAGGTGAGCACCTCCTGCGAAAGTTGCTCGGTGTGCCGAAGGTGACAGGGAGGTCGATGAGCCCGAGCGGGACCGCCTGCTTCCCCGGGACCACGCCGTGGATCGGATCCGAGGACGGGCGAAGACGAGCTCGCAGGATGCCGAGGGCGTCGAGGGTGTTGATGTAGAGGAGGTTGAGGCCGCTGCCGCTGTCCATGAGCACCTTGCCGAGGCGCTTGGTGCCGACGATCGGGTCGACGACGAGAGAAACCTCCGGGCCGCGGAATGTGGCTCGGGGTGGTCAGACCTATCGAAGGTGATGGCCGCGTTGACCATTTGAGGTACGAGGGGTGGCCGGGCCGATGAAGAGGACCTCGCGGTGCGTGAGCTTCAAGACTTGGACTCGTGCGCGAGGGGCCCTCCAAAGACGACATTGACCCGCGCCTTCCCTCGTAGTAGGCGTCGCCGTTGCGAACCGCTTCCCTGCCTTGTCGTCGTCCCGGCGCGCCGCGTGTGCCCCCGACCTGGGTACCGCACACAAACCTCTTCATAAGGTTGCGATCCTTCAGCTTGGCCCGACCGCCCCCTCGTGGTTGGTGCATGGCTTCTCGAGGAGCCGCCGCGTAGTCCTTCGAGGGGTTGGCCCCCGCCTTGCTGCCGCCTCCACGCTTCTTGCTCGGCCACCGCCATGAGGTCTGTCGTCCGCGGCGGCGCTTGCTCTTGCTCTTCTTCTTGGGGCGCAGTGCACACCCGCCCGCGTCCTCGTCCGCAACCCTGTCCCTTGCCCTTCCCAAAGGAGCTGTGCAGATCGCGAGAGACGGTCTCCTCTCCCTCGGCGTGGTTGGTGGCGAGGTCGAGGAGCTCCTTGATGGTCTTGGGCTTGTGGACACCGAGGTCGTGGATGAGGGTCTCGCGGTTGGTGCCGAAGGTGAACGCCGTGATGATCTCTGCGTGCTGTAGCGTCGGTGAGCTCGTTGCGAGATCTTGGAGAAGACTGGATGTAGTCACGCAAGCTCTCGCCCTTCCTCTACTTGCAGCCACGGAGGTCCCATGTGTTGCTAGGCCGGGCGTAGGTCCCCCGAAAGTTGCCGGCGAAGATGTCGCGGAGGTCGCGCCAGGCCGTTGACCTGTCCCCGCGGGCAGTGCTCCACCACGAACGGGCCGAGTCCGCGAGGTACGAGGGAGGTTGCGGATGATGAAGAGGTCGTTCTCCGCCCGCCCGAGACGGCAAGCGAGGCGGTAGTCCTCGAGCCACACGCTAGGGTCCGTCTCCCGTTGTATTTCAGCCGACGTAGTCGGAGCTCGGAACCGCGGGGAACGGGGCATCGTGGACACGGGACCTGAACACCCTCGGCCTCCTCCCGCCCGGTCGCCCTCTGCTGCGGGCTCTGTTGGTATTTGTTATGCTTACGAGAGAAATAATTATAGATCCGCAAGCGCACGGATGTCCAAAGTGAGCATTTCACCGGGGAGGGTTTTAAATATCGAATCCACGAGGAAGACATGACAAACAATTCATTTGATTAAAGATAGTGATAGAAGACTAATGAGATTTTGTAGTATTTAGCATATACTTAAACAAGGTGAGCCAATAATAATAATAATAATAATAAGGTATATAAGACGTAGAGGTGCACGTGGTGAGTATAGCATAAGATTAATTCCTAGTAAGATAAGGATTGGATTTATGACAAAGGGACAGTTCTTAGGTAGCATACAAAGAATCTACAAAATGTTTAGACAGCATAGCATAAGATCATATATATATCAAAACCATAAATAAGAATGTGCACCCAAGATTACTTAAGAAAATCAGAACGAAACAAGATAATCCCAAGAACCATTATCGACTATTCTTATACACGGGGGATGGATTGCAAAGGACTCAATAGTCTTTGTCACCACTACGATCTACCACACGACCCAAGATATAAGGTGAATCCGCAAGTAAATTATATCTAAGCACCATGCTTACATACTCTCTACTACCTAGCACACACGTGTAATATACTAGAGCTCTACGAATAAGCGCGTTGAATTATCATGAATGATGATCATATCAAATATGCTATGACTAGAATAAAGTATAAGTAGACTAATTGCATACATAGTAATGAAATAGCACAAAGGTGTATGAGAACAATAATAATATTGATCCATAGTGTAACTTACGGATCCGAACCTGAGCGAGATGCTCTCTCTTCTCTAAACTCGACTTTCTATCTAAACTAGGCTCTAGATCTAGAGCGATGAATTAGCTATCCTATCTCTTGGTGTCTCCTCTTCTTCTCCTGTCTTGGCTTCTTCTTGATCTCCTTCTTGATGATGACTTGAGGCTTCAGATCTTGATTATGATTCATTGTCCCAGGGGGGAGCCTGGGGCTGCTTATATAGCCCAGAGGAGGTGCCAGGTGTTGGATCTAAATCCATCTCGTGCTCCCACCGACGCCCTCGGATCAAACCGACCTTAAACGACCGGATTAGATTGCGTCTTAGAGGCGGTGGAGGAAGGTTCCGGAGACTGGGCTTGCTTGGCCGTCAAGCAGGGCCGATCGGCCCCATTATTGGGCCGATCGGCCCAGAGTGGGTCCCACTTCGGGCCCCGCGATGCGTCGTGGCTTCGGAGTCTTCTAGATGATGTTTTCTTCGGTGTCAAGTTTCGTTCACGTCGGGAGTAATCCGGAGCCTTCTAGACTTGTTTCGGAGTTGGATTGCGTTGCGTTACATCGGCCGTGTGACACGTCATTTCTCTTTGTTTTTACATTGGTCCCCGCAAATCACAACTTTACCAAAACTCATGGAAATCATTAGTAGAAACCCCTAATAAGGTTATCTAATTATATTTTAGTCCTTTTTCATGAATTGTTGATGCATAAAAATATGAGTTAGTGAGCGTCAACGGGCTCCACCTCGAGCTCGGGGCGAGCGGTGTCACGAGCTCGGGTGGGCGTGGCGGGGCCTCCTTTCCTCTCGGAGTCGGGCTTTAGCCGCGGTCCTCCCCGGCGTCGTGGCGGCCTCCCCCGGGCTCGCTTGTAGGAGCGAGCGGGGTGGTCATCTTGGCGGTCTCGTGGCTCGGCGGCCCGGGCGCCTCCTCCAGGGCCTCGGCTCGTCGCCGGGAAGCTAGCGTGTCCGTGCGTCGCGGTTCTCGCCCACACACCCCGCACGTGGACTGCGAGGGGGAGTCGTCACGGGCCGGCCTCCGGCTGGAGGAGGCCTCATGCTCCTCCCCCGGCCGGCGGTGCGAGGCCGAGCTTTCCGCTTGCTGCTCGGCGGTGCACTCGATGAGCGACTTCGGCCAGCCGGTGGACTCGCCTTGCCTCGGGGTCCACAGGCTCGGGGCGGCCGCGAAGGAGCATGGAAGTGGCGGCGAGGTTCCGGGACGCCCGACCAAAGACTGGTGGGAGGTCGCCTACCACATCGTCGATGATGCGTCGGTGGGCCTCTCGCGCCCGACCTCAACTCGGTGCCGTGCTCCTTCCTTCGGCGAGGAGCGCCTCCCTCTCCTGGCCGATGTCGCGCCTCGAACTCCCTCGAGTTCGTCGAGCCTGGCCGCTCACCCGCTTGGGTGGCGCATCGTCCGGGGACGCACGGCCACCCTACCCCCGAAAGTGTTCGGGGGTGTGCTCCCGAGTCTCATCCTCGTGGACACTCGCGCCACGCCCTGGGAGTTTGGCACATGAAGCACCCGCGAGTGGGGTCGGCGTCCGTCGGGCTCATGCCGCCGAAAGTGTGGCCTCGAGGCCGGCCATCCCGAGCTCGTTGCTGCCTGGTGCCGCAAACGAGCGCCCATCGGGGTACATCTCGGTGTAGGTGACCAAGAACTCTAAGGTGGACAGCGGCTCCAGCCACCGAGAGCGCGGGGATGACGTTGGCGATGGAGAAGGTGACATCACGAAGAGCTCCCGAGCCGGCTTAGGGCCCGTAATGTGCGGAGCGGACCCGCAATGTCGGCGAAGAAAAACGTCCGCCGCCGCGGCGGATGGGGCTCAATGGCACGGAAGTCGAATCCCGGCGGAGCGGACCAACACGTAGAGTTGGCCGCGTCACGGATCAGCTACGGCGCTGCCGCGTCCTACACTAGACGAGGGAAGGTGGCCCCGATGAGGGATACCTCGGAGCTCGTCTTTTTGAAAGCCAGCGTCCCGGCGCGCACGGCGCCGGATGCCGGGGAGACGGTGGAAGGAGCCATCGGTGGGTATCGCCACACAAGCGCCCCCCTACCTGGCGCGCCAACTGTCATGGTTCTATACCACGGCCACAGTAATCGACTGGCAAGTGTGTGCTCCGATGGCTAAGCTCGAGGGACAAATGACACAAGATGTATACTTGGTTCGAGCAAATCGGTTGCCCTAGTCCGGTCGGAGTCACTAATCCGAGCTCAAATGCTCGTAGAGGGGTGGCTACAAGCTGGTTCGAGAGAGGGAGCGAGCTCCCAAGTCTCTATGATTGAGGCAGATGCCAATATCGTGGGGTGTGTTGTGAGAGTGGAGAGTGAGCTGAGTTGCTTCAATTGTCGATGTCCCCTCCCGGTGGCCAAGGTGCCCCTTTTCTAGTCCAAGGGGCGTACACGAGGGTGCCGTGGGAGAGGATCAAGAGTAAGAGGGAAAATGTAAAATGTGCCAGCGGCAGGGCACGCCGAGGTGTCGATACGCCCGCTTATCCTTCCCCGCCTCGTAGCCCCGTCTCGCTATCCCACTCGGCGTAGAGGAGGCCTCGGTGCGGGAATCCCGTCGTCGGGACCTCGCATGGGCGAGCTCCGCAGCTCGGCCCGACTCCATAATGATGACCGGCGTGCTCGATTACGCCGCAATCGAGTATTATGGCAGGGAGGCGTCCCATCAGTCATCAGGCACGCCTCTTTGCTCTGCCGCCAGGCTCTGCTGCGCCGCCCGTCAGGTGGAAGCGAGGGCCCTGGCGAGGCGCGGTGGAATATGTGGACGGGAGAGCTCACCGGAGGTCCTTTTGTCCGTAGCGGTTGGTCAGAGCGCCCTGGCGCGACCCGAGCTCAACCTCGATGGATGCTCGCCGCGCGTGCGCCTGGATTCCCGTTACCCGGCGTCTAGTGTTGACATTTCTTAGCGCAATCACTAGAAACAAGTTTAGAACCCATCTCTAATAACGACACCAGAAATGTGCCATTGACATTCCTAAGTGAAACTACCATGTCGGTGATCAGACTAGGAACTTCAACGGTGATAGACCTTGCCAAAAATAGATATTCATCCGCAAGCGCACGGATCTATCATTGTAGCATTTCACCCGGAGATATTCAGGGTATCGTTATTTATATTTTCCCAAAGGAAGGCATGGTGGAAAAGGATCTAATAGAGACATGAACAAGATAACATGACCGTGTAATGTACCAATGCTTGTAACAGGGATATAAGGAAACGGTAAAAGGATAACTTGACACACTCACTCAAGCCAAACTCAAGGATAAAGATAAATAAGGAATAAAGAAAGTCCTAAGTGGAGCATACATATTCTAGTCATGGTCGTGCATAGAACCGCTTGATAGTCGCAACACTCATGAGTAGGAGGTCGGAGCTGAGAGTGAGATGGACGAGGGAGACCTTCCCGGTGCATACCGCCCAATGAAAAGGCACTTTAGACTCCTACACAACATACGAACGTGGGGGGATTACAAAGGACGGACAGGGCTGTCAAAACCCTGCCGCCTACCCCCTCGACCATGGCATGCCATCATATTCGAAGGATACCTAGCATCCGGACACCACGCCCACATACAAGGACACTACTCATGTCCCCCATGGTCCCCACCCTACGGATGGACGGAATAAGACACGAGCAAGCCCGAAGGACACAACGAACCGCCATTCAGCACAATACCGACACTACTCAATTATATTGCATGAATGGCTTAAGCATAAAGTTCTATGACGATATCATAACATGGAAACTATAGACTAGTTCATATGTCATGATCATGTCAAGAGAACAACATGTTAGATCATAAGATAAATCATGAAGCATAGAAATAACATGAAGACTCTAATCCTAATGCACAACCAAGATAAGATAAGAGCAAGGCTTTGGAAGAATACCATAGAAAGATTTATTCCCTAATCCATCTTTCAAGGAGCCAAGCCCTCCTTGGTGGCTTTGCCTAGCTCCACATCCTACTAATCCTACTAGGAGGAGGAAGAAGAAGAAGTGGAGAGGAGTGGCTCTTCTTGTGAGGTGTGTGTGAGTGAGGGGGGAGAGGCCCTCTACTTATAGGATGAGAGGAGGGGGCTAAGTGCTAATTTACAACATCAATGCACCAAACCGACGTCCTCCAGGCGTCCACGTTCACTGAACCGAGCCACGCACCCCCGAACCGACGGTTTGAGCACTTAATGTACCGCCTCGTCGAGTTGGGCTCGAACCGCCCCCGTGAGGGTGCGGGCGCACCTTAGGTGCGGGCGCACCCTTCCTGGCCCGGTTCGGCCCGAGCTTTGTTTGGGCCTGAAAAGTTGTGGGGTGGCGTTTGCTCGGCCCAGTTTTGGCATTTTGGTCCGTTCTATCCCTGGGCTTGTAATCTTCTAAAGTACGCTTTCCAGGGTCACGCCTTTTGGTCGTATTTCCACCTGTTTTTATTATAAATACTACAAAATACATTTTGGACACTACAAGTGGAAATATGTGAGTAATAGATGTATATGAGTATAGAAAGGTATAGTTTCACTCCCTTTATGGTAGTATGTTGACAGGGAAAAACATGTCGTTAGTGACCGTCAACATCTAGCCACGAGATCCGTAAGCTGCGGTGGATAGTCAGTAGCGCTTGATTATGTCTAGATGCCGATCTGCGGATCTAACTTTGCCCTTCCCTCGGGGGATGGGTGGCCGGTTGTTTGTAGAAGTCCCGAGGCCGTGCACGGACTCCACGAGCTCTCACTGGGTCGACCTTGAGGTCGCGGCGAGTCGAGAAACTAGTCACGTGCTACCTCGGGGCCGCGTGGCTCGATCGGGTGGGAGCTCACGCTCCGAGCTCTCGAGCTCAGAGCCCACGCGGTCGGAGTTTAGATGTATGACCTCCGGAGTTCGTTCGAGGCTGAACTCGGTGTCCCGACCTCGAGCTCGTGCGAGGCGGAGTCCCGCCGCACGGCCTCGAAGCTCGTCGGCGAGGCGAACTCGGTGTCCCGACCTCGAGCTCGTGCGGGCGGAGTTTGACCGCCGCGGCCTCGAGCTCGTGTGAGGCGGAGTTTGGCGCTCCATGGGCCGAGCTTTAGCCAAGCCGAATTGGGCCAAGTGTTGTTGGGTTTTCGCGTTGATTTCGTATGTGTTTAGGGGTATCCATAATATTGGTCCCCGACAATAGCCTAAACTTTTATTTTATTTTTATGGTTATGCATCTTTTTATTTCTTTTCAATAAAGCAATCATATCTAGCTAGTAGTAAATAAGACATAAGAAAGAAATACTTATCTTCATAACTAGGGATGCTCTCCCCAAAGCTGGATGTTGACAAAGTCTCTTGATGGTATTGATGTGAGGTAGACAAATGGAGGTGGTGTCGCCCTCTTGTGGAGCATTGATGGTAAAGACTATTGAGATAGTGCTCGACAAGGGGTCAAATGCTTTCCTTCCTATCATGTCTTACTCCTTTTGGTCTTACAAATCCTGCTGAACTCAAATAGACAACAAAGCTTGTGGAATAAGTTAAGCGTTAGTGGTTGGCCACTTAGGCCTCAGTTGCCTAGAGCTTCCTAAGATTGATCATGATTTTTCTTTCTAAGCAGAATTTCAGCAGGATTTCTCTTATCAATATTTTTGGAATTTTATATATGCATGCAGAGAACTATAATGTGGAAAATGTAACTAGATGTATATGTATGCATATTTATTTTTATGCCACCACAGTGAATATCCCTATAGATTGTTATGCCACAAAATTATTCACATGGGGCTTAGAGTTTTTTTCAATGCAATACAAACAAACAATGTTTTATTTTCTTTTCTAATGCATATATGGTAAAGTAAATATGCTAAAGGAAAATGATTATATAATGTAAGAAAGTAAATATTCTATGTATTATTGGAAATTAAATATGGATAACTACCGATCTTACCTTCTGGCGAGGGTTCAGTGTTTTAAGTCCTCTGAACAGGGACTTCTTACCATGTTCACTTCTTAGGTGCATTATATGATCTCAAAGGTACAGACCCTAATACTGCACCTCTTGAGATGGTGACTCGAGGATGGCGTCACCAATGTTCTTTGCTCATCCAAATAGTTTGAAGTGAAGCGTTAATAGTGGAAGGCGGCGAAGATCTTACTCGGTGTGCATGTTCGTAGGATCAGGACATTCACTTGTAGAATTTTGGGGAATTGACAAACTCCTCCGCATTTTGCTTGAGTGTGTCCCGCTTACAAAGACATGGTAGCGATCAAGTGCATGGGCTCTGTTGGTGGGAAAACACCAATAGAACCAAAACTTTGTTCATTCTTCTCTAACCTTAGGCACGTTGAACAAGATAAAGTTGATGTTTATGTGCTTTGTTCAATCTTAGCATGGGTGATAGGATCAGATGATGAATATGAATGTAGCATTTGAAAGCATTTGGACACAAAGGTTGAGTGATCAAGAAAGTGGTGCTAGGAGCAAACTTGAAGAACTAAGCATATTGAGTTGATCGGGTTGGGTCATTTAAGGTTGTAACTCTAACATGTTTGACTCTATTCATGTGCTTACCAGAATCAAGAAAAAACTTTATAAACAATGTCAACTTACCTCAAGATGTTACCTTCATTATTGGAGCATGATGGCACTATAACACCTTGTGGCGGTTCTTTCCTTCCTCTTGAAGTTTTCCTTGTCCGGTTTCTAGTGTATCTTGTTCCTGAACAACTTGTCCCCTCTATTGCATTGTCCTTTCTTTCTTGCTTCTCTCATTGTCTAACTCCAGTGTGCCAGAGTGACAGTAGCATGAAAGGAGGAAGAGCATGGTTGGATTATCTCTAGTGGATTTTGCCTTCCTTCTCCATGCGTCAACCATCCAATCCAGGAGGTGAAGATGCAGACAGTTGCATGCCCTGCTCTTGTTTACCTTTCTTGATTTTCGTTGATTCTTCGTTGACAAGAGGTTGCCATTGGAGTTGCAAACTCGAGTTCCTCCTTGATTATCTTTGTCCTCTAACAAGATGGTGAAGAGTTGTTCTTCATTTTTGTCAGTGATATGCAAGGCGTTTTGATGGTGAAGGAAGGAACCTCATTGGTGAAAGCTTCATCTCCAATCTTCTTGCAACAGTGGTTATTCATGGTCTTTTGGGACTCAGTCGGTAGTCCACCATTGATTGATGTTTGTTAACACAAGGATGCATGTTATTCTATACTGGTATCTTATCATCCTTGTCCTTCCTGCCGACATGCAAGATGGTGTCTTCGAAGATGATGAGAGCAGGTCTTAGATTGGCCGATTTGAGGTGAGTTGCACCCTGCTTCTCATTATCATCCTAGCTTGATGCTTGTGAAGACTCAATGCTAGGTTGCCTTCAATAATGCTCATGGCCTGCCGATTTGTTCACCCACTTCCTGTGAGTGAGTGCTTTTATTATAGATCCTTTTTTGTGGCACTAGTCTCTTTTTTTGTTTCATCACTGAAGTGGTGGTGTGGTCTAGGTTCGCACTAAACCGTGAACAGGCACATCATAGATTCTTTCCTGCAAAATATTAGTGGACACATACCTGAGGGAATTGTAACACCCCTGGTGTTACTATACTAATTAAAACTTGATTAAGTAATGATCATGCATTATCAATATGCATTAAGGCATAAGATGCATATAATATATATATATATATATATATATGGTAAATTTTTCTACACCCTAGGTGTAGTTACACCCATGTGTATATCTCAAGATTTATGGTATATATGACCGAACGAAGTGCATGTGGATGAAGTATATGATCATACTAGACCATCTATGGTGGTATATACGTTAAGTATGCATTCATACTTTGAGTATATGGAAATACTTTTTTATATACAGCAGTAGTGGCACTTTATGTAATATATTAAAAATATGGGTTCCATCGAAATTTTTTCGCATAGTAAGATCTAGAGTATCTTAATATGAGTATCTAAACATACTCAAACCAATAAACAAGTATTAACACATACACAATGTGGTTTTTGTATATGGGTGTAACTACACCGGGTGTATAGAAAGTGCACCCTATATATATATATATATATATAGGGTGAGGTTTTTTCTACTCCCAAGAGTAGTTACTCCCTACTCTAATTGGGTTTGAAAGCAACCGCAAGATCCATTAGTCAGGCGCTACACATACTCCCGTTTCAAAACTGCATGCGTGCATGCATCGGAACGATTATATATCTCCCTAGATTTCTCGGGAACTGCATGCGTGCATGCATCAAAACTTCATGCCATATATAATAATGTTGCTTATTACTATATTGAGAGATAGTATAAACCACATTCTTGACAAGTATATGTATATACTTGCCGTCAAAAAAAAGTATATGTATATACTTTAGTGTGTGTTCATACTTTTTTTAGAGAGTATGTTCGTATACCTGAGACAAGTATATGGTATGTGTGTATACATAGGCAGTATGTCCATATATATACATGTACATGGTAGTATGCGTTCTTATTCTTTTTAATGAGACTAAGTATGTGTACATACACGTACAATAATAGAGTATATACACACACTACAAGGCATTAAAGTATGCTGTGATACCTGAGTACTACGCTCATATTTGACATACATGTACAGTAATAGAGTATGCACACATAATACAAGGTCGTCTTAAAATTACTAGTATGAACTAGTACTTTTGCCAAAAAAATACATTACGGAAAAAAAGCTCTTTTGAACAAGCCTGAGTTGTCGATATGAATCTGTCCATGCGGCGCTGATGCTAACAAATCAAATACACATGGACTCTCCCAACCAATGTCAAAATAAAACAAATAATTAAATAACGTGTGAGAAGTCAGATCCGTTTTTCATGGAAGTACGGATCGCCACCTGCCTTTTATCTGGTATATACCGATGCGGCGCTAATGCTAATCAACAGATTCTATTCCTATTTAGGCAGGGGGTAGCTACTCTAGGGAGTAGAAAAAGATTTTCCATATATATATATATATATATATATATATATATATATATATATATATATATATATATATATATATATCATGTTGAAAGTGTATGATTTTATGTGATTTGAAACCCTAATTTCTATATCATCTTTTACCCCCTTTTCTATAATTTCAAAATTTTGCAAAATTTGATGTTGAGTCCAAAAGCAAGTTTGTAGATCTTTTCAAGATGTGCAATTTTGGTTTTTGGAGTTTTTCAAGTTTTTTTATATAAATTTAAAAGTAATTTTGAATCCTAGAAAAACCTAATTTTCCCCAATTTCAAATTTCAAAATGGAGGCAGAATTTGAAAATGGTTCCAAAAAAAAAAAGTGTAGATTTTGAAAAATTGAGCATCTTTTATTTTGGGAGTTTTTCAAGTTCTATAGCAATTTTGAAAGTAATTTTGAAAAATAAGAAAAAAAAGGATGAGCTACCGTCTTTGGTGATGTCACTCTATCCTTTCTCCCTCTCTGTTCATCATCGCCGCCGTGGCTCTCTTGGGCCTTCTCGCGGGGGGCGAGCTGCTGGACGCGTGGGCGTCGTCGCGAACTTGCGGGCCACCTTCTCTTCCATCTCCTTGCTCTATAGATGCCCCGAGCCGGCCGTTTTTCTTCCTTCTTTTCCTTTTCCACACCGCGGGCCGAGCTCCATCCCGCCGGAGCTCACCGCCGCCTCTGCCCGTCCTCTGGCCAAATTGAGCGCCGCAGTCGAGGCTCGTCATGTCCTTGCGCATCTTACGCACTCTCCTCTCTCATCCTCGCATCGCTGGGAATCGCTGCGCCGCTTCCTTCTTTTCTACGGCCGGCAAAGCGCCAGAGAGCGCCGCCGCCGCCCGGACCTCTCTGGTGAGCCTCTCACCTTCCCATTTGTTGTCTTTGCGCTCGCCCGAATCCTTGATGCTAGTAGACTCCTTTGTTTCTCGGATGAGTTCCGGCCGCGGTGGAAGCGCCGACCTTACCGACGATGCAACGTCGCCATGCTGCGCCAGCGCGTGTAGCCACGCCTTGCGAGCCACGTCGAGGGCAAGCCGCGATCACCCTTGAGCGCCGAGCGGCGCCGGTGCACTGTGCCCTTTTTCCGCCACTTGCCGGTGACCATCCCGCCGGAACGACGGCCGAAACCACGCCACCGTCGCGCTCCTACGCTTAGGGACTTCGGGTTCAAAATTGAGACAAGTCCGGGGGTCTAGGTGAGAAGGTTGTGAATCAGTTGAATAGTGTATTATACTTGTTTATAATTTCATAAAAGTTTAGGGGCTTTTCTGTAAAACTACCAAGTCAAGCTGAGAACAGGCCGATCTGGCCTCGGCATGTCCTTTGTTCATCCGGGTCGGCTTTATTCTTGTTGAACCAGGTCGAGCACGATGATCGGTGAATACGACCGAAAGGCCTTTTTCTTTTTAAAAATTATTTATTCAATTTCTTTATTATGAATAGTGCCGATTTTGTGAATTTTGTATAAATTCATATATATATCCAAAAATTATGAAAATTTTTGTGTAGCCCTTTATGATGATGTTTATACATATGAAAAAAATGAAACTTAGATTTTGAGTAGTTCTTGCATGATTTAAAATTACAATCTTTAATTAAAAAATGTAACTTCTATGATTTTTAGTAATTAAAATAATTATCCAAAAATCATGAAATTTATTTTACCATTGTTTTTATGACATGATCTATCTGTATTAAAATTTTTGAGCTCTTTTTTTGGAGATAGTTAAATTATTTGTTATTTTATGCTTTATTTAATTCATTATAAATCGATGATTAGTGCTTAATAATCATGCTTAGAGTAACAATAAAGTTACTTAATAACTTAGTTTAACTTTAATGATGTCTCGTATCATGTTAATGATGATTTAGTCCTATTCTTAATTTGTAATTAGAGAATTATAATGTCATTTTATGTAGTGAATTAATATGTTTAGAGAGAGATGATCACTATCGGCTTTTGTGTGACTTTGGATTGTTTGTGAATCTTGGATCATACCACATCAAATGGTCCTTGAGAACTCCTCTAGTAACTTAAGTAGTTCAACAAGTTGGTTTTGTTGGCTTGCAACTTTATCGTGAAGAAAAGTTGAACTCAAGTGTTTATCATTTCATGCATCCATCAAGCATCATGTTTATATTTCATCATGATAAGCAATGCATCATTTATCGTGTGTAGTAAACGAGAGTGAAGTTGGTTCGCGATGACCAAGCTTTAGAGAAGGTGCATCCACCAGAAGTGTTGGTGTCGGTATGACTTGGTGGTCCGAAATTTCTGAATCGACTTTTTCGGCAACACAGGCAAGCCCCGGATGCATTTAACCCTTCCTTGTGTTTTACAAAGTTATTACACTTATGTTTATGATATGTTGCATTAAGTAATAGGAGTTGTGTGATTACCTAATTGATGCATTACCAACCTTGATTATTTCAATATCATCCTTGATACTGTTTTACTCAAAAATGCCTAGTTACACTTAGCCATGCTTAATTAGCTAGGTTTTTCGGACAAATTGTTTTTACATACTTGATAATGGCATAGCTTGGTACATGATGAGAAAAGATGTTATAATATGAGACCGGTCGGGTAACTTGCACTAAGAATGGAGTCTCGTGTAGTGTTTCCGACTGTGTCGATTAAGAACCGTTCGTTGTAGGCCACCGTGGAATGGGACTTTGTAGTACTAGCACATACTCCGGTAAGCCTGATCTCGGGGTGTGCCAAATCAGGAATGGCAACCACGCACTGGGAGTGGAGAGATGGCGGGAGTAGCGTGTACCCACCCTACTTCAAATTTGGTATGGCGGTGGGGTACTGTGCTCTCGGGTGGCGTAGGCCTCATTCCCGTTTTGGACGAACTGAGTGAGGGTTGACATATGCAAGTTTAAGTTCTACACATGTCGTGTGGTAAGGAATCCCCAGCTAGGTTTTAATCGATTCGAATCATCGTTGCTCCTCGGATATGGAGACCCGGTCCTCTGACCATACATCGTAGTTAACTGATGGAGCATGGACCTGAGTAAATGAAAGATGGATTGTTTAAGAAGTGCTTGATCTAGTATAGGATCACCTAGATTCTTTTAAGAATTAAAATGAGTTAGATGTTGATTAAAATACTGAAAATAAGGATTCACTATTAGTAAGCTTTTACTCAAAAATGAGCCCTTAATTCTTGCTAAAGCCTTACCTTGAATCCTTAAAGCCGACATTCCCGAGTCTTCTCCTCTTCCCTTGTCGATTAAGTCTTCTTTGAGTACTCCCATACTCGGGGTTTCTTTAACCCCCTCATTGTGTGTGTACTGACTCGTCTTTGTTAACCAAGGTTATGTCGAGTGGGCTCGACATGATTTGGTTGTCTTCTAGTTCTACCTAGCTTCCGCAAATTAAGTTAAGTTTACTCCAAAGTAACTTATTCATATTTTGTAAATTAATGTTATTATTCTTCCGCGCTCTGATTTATATTTGTAACAAATGTTGTAATGTTGTAGTTACTCCTTTGTTGATCCTGGTACGAGTTGTAATATGTAGTTTAATCGGGGCTCTCTAACAACACCCGACGAGCTTCGTAAGTTATCGAAAGTGTACACGCCACGGTAGCCGAGGTCTTTGAGACAATGACAGTGCGTGTGGGCTCTATAATTTAGGAGGTTCTGTTATAGGAATACAATAGGTTGAAATATGGGTTGTTGTCCCAAGTTTATTTGATCTCATCTATGCTAATGAAAAGATGGTTCTTGGATTACTTTAGCACAGATTTTGTTTATCATGTTCTATAACAAATTTTGTTTGTGGCTGCACTCTAGCATGGCTCAAAGCAAAGGTAACTTGCAACAAAAGATAAAGTGAATGATTTGATACTTACGGTTCTTCCATCCATGATGAACGAGCCGTGTCTTTTGTGCGAAGTTATTTGAAGTTCTTCATATGCCATGCTTCATCTCCGATGTGGGTTCATCTCTTGACTTACCCGGATTGAATTTGAGAGTTTTACTGCAGGGGTTAGTCGACAAAATAACCAGTGTCTACACAAGCAATTCTTAGTTCAATAACCAAACTAGACTCCATGTCTAATTTATATAAGGAAGCCATTTTAACCTAGAGACCACGCTTAATTTAAAAGCCTTTGAAAGTACACATGTAGTACTTCCAAACCAAAGCATGCTTTAGCAAACAAAGGTAGCATGAAAGGATTATAGAGATTTACTCAAATAGGGATGAGAGAGTATGGTCATGGTGAGGATTTTTTAGATAAAGATGCAAGTGTCATGGAGGAATGCAAGAAACTAAACATGCTATGGATTTGATATGAGAAAACATAAACTAAATGAAGTAGATGCATGGATTATTCAAAGTAAACATGCAATGGAATGCACAAATTAAAAAAGATAACTACTCATCAATTTTAAAGTCTATGAGCAAGACTATCTCACCTTCCTTGATCATATTTACCATGTCTCACAATTTGGGATTTGTGAGTTGTGCAGCTTCTATGTTCGTAACTTGAGATATGCTTTGAATTCTTGTGACGATGACCTTTTCTCCACTCTACACATGGTTAGAATAATATATATATATATATATATATATATATATATATATATATATATATATATATATATATATATACACAAACCTATGAGATGGTAGGGTTCCAATGTCGATGGATTGTGAAGTTCGGGCACCTGGATTTTTCAATGTTTCTTATTTTTTTCCTATTCTTGTGGAAGCTTGCGGGAAGACCATAAGGGCATCGATGTCTGTCTATTCCACAACTCAACAGAATAGGGGTAATCCTACTGAAAGCTAGTGGTACACTAAATTAGCGGACATCAAGATCAATATCAAAATCTTTACGCCAATTGCTTCCCCAAAGAACGGTGCCAAAAAGCTTGTTGGTATTTATTAAGTACAATTAGAATATGGAGGATCTTCTAAGCGCCGCGAGAATACCATTGTAGCTTTTACCCGTGAGTATTACAGAGTATCGTATTTATCCACATGGAAGCAATGGTCAAAGAATCGATAATTCACCATCATTTGTCTACTAACTTAATATACCAACTAGACTAAAGCGAGGGGTAAATGATATATGATAAGGGTTATGAATAATAACACTCCTAAGATAATTCCATGATAAAAGAGTAGTTTAGCTAACTGAGAGGACAACAGGATAGTTCAAGGTTCCTAAATACTTCTCTATTACATTGTAACTGAAGCAATGATAGATATAGCGATCATACAAAAGCACTTTGGAGCAGCAATACCTTTCCGACTCTCGAAAAGACCGGAAAGGGGTAGTCGGGAGAAGGCTGTCTAAAGCTCTACGAACATGAACCCTAACATGGTGGATTACAACATCCTGACAGAGCTGTCACCCCTAGGGCTACCATAACTATCCGTAGGCATCGCAGGTAACCCGTAGTCTAAACACCATGCCTACACTATTGATTACTACTCTAATCATAATTAATAACTAGAGCACTCAATACGAGCGGAGATCCTATGCCAAAGTATGAAAACTATACTAACCATACATATGAAAGGCATAAAGTAAGTAGAAAGCATAAGTCTTGCAAAGAGAAGATACAAAGATATACTAGAACTCCGAAGACTTCTCCAGAACCCGAGCGCAGCTCTGCTCTCCCTAACTCTTAACTAGAACTAATCTACTACATTGGAAAGTCTAGCCCTAATTCTCTAGTATTGATGAGAGGTTATCCTTTCATGGGACACCTCTCCAATCAATGAGATCTTTGGCCCCTAGGGGTCTAGGGTTGTATATATAGGGGTCATCTGGCCTCCCTCCACCTTTAGCAAGCAATGTGATACTGAACTTTTCACCATATCTCATTAAAATGCACATAGGCCCGCAGCTCATATTCTAGAGTCTTCCTTTATTTGCGAAATTTATATCTTTTCATTTCGAGCTCCAAATATAGCAAATAATATATCCATTTCGATCAGCTCGACGAGCTCTTTGTAATGATGTACTCTAATTCACCATTTGAGATACTTTTATTCAATAAAAAATCAACTAACCTGAAAGAGAAGTGAGAACACCAAAACTCATGGAACTCGTTAGAATCAAACCCTATAACTATGTTGGTGATTGATTTATACCCTTTTTCATGTTTAGTTGACGCTTTAAAATGGTTGTTAACTACCGTCAACATATAGCCATTGTATCCCATCTTGTTATGACTTTATTCAATTTCAATACTATGTTTCTGTTTATTATGTTTCTAGTTTGCTCTAGTAGTATATTTAATATAGTCATGATTGATAATGAGTTTATGCATATGTTCGCAAAGCGCTTAGCTCAGTACTCGAGTGAGTTAAGTGGTCGACATTATGTAAGCGTGGTGCTTAGATATTGTTTGCCTGCGGATGCACTCTATATGCCGGGTCATGTGGTAGATCACGGATGTGACACTCTCGTTGAGTCCTTTGTAGTCCACTCCCTGTCTGTAGGACAAGTAGAACGCAGTTGCAAAGGAAAGTCTTGCTCTATTCTTGATTTTTCTTTAGTAATGTTCCTTATGCTTACATGAAGAGTCTTTTATGCTATAGATAAAAGTATATATGCTAGAGTATACAAAAGACTTAGTAAATAAGAAATGACTTAAGAATTCAATCTCTTAATTAATCTCCTGTTTAGCCTTACTATATTAGTGAGTATTCTATTTCTATCTCTAGATCATTATCAATGCTTTACACTTATCATTTATTTATCATTTGGCTTACCCCTGTCAAAGTATGTGCTATGTCATTGGTTTTATCATAAGTATACTTATTTGTCAATATCTCTAGCCACCGCTCCTCCCTGTGGTAAAATATAAATAACGATACCTGGATTACTCTTGGTAAAATGCTACAATGGTATTTAATCTATGCGCTTGCGGATTTCCTTTATATATTTTCTTTTCAAGTTACAAGAGTTATGATCGTAAGTACCAACCATCACTTCTAGTATCATTGCTAGGGATCACTTCTAGTATCCTGTGATGCTAAGAAGTACCAACAAGCATTTCTAGCACCATTGCTGGGGATGGAATTAAAACTCCATTCTTGGTAGTGATGTTAGAAATGTCAACAAGTATTTACGGTGTCGATTGCCGAGGAGGGCACGGGGCTATAGAAATTGATCAAATAAATACTTATTGATGAAATCATAACTAAGCACCTACGCTTTAGCGAGCTTACCCATGTTTGTCTTTGTTCATATCTTATATAGGGTATTGTAGGATTGGTTTTGATTCATCAATAATTCCCATCAATCAAAATCAAATCAATCAAGAGGTAGCTCAACACCGGTTTACGAAGCTATGGTGACAAGACACTACATGAGTTCTCTGCTCCAAGCACCTAGAACATTCGCACCGGACCAACACTCCAAACCAACAACTTTGAGTTCGAGCTCAAGCCAAAAACCTCATCGGCATGGTGCAAGCTACCCATTCAATGAAAAGGTGCACGAAGATGCAAGTGCTCATCTTTACAATTTTCTAGAGATTAGCAGTACAGTCACCATCAAGGACGTCTCTCAAGATATCATACTTCTTTGCCTTTTTCCATTCTCACTTGTGGGAAGAGTGAAGCAATGGTTCTACCCTCGAAGGCCTTTCTTGCAAAGTTCTTCCCTATAGGCAAGACCAATGCCTTAAGGAAAAAGATTTCTAACTTCCAACAGTAGAAAGGAGAAACCATTCCAGAAGCATGGAAACATTTTCAAGGATACATTTTAGATTGTCCTCATCGTGGAATGGAAGAATGGTTGCTCATGCAAGGATTCTATCATGGACTAATTTAGAAAGCTTGTGATAACTAGATGCCACTTTATTTGGAGGATCATTCATGTCCACTACACCACAACACTTAAACAAAGAATGCGGTTGCTAAAAGTTTTAATTAGCATTGGATGGTGGGTTGCTAAAAGTTTTTCACGGACTGTCCGTTGCTAATATCAAATATGGTAATGGATGGTCCGTGGCTGTAAATATTTTGCTTGTGCGATGAACCGTCCGTCGCTATATACGCTATAAACGTAGTCGGATGGTCCGTTGCTAAACAAATTATTTATTGGAGCGATTTTTTTTGGGCCGTTCCCTTAAGAAGTTGGCCCAAAGGGTTGCAAACCCTAGGACATCCGAATATCCCCACCGCCGCCTCCCATCCCGACGCGCTCCGCTCCGCTTCGCAGCGCGCGCCTCCCAACGCCGCACCCGCCACCCCCCCGCTCCGGTCCCCGCCACACGTCCGTCCCCTCCGGCGGCGGGCCCGCCCCACCGCAGCCACGCCGCCCGCCCGGACCTGTCCGCACGGGCGATGGAAGCGGCCTTTCGACGCCATTACATCCGCAGCTTCGAATTCGGACCACGGCCGCCTTCTTCAAGGGCTCCCCCCTGCCCTAGCTCACAAGGTACCCTCCAACTCAATCTCCACCTTCAGATCCAGGTGAATCCCTACCCTTCCATCCTCTTGTTGTCTCTGTGCGTCAAGATTTGGTGACCTTGGATTCAATCTCAGTTTGAGCTGATGGTGCCTGATGCCTGGGATTAACTTGTGGTAACGTGTACTAGTAGGATACTGAAGCACAAGACGTGGTGCTTCAGGGGAGATGGCTGTTGTTCTTGCTGTTGAGTCCTAAAAAGGGTCAGAAGAAACACGCAAGCTATAGTCAGGTATCGGGTTCCTTTTTTGTTGCAGTAGATTTATGCATTTGTTCCTATTATCGTGTTCCTTCCTGTTGCAGTAAATTTATGCATTTTGTATCTGAATCAACTCAAAATAAGGTCACTGCAATGCGTTGGGTTTATTGTTTAGGTACAGCTGAAAGCTATAGCCTTAGGTTTATATTACTTCTATTTATGTTAGTATGGCTGTTGTGGGTTGTGGCAGACATATTATAGCCCAAAACCAGTTTGCATGTCCTGGTCTGACAACACTAAGGGACTACTTAATACCCTTGTATTTCCAGAAGCCCTTAGAACAATAGTGTTTCTGTACATTTGGAGATTGTTCTTATTTTCTGTAAAAGAGAACTGAACTTTGTTTTTTTTTTTTCTTCTCTTCACTTTGCAGGAGAACATCAGTGAGGGATTGGCTTGTCTACTGATTTGGAGAGCATGAGCCAATTAGTTCGAAGGTTAGTTTCAGTCAGACTGTCACACACCAGTCTTTTTTTTTTTTCTAAGCACATGCTGCTGCTTTGCCCCCATGTGTAATGTTTGATATGATATATTCTTCATCTATAATCCTTTCTTTGGTATGCAATTGTAGTTGTAGGAACGCAGGTGGAGATGAATCCTCTGATTTCTTTATTTGTGGTGGCGATTCAGTCAGTCATCTATGCCTTGAGGTAAGCATACATTCTATGGGATTTTATTTAAGTTATATATGTTGTTCTTGCCATTTTGTTTCCTGCAAATGTAGTTCTTTTTTTAATTATTGAGAGAGATTAGCTAACCATGAGTCAACTCAAGCATTTCTGTTATCTGTCAGCCGAACTGAATAGCAAGTGCCAAGTGCCACCTTAGCTGACTGAATATCATGTGCCAAACATTATGTATAAAATAAACATGCAGTAGGACCAAGTGTTGCTAAAGCTTGCAGCAAGCGAAACTATAATGTTTGCTTGCACTAATGATCACCTTACTTTCACAGATTGCCAAATTTATGGTCCTATTTTCACTAAACATGCCTGCTAGCATTGTAAACACTGCTTTATTTATTTCCAACATAATGGAAACCTATTTTTTTATAAATACAATGCCCGTTGAGTGCACAGTTTAGGATGTGACAAATGTTGTGATTTACAGGCCAACAGTCCAACATCACCAAGATTGTGCGGAAGATGCAGTGGATCAAGGTACTATCTCATTTCTCCTTTGCTAAACATGTTCTGTATTTCTCATCACCTATCTGAATGCTGAAATTGTGGGGTCTACACTAATATAGATTTCTCTGAATGCAGACTTTGTTAGGATAATACTAACAGATAGTTTGGGTCAAGGATCTGTACATAAAAGTTTGCTACATGCACCTAGACAGGCATGGCTCAAATAGATCGTTTTAAGCCACAGGAATGACTTCTCATTTTCAGGTCTTCTGTAGCATCAGAACAGGAGGCTACTCCATCCATAGCAGCAAGGTAAGCCAGCTCCTCTCTCTTTGTGCTGTTGACTGCAATGCAGCAATCAAATTAAGTAGTGTGAGAAGCTTATGATTTTGGTCTGTTCGAGAAAAACTTATTGTCCATGTCTAGATGTTTGAAAATTGGAATGAACTAGATTGCTCAACTTAAAGTGAAGATACCAGTTTTTTGTGCAATTGTTTTTCCTAGATTGGTCAACAGTAGGAGTCATATTTAGCTTTAAAATATTGTTGCTTTGCTTGTAATTTACACAGGCGTTGCTTTTAATTGTTTTTCCTAGATATTAAATTTTTGTTTCTAATACATTGTTGCTTTGCTTGTAATTCACACGGAAATGTCCTAATAACCATGAGCAGGAGAACTGGCAGTTTCCAGTTTACTGAATAAACTAACGACTCATTTGTGTGCCATTACCTCATTTGAAGAGTGAGGGTGATCTTTCTGTAAAGTCTGCATAGAAAAACCTTTGCATACTTATGGATGTGCCTGACCAACAACTAATTCTTTACTTGCAGATAGTAGTGGAGTGGATGACCACATTCGACGTGGAGAACTAACTGCAGGCTGGTCCATAGGAGGGCAAGTCTCTTAGATCAGTTGCTTGTGGTGAAAACCTCACTTTGATGTCTGCACTATGCAATCTTTTGTGTAGTTAGTATTATGTTCTTTTGAACTCAATATAGCTATAGTTTTGGACTTGATGTGCACATTAGTAGTGACATTACATTTATAATGTACTTGTTTGATACATGAATTAATGTAATGTGATCACTTTGAATGTCATCACTCCTGTGTATGTGAATCAATTGTATGGCTAATGTTTGATCATTAGCTATAACTTGACACTAGCTATTTTTTTATCTATTTTCAAATGAGCTCGATGGATTGTCGAGTTGCTATAAGTTCAATATTGCGATGGACCATCCGTTGCTGAAAGCTTCGACTGGTTGTCCGTTGCTAAAGCTTTACCGCCTAACGGTCTATTGCTAAAAAGAGGGTCCGTCGCTATATACATATAACTGGTCGCTACATACATATAACCACGGCTTTATTAGCATCTGCAGAGGTTGGTTGCTATAACTTTTAGCCACAGACTGAAAGCAGCTGTACCCCCATATAGCAACGGACTAAAAGTAGCTGATTAAGGGTTGTGGTCACTCACTCTTGGGAAAGCTGAAATACTCATGGACAAGATAGCAGAAAATCAAAGCTGGTCCCAAGGCAGCATTCAACACTGTCATCGGAGTGAGGAAGCACATACGCACTATCAACCAAGATGGACGTATTGCTGAATTAGCTCGAATAGCAAGCCAACTTCAAGAAGGATCGACAGGCCATTCAAGACACTTATGACTCTCAAACAAATACAAGCCTCGTCGTCAACAATTCTATTCCATCACAATCAAGACAAGGATGGAGTCAACAGCAACGATCCAACTATCAAGATAAGTACCCAGGTAATTACTCCAAACAACCATCCTTAAGAGATTTAATTTTAGAACAAGCCAAGATTAATAAAAATATTGCTAAAAGGCTTGCTTCTAATGATAAAGTTATAGAAAACATAAATACTAAAGTAGATAGTTTTTCTTCTGCCATAAAGGATCAACTTAGCTACAGTAAAAGGTAGAATCATAATTAGCTCAGTTGACCGCTGCACTGCCTTTTGCCACTAACCCTGAACAGGTCAATACCATAACCACAAGAGGTGGCAAGTCTACACATGATTCCCCATACCCAAAAGGGACAGGAAGGACACCGGCAGCACTAGCAATAGTACCAGAGGAAAAGAAGGGCGATGAAGTTGAAGAAGTTTTACCACAAGAGCAAGAAATGCAACAAGATTTTCATGACACCAACTTCTTACCGTTTCCACGCAAAGAATCGAAAAGCCCAAGTGGATGAGCAGTTTGGTAAGTCTGTAGAGGTCATTCAAAAGTTATATATCAATATCCCTCTGCTAGATGCCATGCAGGCACCTACATATGCAAAGTATCTTAGAGATATTTTGAACAAGAAGAGGCCACTGCCCACCACTGAGGTTGTCAAGTTAACAGAAAAGTGTAGTGTGGCCATCCTCAACACATCACCCACGAAGAAGGATCCAGGATGTCCCACTATAGATTGCTCGATTGGAGATCAACACTTTGACAATGCACTATGTGAGCTTGGTGCAAGTGTCAGTGTGATGCCTAAAGCCGTCTTCAACAAGCTCAATTATTCAACGCTCGTGCCAACATCAATGTGCCTGCAGCTAGCCAATCAGTTAGTCCGCTGCCCTACAGGAATCACCGAGAGCATTCCAGTTAAGAGATTTCTTTGTGCTAGTCGATTTTGTGGTACTAGACATGCAACCAGACTCATAGATTTAGATATAGAAAGATCTAAGTGCTAATTCATTTTATGATGCGCAGCACATGAACAATAAGTATTTGAAGAAATTAAAGTTGGACCTATGTTGCCATAGAACATAAATAATATTTTGTTTTTAGATAATATATAGATACAATATATGGTCCAATTATAGAAGACGTCAGTGAAACAAGATAAAACTACTTCTCATGTATTTTGTAGCGGATTTTTACTTTTGTTGTGTTGAGAAAAATCATAATTCTTCTGAAGTTGAAACATTGTGTTGCATGACAAAAACAAATTTTGTTAGCACCAAGTAGTCAATGACTAACTAGTCGTAATGAAAACAAGCATGCAAGGTGACGAGTCATCACCAGCGACATCACAAAAACATGTGAAATATAAAAACATAGTTTGTAGATGGTACATCCAAATTTAAATTAAGATCATATCATTATGGTCCTTAGAATAAAAGCTACAAATAAAACCCCACTTGAGTGTCAATGGTGGTTTCTAGGAGAATATTTTTCTAATAATGTTAGAACATTTTCTGACCTTGAGAGGAATAATGTTCCAGGGTAAAAATGCTCCATGTTTAAAATAAAAATGTTCCAGATACATGAGAAAATAGTTCTAGGTTGAAAAGAAAATGTATTTTTTTTTAGAAGGAAAGTGGCATAGCTTCGCTAAATTTTCAAGTTGAAGAGAAAATGCTTCTAGCTTCGTGAGAGAAAACATCCCAACTGAATAAAAATAAAAATATTTTATCTTTTTCAATGTCCTGATAAATATTACTATTACTGTATATCACTAATCTATAAAAATAAAAAAATGTTGCACTGGCCATTTGCCACGTTCCAAATACTAAGAAATAAGAAAAGACACGAAACTGCAAAATAATTGCGTGGAAAAGGAAGGGGCCCACGAAAAGTACGGCCCAGGTAAAAGAACGGCCCATGAGGGGTGACAGCCCCACCCCCACCGCCGTTCACCCCGCCCCCGCGTTCTCTCTTCCTCGGCGACGGCTCGCCGCGCGCCGCCGCCGCCCTGCGCTCCAGCCTCTAGGTGCCCAGGTCCTCGTGGGGCCTTCGCCGGAGACTAACACACCACTACCATGTACGACCGCCCCTTCTCTTCCCTTCCTGCTCTACGAAACCTAGCACCAAACCCTAACCGTTTGGTTATCTGTATTCGGATTTAATCCAATTACAAATGTGGTATATGTATTATAATGCCAACTAAATTTTCTCTTTTTTTTTTTTTGCACAAAATTATCGGTGACCCATGCCCTTTACTGGGTCGGCACCTGGCCCAAGGGTGAGCATGGAGATCACCAACGAGATGCTCAAGAGCATGGAGGTCGGCCTGGCCTGCCGAGACTACGTGAGTACCCTGTTGTCTTCTTCATTCCAATTCATATGCTTGACCATGGACAACATAACCTTGTGGTGAAATTTGGGTTGGATCAAGGAACGTTATATTTTCAGTGGTGAGAAATTTCTGTCATTTGGTAAAGAGCATTTGAACACGTCACATTCTTAATGGCCGCTTATATGGTTAAATTCCTGGGTAGAACATAGTACAGCTTGAACATTGAACAGCCAGAGCATGCCAAATGTTGCTTCATTTCCCCTGCTCCCAAATAATTATCAAACTCAGTCACTCTTTCTTTCCAGTTCCTCTCGAATTTCTCCTTCGAAGACCATCATTATTGCCATGAACCGAGACACGTGTCAGGCTGTCAGCCCTGTCATACTTTGGTGATGCCAAACTTGAAGAAAATAGTAGTGTTTGGACTGCAGTTATGCTAAAGCTTGTTGCGTTTGTGATTTTGACATGCAGAACTCAATTATCATCCAATGTTTCTTTACTAGAATATAGCAAGGGGGACATTTTCTTTTGTAGATTTCATAGCAGAGAAGACAATAGTGAAAATGGTTCCAAATTTGTGCACGGTTTATGTGTGATCCTTTGAAGCTAGATGATCCAATAGTTCAACATTTAATGCTGCTGATTTGGTAGTGCCACTGCACCCGTACTATGGCCATTTGCGCAGCCAAAGTTTTGGCAGACAAATGGCTTCCATTCACAAATGAACTGGTGGACAGCTTGTGGATAGCATTGTACAAACCAATTTTGGCAGCAATCAAAATACTAGCCAAATTTGTTTGGTGTTGCCAAACTTGGTAAGGCTCACGGGGATCCAAACCAAATAGCCCTCAAGAATCCTGTGCTGCCGCAGCCAAGCAGACGCCCACTAGTCCCTCCCCTCCTCCCTTGCAGCCGCTCCTCACGCCGCCACAGCGCCGCTGCTCCTTTAGCCTAGTAGAGGAGAGATCCATCCATCCCGATCTGGATTGGCTGGTTCCTTCTGCTGGTGAGCACTCCTTCCTTTGCTTGGATGGATTCCATTCTCTTAGTTGGAGTCCCACTCATTTTGTTGTGGATTCGCTTACAGCTACAAATCTTAACCCATCCATCCCACCTTGATTGGTTTGTTCTTTCTGTTAGTGAGTATTCCTTCCTTGCCTGGATATATCCAGTTGTTCTCAGGGTTTGATTCTCAGTAGTTTTATCATGGATTTCTGCCCTGCTACTAATCTGAATCCATCTATCTATGGTTTGATTAGGTTCTTCCTCTTCTTCGTTTGCCAAGGCCATATCCTTGGTACCAGATTGATTTTCGCAGTTTATTTTCCAAAGGTTTGCTGCCATGGCAAGTCCACCCAGGGTGAGCATGGAGATCACCAATGAGGTGGTCAAGAGCATGAAGATAGGGCTGGTCTTCCAAGGCTATGTATGCCTTTGTTCTTCTCCCAAATTACGCATGGCAATTGCCTGGTAGAAATGAAACTATTCTACACCCATGGGGTCCAAAAATTCTTCTTACTTAGTGAAATCAGTGATAACTTGATACTTGAGTTGACTTACATTTTTTATTAAATTTACTTTGCTTTCTTGAAAATGCAAAGAGTTCAGTTTAGACTGCTGCATGAATGTGAATGCAAGTGCTTGGAAAGTGCATTGATTCCTATATATCACCCAAAGGGGTTTAGCCGTTATTTATCATGTTGCCATATGTGGTGGTGGCAATTTTCTTGATATAATTATGCATATATCCTTGTGCAAAATGAATCCAATAATGCGGCGCTTGCTACCATGTGCCAAGTATTAAATTTTCAATTATCTTGGCATGTACTAGAAGATTGATGTCAGACTGGAGCACCCAACTATCAGTGGATCGTAATGGACATGACCAGTTTTTTTTTAAAAAAAATCATGCTGTGTTGCTATGACCTGAAAGACTTGTTTGACTTATATCTTTGTTGCATCCCTTTCAAATGCACATCTCTATTAAGAGAAGTTCTCAATATACACTGACTTATCTAACCACACTATACTCATCTGATTCATTTGTGGTATCATAATTCTATTTCAGAATGGCAGAATTAGTTCTATGGATTTTCACAGCAAGGATACCAACTATCTCGTGACAGCTAGCGATGATCAAACAATCCGTCTATCGACACTCAACATGCAGTGTGAGTGCGGATCATTACCCTGTCTTTGGAATTTTATATTTGAGTAAATACGGTCCTATTGAATTTTTTTTTTTTTAATCGTATAAAAGATGCAATTTCTTACATTTTTGTAGTTGAGTAGTTGTTTTTGTCTAGTTGGCATGTTCACTAATGTTCTGTAGAATTTACTCTTTATTTTCAGTTTCCTAACAATAACACTGTACTAATGCAAATTCTTGTGTATCTTTATCAGTTTATTTTGGTGACTAATATTTGAAACTTGTGTTCAACTTTAATATTCTACAGAAGAAACTTTCATTTATGGAAATGATTCAGTACCTTTTTTGAAGTGATTTTATTTTTTTTCACTCTAAACTATTTCTTTCTTTGTGATATGTATTGGGTTTTTTTTTTTTCACGCATGTAAATTTTCAGGTGTTTGAATACTATTAATAGCAAAAAATATGGGGTTGAACTTGTGTGCTTCACTGATAATCCATCTATTGTCTTATATTCATCGAGCAATGGCTGGGATGGTAAGTCCTGTGTTATGTCAACTTATTAAAAAATGATTTATGTCATGTACTGAGAAGTAATAATGCAGAATCTCTGCGTCTACTCTCAATGAATGATAACCGGTTTATTAGATATTATAAAGGTCACGTTGACAGGTATGCCACACTATCTTACAAAAAATTATAGTTCGATGTCGCCTATGCTAATACCAGTGGGGGATGCTAATGTGCTTTGTCTTGTTCAGGGTTGTCTGCATCGCACTTTGCTCTGGAAAATATAATTTTTATCTCTTGTTCACGTTGATCGCACCATTCTCTTATGGGATCATCGAGCTGAAAAGTCGCAGGTAAACTAATGATGCTGCACACAGTTATGTGACACGAGATTAACTCCAGATTCTGCTTCACTGCCTGTTTATGGCCAGCTTAATAAAATACAGTTTCTGATGATGAAGGCTATTTTGGATTTCTCCTCTCTTACTAATTGTTCCCTGTTGAACCAACTACTTGGATCACTTGGAAGTTGGAACTCAAAACATCATTGTTGCAACTGAATCATTAAAACCCTTGTTGTTGTGTACTTTATTTATTTTTCTGTAAAAGTAAAAATGGATATTGAATTCAGGACATTCCTGTAAAAGTAAAAAAAAAAGTGAACTATCCTGGGCTTGGTCATTTGTTTAACTGAAACCCGCAACATCTTTTTTTTCCTCAGTTGAGAATATAAATCGCTTTAGGATTCTTTTTTTTTTTCTGCTTAAACCTTTTCAGCTTTGACCATAGTAAATATGTATATAAATGTGTATAGATTGAGCACATAAGACTGATGTTACTGGATTTGTAATGAAAAATTGCTTATGAAACACTTTTAATATAAGGTGAATAATTTTCACAGTATTTTCTTGTCAAAGTTTCACATTAGAGTCTGTCAGTGTCCTGAACAACTTGCATTTTGGATCAACAAGAGGGATCATTTAGCATTGGTCGGCATTAGTTGAATTCCTATATATTGGTGGTGACTAGCAAAATCACGTCATGGTTTTCCAGGGCGTACTGCGTCTTATAAAGGAGGCCTACAGTTTCATATGATGACCAGGGCATGGTATTTGCTGTCGCCTATGGTGGTCGCATTAGGATGTTTGATTCCCGGAAATTTGGAATGGTAGCTGTGATTGAATGTGTTGTGTTGTTTCATTGTTTGACCTTTAATTTTGAACTCTCCTAACTTGTTATTATGTCCATAGGGACCTTTTTGCGACCTTCTCTGTCGGTACTGATGATTCAGAACCCCATGTGATAAAGTTCAGCAGTGATGGCAGGCGGTTTCTGTTGACCACTAAAGGTGGGCGTGTTCATGTGCTAGATTCATTTGAAGGCAATAGCGTAAGCATGCAACCTGCTGGTTTATATCATGCATACTAGTTCTAGTAATATGTGGTTCTTATTTTTTCCTCTTTCTTTCTTTCAGATTGCAACGTTTTATGTGAAGCCAATATTAACCGATTCAACACTGGATGCATCATTCTGTCCTGAGGGAAACCATATCATATCTGGTTAGAAACCATTCCTTATCGCCCGCCCTTTGCAGCCATTGCCATCTTTTTGGTCTACATAGCAATGCATAATCGTCATCTCTTGCAGGCTCTGGTGACGGTAGTGTCTACGCTTGGAATGTTGAGAGTGGAAAGGTGCAGAAGAACATGTCATGTTGATATTGAAACTACCTATATGTTATTATATATCTGTTTGACTGATGGACGATCATTCCTGGACATCAGGTTGCATGCTGGGTGCGGATAACAAGCCCAAGCTGGAATCCTATATCATTACCAAACCGCCACGGGTAAGGTGGTCACCAGGATCCTTGATGTTTGCGACAGGAACAACCGAACTGTCCTGCTGGGTGCCGGATTTGTCCAAGCTGGATTCTTTTACCATCACCGACACCAAGTAAATCCACATGATAAGAGGGTGGACTGCTCTTGCAAGTCTAACTTGTCTCTGTAGACTGCCAATCTGCCGTGTGGCTGGTTGAGGCGATTCAGTTAATAGTAGGCATAGCAGGAGATTGCCTGACCTTCTTGTCATCCTGTTACAATTCAGTGGTCATAAGCTGTGAACAAGGAACAACAAAATATAGCGGAGCTTCTGTATGAATGAGTTGTGATAATTCGGTTCTGTTCTTGATGAGTTGATGGCAGTAATTTTGGTGTGTGTGGTGAGAAGTATTTTGCACATTAGTATGTTACCAAAACAATTTGCAGCCAAACAAACAAAAGGTACCCAGGCATGTTTAGTTTGGATTGGTTTAGGTATCCAGTTCCTGTGTTGGAGCTCGTTGGCTAGGCCCACAACTGGCAGATAAATTGTTTTCATGGGCCTCTTAGCGGGCCAAAAAAAGGAACAGGCCCATCTTGTTTTTGTCGGCAGGTGAAAGTGAAAGGAACTGGAGACCTCACATCCTCTGTAACATGAACTACACAGCTCGTTACTTTTCAAAATAAAAAATTAAAATTACAGCTCATCTTTCTATTTATTTATACGAATGTTTCTTTTCTATATATCACTACTAGTAGTTAGGAAAGGTCACTGAGCTTTGTGAGTTGGCACGCCATGTAGTCAGATTTCTGCGTTCCTAAACATAACCAACAGACACATGGACAGCCTAACAAAACATACGTCCACATCAACATATATCGTCAAAGGCTCCCACCAAGCAGGTTGGTGACTCAATAAACAAATTCATGAGATATTGGTAGGTAGTTGCCACAACATTTTTTTAATGAAACTGCTTACTTTCTTAACCAAAAAAAAAAACTTAGTATGTATTATAAATATTTTAAAAACATAAAAGATTATGGAAATTCATTTACATTTGTATGAAATTCAATCCACTAGTGATATTTGCCATTTCTCGTAGAATTCTATTTAAACGGCATGTAATGGTTTGTGGCCGTGCCCTTTCTAGTAGTAGTTAGAAAGCTGACTGATATTTTTTCCCTTTCTGCTAGCTGGTGTCGCTGTTATTCGACGCCAGATTATGGAAATGGCCAAAATGGCAAAATGTGATGTTTGGTTTGTGACCGTGCCAAAATCAGAAAAGTTGTTGGCTGTGAGTGTGACATGTGGGTCCAACTTGTCTGAAATCATCACCTATCTAGTACATGAATGTAATATTTTATTCTGGTCTTAATTTATGGATTAAATTGCTTAAGGGAATTGAGGTGGCTCGATCAAGTGACTGCGTTGGAGTTCATTTTTGTAATATATATACTCATTGTGCTGGTTCCATGATTCTTGTCGTTTAAGACATCGATAAGGTCTAAATCATTTGACTATGATGAACTAGAATAATGTTTCTTGTCAAAAAAAAAAAATAATAATGTAATTTTTTAAAGAAAAATATATTATACATGCCGTCTCTGTTCTAAATATAATGTTTGAGCCTTGTCCAAGAGAAGAACAGTTATGAAACTATACATAGGGAGTAAGTTATAGTGACATCTCTAATCATCACAACATGAAACCAGCTTGTGCAACGAACTAAAAGGACAAATCCCATTATATGGACTGGACTGGGTGTGAGACTACAGGAAGAGCTGGAGGGCTAGGAACCATAAAACGGGACTTGTAGATTTACCAGACCCTCGACCTAAATAGGCAGGGGAGGGAGGTAAAAATGACTTGAAATTTGTTGGAACGACGGTGGTGTAAAAATTGGAGTGAGGACAAGGTGGTGCTGGAACTGTGTATGTGGCGGGTGTCGGTGCACATCGACACCTTGTGTGCTGACGAGGCAGAAAAATGCAAAGCAAAGCGGAAGGGTCAGTGACTTGGTCAGTGGAGTAGAAAAAGAAGGGGAAAAATATGCAGGAGGCACATGCCCCATGTGGCCTGGACTGACTGTCCATGGATGGATCTTGGCTCAGCAGCTCATCAATGCCCTTGTCATGAGGTTAATAAAATGAAATAATAAACCAAAAAAAGTGGAGAGAGTAGAGTAGTTTTTACTCAACAAGTAGGTAAATAAATAAGAACAGTGAAAACTCTAAAAAATATAAATAAGAACAGTGTGCAGCAGTATAATTTATGGTCTACTAGTAGTAGATAATAAATAAATAGAGCTCTTCATTCACACTTGACATTATACTAATCTTGTCTGGAAACTGCATCAACAAACTGGACTGGACCACTACAGTAGCAAGGAAGAGAGGGAGAGAATGGGAAATGGAAGCAAGAAGCCAAGAACCAACCAATAATCACGCAATCAATTCCAAAAAGAAACTACTAGCAGTAGAGATCATCAATCTCAAGGGAAAAAAAATTAAAACTAAGAAAGAGGAAGAAAACTGCAGTGTAGGTGTAGCACCACAACTCATCAGCACAGAAGATCTGGAGCCTGAACCGACCGACTGACTGAATGATAGAGCCTCCCAGCTCAGATCAGATCAGAGCATCCTGTTGAGGAGCAGAGCGGCGGCGGCGGCGGTGGCAATGGGCGTGGCAGCGAGGAGCGACGGCGGTGGCGCGGCGGCGCTGGACGACTTGGCCTTGGACTTCTTGGCTGGCGGCGAGGGCGAGGAATCGGAGGTGTCAGACGAGGAGTCGGAGGAATTGTCGCTGGAAGAGGAGCCGGAGCTGGATCCGGACCCGGAGGACGACGAGCCGGAGGACTTGGCTGTGACGTGGAGCTTCATGCCGTGGTAGCAGTAGCCATAGCTGCAGATGAAGTAGTAGTCCTTGGCCTCCTTGAGCTGGAACGCGTAGGTGCTACCTTTGCTGTAGCTGCTCAGCGCGTTCTCCTTGTCGCAGTTCTCGTACCCGACCTCGCTCACCTGCACCACGTCCGACCGGCCGTTCTGGTACTGGAAGACTGCAACAACGACGAATCCGGCCATGGTGGTCAGCAATGCCAATGCTTGCTGGTGACCATGGATCCATGCATCCATGGAGGGAGAACAACGGCAACAAGAACAAGAAGAAGATGCTTAGTGAGTGCTTACTGAGCCAGTCTCCCTTGTAGAAGGGCTTGTGCTTCTTGGCCCAGGCCGTGTAGTCCACGTCCGGGTTCCAGCCCTTGTCGTCGCCCACCGTGTAGTTGGCCGCCACCGCCGCCGACGGCAGCTGCGACGCCGCCACCACGGCGGCCAGCAGGATGGCAAGCGCGAGCCGCATCGCCATTCCCCTGATCTGCTTGCTGGCTGTGCGTGGTTTGTTGGGATCGAGCTGGGGCGGATATGGGAGCGAGGTGGACCGGCCGGCTGGGTGAGCTATCTATCAGCCGTGGCCAGTGGTACCAGTGGGGTGGTGGTGGGTGGGGACGAGCTGTACCGACGGTCGGACAGTAGTGAAGGAGGAGGGTGTGCAGCAGAGTGACGACGAGCTGAGTTGGTCACCTTTGCAGCTTTGATCTCAAGAAAGAAGCCTCCAGAGGAAGAGGCCCCGCTGGATTGGATTTATTCATCTGTCAGTAACTATAGCATGGACGACGGCAGATCAAAATACAATTCTAATTTTTTTGACTGAATTTTAGAAAACAGCATCAAAACTTACACTACTGTAAAAGTATGTTAGTCTTTTTATACATTTGATTAAGATTAAATTTGTTTAGCTCGTTGAAAAAGAGAGCTACACTCTTTTTTTTTTTTTAGACAGACTGATGAAGTAGTGTACTATCTAAAGGCTAGGCGTGTGCAGTAATTATTCAGACATCTGGTACTCGATGGAGTAATTAACCATCTGCTAACTACTATACATACGTCAGCCAGTCAATTGAGCATCACCTAGCCAGAACAGTGCAGGCAGCTTGATTGGCACTCGAACCATGCATCTCATCATTGTTTCTATGTACAGTAAAAATTCATGAGCTCATGATATCATCTTGAGGATCTACAGCAACATGTGTAGGACAACGGCCCAAGTTAGAACGATTTCTTTCTTGTGATGTTGTCAAGCTGGTGGCAATTCCACATTTAGTTAGAGTCACATATTAAAATTGGGTTTTTGGTATTCTTACCCCCGCTTTGAAGCGCAATGGTGATTTTAACCTCATTTTTTTTTTTAAAAAAAAAAAAATTTAACCTCATTTTAACTATGATTTTGCTCCACTACTTGCAAGTCAACTCGTTTTTGCTCCTAGTCAACGCTGTTGCTCCCGCTTTTAACTGTTAACTAGGGGTAAAACCGCGTTGACTTGCCGGAAGTATTGAAGGACAAAATCACAAAGTTAAAAAAAATCAAGGGAAAATTACAAAGTCACCTCAAAGTAGGGGTAGAAAACACTTATGCCCCATTAAAATTTAACTTAATTTATGAAAAATAGTATCCACACTTACAAGAACATTTCATAATACCTTTAATTAATTATACCTGTTTACCTTTACTTTTACATAGTAGTTACAGTTCAATCGAACAATATTATAGAATTATGTCTTTTTTTTAATAGAGAGAGTACTAACTTGTCTGTTGGAGCACTGCACAACCAATGCAAAGGCCTTTTTTATCTTTCCTTCCTACCTATGGTGGATGGATGCATGGTTTCGCCTCATTTAAGCCATCATAGAGTGTTTCAGAAGCAAACAACCTACCGTACCCAATGCATTCTTTAAATTTTTATTTCCCCACATATATCCATGATATTTATAACCAATCAGATGATTTTCTGAAATCATATGCATGATGGTTGTGACTCCTGGCTGGTGGTAGTACCACAACTCATATTTTCATCTCTGAATTGACATGCTGGCTCGTTCCAAAGTCATGCCTGGTTGTTAGCATTTGGGTCTCATTGGTCATTGCGCAACTTTTAGATGGTGGAAGCTCATTAAGTACACTGTATATATCATATCAGTCTCGCCTATTACACCTCCTTCTAAATCTTGTGTTGTTAACTTATATAATTTTTTTTTTTTTCAAAAAAACTTATATAAATTTTTTAAAATTTCTTACATTACAGGGAATATCTAGAAATATAAATATTGTGTAGTTAACTTGTACAAAATTGTAAAAATTGCTAGCCAAAGATAAAAATCCTTAATTTTGGACAAAACTAATACTCCATGTAGAAAAACATAGGGAGTAGTAGGGCTAGTAAACTACTACTAGTGATAATGGCATATATATAGGCACAAAAGCTTGGCAGTAGCTTCTTGGTGATACTAATAAACTAACAACATCCAATATATGCAAGGAGGAAGAAGCAGGGACAGTTATTAGTTAGGCCCGGCCGGTCATGTGAGGCTAGTGAGGAGATGCCGGGCCATATGCTCCTTTGTTTCCGACAATGCCACTGAAGTTTAGCACCAACGTGTGGTGTGGCGTTCACAACTCATCAGTGTGCCTTTACGTTCAATTGATCATCTACTTTGTTGGCTGGCTCCACACACACATATCTATCTCATATCTTATCAAAGCCACCATGGCCATGTGATGAGCTTCGTCTTTTACTTTGCTTGTTCATGGTCATGGGCACCAACTTGCTGGACCCTGTCTTCCCTCTCTTTCTCCAAGTCTTTACCAGTCATGCATGTTTCTTTTCGTCTCTCAGGTTGCTCCCCAACATGCTGACCTATTATCTCTGTTCACCCTCTGATTTACAGCAAAGCAAGCAAAGGAAACATACCTCAGCTCCTTGCATCTGCATTGTCTCTCTGATCACGCAAATGCAGGCCTCACGTGAAGAAGCCGGATCCAGATCTCCAGTGCAAAGTCCTCACGCTACCAAATTAAAGGTTGGTGATTGAAGCACCAATACATGCTTTGGCTCGAGTGTTGCATTGGAGCAAAGGCTACTTCCTATCCACCAATCCGCCTCGCTTCGCCTGGCCTCATCTAGCCACGCCATGCTACCCAACTACCTATAGCACCCTCTACAAATCAACCTAACTGCATTTTCCAATATGGTTGTGGCTGGCACCCCACGACATTGGTAGAGCCAGAAATTAAGCATAGGAGGAGCCAAACAAAAAAAGTTGGTGGTGTGTATCATCTTATCTTATTAATAATTATGACTATATACTTGCAGATTCATATTTTCATAGTACACCGGATAAATAAATATCTAGAGAAATATACTTTCTACAAGACTGAGAACAACAACTATACACCCCTAAGTCCTTGTGAAGGAAGCCAGATGCAGCCAGCCGTCGGTGACATGTTTGGCGTAGCTACCGCATAAAATCGCATGATGCCAGGGGCATGTTTGCAATTGAGTTGCAGCTTCCCACATCGCCCACTACGTGAATAGATTTGTCTTAAAAAATATATTCATAAAAGTATACATATATCACTCTTCGATAAATATTTTTATAATAACAAGAGGTCAAAATTGTGTTTTTGGAAACCGTAAACGTCAAGTGTTTTTTAGGTATGGAGGTGTTGCAATCGGGGTGACAAATGACGAAGAAACACGATCAAACACAACCACACGGGACACACAATTTACGTGGAAAACCCTCCCAATGCGAGAGGGAAAAACCACGGACGCCGGGCGAGAACACTTCACTATTTTTTGAGAGTCTGTTACAATCACGCAATGGCAACTTACAAGAGATGGTATGACTAAACGCTAATTGTACCGTGGGTGTGTGTGGGGGGGGGGCTCGGCCCGCACCCAATTGTCCTCGGGTGCGGCCCGATGGGCCAACTCAGAAATTGTCCGCCCTATAATAATCCGCAAGATAATTTGGAACATATTCAACGGGAGGGAGTATATATCTCCCATTTACATGTTGGACGAAAGGCACGTGTTTGTATTCAAGAAGTGCATTTTCTACCTTTTATTCCTACCGAGAAGCGAACCCGCACTGACCTACCTTGATGCCAACGGAAAGATGCACAGGGTTTCCAAGAGAGCGCCACATCAGGTAGTACTAAGCTCTATCAAGATCATCATACATGTCGCATCATTGTTGATGGTTATTTACACTAATCAAGTTTCCTCCCCACCCCCCGGCAAATTCTCGTCCCTCGTGCACAACAAGTCGGATGTTGAAGCAAGAGCCACCGATGTCATGAACAATTTCGCAGAGCATGGTCTCATGATCGCGATCACTTGCTATGGTAGTACTTGGTTTGGCTCTAGTGTTGCATTGGAGCAAAGGCTACATTCTATCCACCAATCCGCCTCGCCACGCCCGGCCTCATCTAGCCACGCCATGCTACCCAACTACCTATAGCACCCTCTACTAATCAACCTAACTACATTTTCCAAGATGGTTGTGGCTGGCACTCTCTACTAATCAACATTGGTAGAGCCAGAAATTAACATTGGTAGAGCCAAAAATTAAGCATAGGAGGAGCCAAACAAAAAAAAAAAAAAATTGGTGGTGTGTATCATCTTATCTTATTAATAATTATGGCTATATACTTGCATATTCATATTTTCATAGTACACCCAATAAATAAATATCTAGAGAAATATACTTTCTACAAGACTAAGAACATATAATTAGATTTAAAATATAAACGGAAGAAATTTCAATGACAACATACAAAACGTTCGGTCAAAAAATTATTTATTTGTTTCTCAAAAAAAAAAAATATTTATTTAGAACATATATTTTCTACAAGACTAGAACATATAACTTAGTTACTTGGATTTATTTAGATTTAAGCATAAACCCCAAATAAACCTATAACTAAGATGTACATAATCCAATTAATATTGAATTTTTACTATAGTTGAAGCATTATAATTAGGCCACCATAAAAAATCATCATAATTAGATCATAGAAACTATAATTATGAATTATTCCAATTAATTATTAAAAAACATAGATCTAAATATACTTGAGAAACTTTGTACTAAATAAAGCATAAAAAGACTGAACCACCCCTGGGAGGTAAAACACATGGTTTAAAAAGTTAAGGGAGGTGGTTTGCCCGGTTTTGAAGGAGAAAAACGGCAAAAGTTGAATGAGGAGAAGTGGTATTTTCCAAAACAAAAAGAAAAAGAAAAAAAAAAAAAGACGAAGGTCCACCACAAGCCCCAATGGGCCTTGAACACGTTCCTTCGTCAGTGAATCGACATGGGCTGGCCCATCACGAGAGACAGCCCAGCAATACCCGTCCCGTCGGCCGCCGTCGCCTTCAGATAAAAATCTGGCTGAACCCGAGCTGCTGCTGTAGAACCCTAGCCTTGCCGTCGCGGATCCAATTCTCCTCCCCAACTTCTCCGCCGGTGAGCAGCGTGTTCCTCGATTCAGATCTCTTCAAATTTATCAGCTCTACATGCTTTGTTTTTTTTTTTCTGATCTCTTCTCCTTCCTGCTACCCGTGTTACTGTCTGTTGCTATAGGATCCCTGTAAGATTCCCGGAGATGTCGGACTCCGAGGATCACCACTTCGAGTCCAAGGCCGACGCCGGCGCCTCCAAGACCTACCCGCAGCAGGCCGGCACCATCCGCAAGAACGGCTACATCGTCATCAAGGGCCGCCCCTGCAAGGTGAGATTCACCATCTCCCACTCTGTCGCTTGTTAAGGCATGCAGTTTAGATTCCTGGGAGAAATTGCTCTCTTTGTTCGTAGCCTTTTGTTTGTTTTACTAATTCCCGTAGCTTAGAGATGCATCAAGTGCTAGATCTGCTACATCAACCGATGTGGATAGATATCTATACTATGGACTTAAGAGTGTTGCTCTGTAGGATGATGAAGATTTGATCTTTAGTTTGGTGCCTTTAGTAAGGTTTCAATTTGTCAACAGTTTCCATCTGGCTTGTATGTTCCATGGGGCTATTTCCATGTAGTGGTTCTGTAATATGTACGCCATGTCCTCTGAATCTGTCTAGACAATTTCTCTACTTAATGATGATTGTTACTGAACAACTAGACAACCTTGTGGATTAGCAAGCTATCCATCCGGAATTATATCACACATCTTTCTCAAAAAGGTGATTCAGTTGGATATTTGTGTATTAGACAAGGTCCTGCAAGATTATTTGGATAAAGCACACTTAAACTAGGACTTGCTGTTTGGTGGTTCTGAATGGATATGTTCAGTTAAACGATGCTGGTTAAACTAGAACTATTTCCATGTTTTTTTTTCTGGGTTCTACATGGCAAAGCAGTTCTGTTTTTGCTCCTGGCACTTTTACTTTCACATAGTTGTTATTTGAAGCCGTGTGCATCATTGATGAATTGTTGTTTGGAGTCATTATCCACTTGTGGTGGTACGAGTTGATATTCAACATTCATTTTTTCTGTCATTAGCATCTAGCTTGGTTATACATGTTTTCATACTGGACACCAATATTTTTCTTGCTACCCTATTTGCTTACCAGTTGGGGATGATAACTAGAATGGCATTTTTATTACTTTATTATATTCCTTTCTGTTTTGGACATCTGGTATGGTAGCTATATTCTCTCATTAGATCTATCAATTCTGTTAGTGTGATGCTCTTATTGCCTTGATCTGAAAATAATTTTGTTATACGCTTTGTTTTAGGTTGTTGAGGTCTCCACTTCCAAGACTGGGAAGCATGGCCATGCCAAGTGCCACTTTGTTGCCATTGACATTTTCAATGGAAAGAAGCTTGAGGATATTGTTCCTTCTTCTCACAACTGTGATGTAAGCTATCAGTATCACTCCTTCCATTGCTTGTTCAGTTGAGTCCACAGAATTTTGTTCTCATGGCTGTGTTGTACAGGTTCCACATGTTAATCGTGTTGAGTATCAGCTGATTGACATTTCTGAAGATGGATTTGTGCGTTTTCCTCCACTCCAACCTGTCCTTTGCCTTTCCATTCAACTTTGTCCTTTTGCCAATACCTTCCTGTTTATAACAATGGATGTGGGCATTTTACAGGTCAGCCTTTTGACTGAGAGTGGAGGCACCAAGGATGACACCAAGCTTCCCACTGATGAAGCTCTGCAAGCCCAGGTCGGTTAGCCGCACAATCGTATTGCCTCTACTGCTTCTGTTCCAGATCTCTTAGACACTTACTTGACATCTGCAGATCAAGAGTGGATTTGATGAAGGAAAGGACATCCTCCTGACCGTGATGTCTGCCATGGGTGAGGAACAGATCTGTGCTGTCAAGGAGATTGGGGGCAAGAACTAAGGCTGCTGCTTCGCACCCACTGTTTAAATGCAATATCTGTTGTGTCTTCTGCTTAGAGTTGAGAAGCTGAATTGAAATACATACATAGGGCGAAGTTATCTGTGATTTTGGGTTCACCTTGAATTTGTTGAGATGGTGTTATTAATTTGTGGTACTTGGTTATATCTTTTTGAACTGAGTCATGATGTAACTCTGGTTATCAATGGGAATTGCTATATATATTCAGTTGATTATGGTGTACCCTGCAACAAATGAAGCAAGAACTTGTGTTGGTGGATGCAAATCAGTTATTTGCTTTCTGTCAGATTTTGAATGAAAAATGTTTGTCACGTATCCTCTGTTATGAAGTAAATCTGTATTTCAGTCTGGCCCTTTTATTACCTGTTAGCTGTTCTAAGGTTCATCCATAAAATATGTTTTCTCTCTCGCTATTTTAAATCATTTCACTCAACAACTAGTATGTTTTTTTTTCATTCAAAGCCGCTGGTCGTCAGAACCACGCGCGTGTTCTTCTCTGCCCGTACATTCAGTACATTCAGGCCGCCGGTCGTCAGAACCGACGATCTAGTCCCATATTCACGCGCGTGTGTTCTTCACTGGGAGCTTTGCTCAGTCTATCCATGGAGACAACGATGGCGCCGTCGTCGTCCAAGAAGAGCCGGTGCTGCTACACGGAGTTGTGCCTCGGCGGCGGCTGCGCTGATGAGTGACGACGACGCGGGTCCGGCTCTGTGCGCGAGGTGGGAGAAGAAGGCAGCGACGACGACCGGCGCCGGCGCGCACTGCTACGCGCACGACAGCGATCGATTGCTGTTGACGTTGCAGCACCTGGTGGTGCCCCGCGGCGGCCGCGACGACGACTGCGTGTGACGGCGAGGAGGTCCAGCGTCCTCCAGGGGCTACTGGCGGGCTGCACGTCCGCGCGCCGCACCTCGGAGCTCCACGCCGCGGCAGTGCGCGCCGGCGTGGACCAGGACAAAACCGTCGCCTTCCGTCTCCAGCGCGCGTACGCCGCGTCCGGCCGGCTGGACCTCGCCGTGGCGCTGCTCCGCTGCACGCCTGACCCGACCGCCGTGTTCTACACCTCCGCCATCGACGCGCATTCCTCCCGGGGCCAGGGGCGAAGCTACAGCACGGAGTACCCGAGTGCACTAATAACACTTACGCGACTTCAGCAACCAATATACGCAGTAATAACTACATGTATAGTGAGAAAATAGTAGTACTAATAGAAGACATACTTACCAAAAGGAAGAATGCCGACACATGAATTGTTAAATGATAATAAATAAATGGCAACAAAACGTTTAAGATCGGCATGATGAAGTCCATCACTAAATTGCTAAGACAATGACCTGTCAATAAAGGTATTAGTTAGATGATTCAATATTCTCCAAAGGTTTTTATATCGATGAACAAAAATGAAAGCAATTACTTACCTACTACTCCTAGTATTTGCGTTCAGCCATTTTCTTGAAGCGATCCACTACAACCTCATTTGTAACTTTCATCATTTTCTCTTTTCTCCACATAACAAATGAGACTATTACTCATATACTGATCACCCATACGGTTGCGCAAATTTGTTTTCACAACTTTCATGGCTGAAAAGATCCTCTCGACCAGCAAAGTAGCAACAGGCAATACAAGTACTAGCTTCAAAAGTCGATAAAACCAAGGGATATGTAAGATGTTTTCTCGTCGCTACCATTTTTTGAGAAAGCTCGACAATGGTTGGAATGTTGACAAATCTATCATCTTCTCGTACATCAACAATATAAAGACAAAGCTGAGTGTGTAGTTCCCTCAATTGCACTGAATCAAAATCACTTGGATATAATTTAGCCAGGCTAATCAAACTATCCACATTAAAATCTTGAAATGAATCCCTTGGATTAAATGCTGCCGAGCATACAAGTAATTGAGAGGTAGTCTCATTGAAGCGACTATCAAGCTCTTGTATCAACCAATCAAGAACTTTATTAAAACAACCGACTTGAAAATGATGTTTGTTGTTATTTCCGGTTTTTTTCCTTGGCCTAGTTGGATCAATGTAAGCCTCATCCATTTCCAACTTAGAAATATCATGTTCATCACAAAAAAGCATACACTTCAGCAAGCACATTTATAAAGAACTTAATTAAATGCGAAGGAAGAATCAAATAATTAGACATCCATAGCTAATAGACCACAAACTTACTTGACATGATTGAAGCAAGGGACGATCTGCAGATCTAGGCGGAGTGCAGGGCGGAACTGGCGGCCGGCGGCGTTTCGTTTACTCGCGAGTCGCGAATAGGAAGAGTCGGAGAGTCACGGAGCGGAGGGATGATTTGCGTTTCGTTTCCTGGGCTTTGGGCCAGCATCAAATGAATTATTTATTTATGTATACAATATGAACAACTGTGAGTCTGTTGGGCCGTACGTCCATATATACATATACGCGTACAGTTGAGGCTCGAGACCTGAGCCAAGTTACGTAGCTGCAGCCTGGAGGTGGTGCACGTTTCGATTCCAAGGGAGTGCACACACGGTGAAATAGATGTGCTAATCACATAAAAATTTTTTTTGCCTGGTGCCGGTGCACTCGGGAACGAGTACGTGGCTTCGCCCCTGCCCGGGGCCACCACCACGCGGCGCTGACGCTCCTCTCGGAGATGCTGCTGTCCCACGGCCTCCTCCCCACCGCGCACACCCTCTCGGCCTCCCTCCCGGCGTGCTGCTGCCTCGCGCTGCACGCGTACGCCGTGAAGCTGGCGCTCTCCGGCGAACCGTACGTGGCCACCGCGTCGCTGGGCATGTGCGCGCGCGCGGCGGGGACGCCGCGCGGCGGCGCGCGCACTGTTCGACTGGATGCTGCTGGACCCGCACGTGGTGTCGGTGACGGCGATGCTGTCCTGCTACGCCAAGATGGGTCTCCTCGACGACGCGCAGCCTGTTCGACGGGTTGCGCAGCAAGGACCTCATCTGCTGGAACGCCATGATGGACGGGTACACGCAGCACGGGCGGCCCAGCGAGGCGCTGCGTCTGTTCCGACGGATGCTGCGGTCGGGGGTGGAGCCTGACGAGGTGTCGGTGGTGCTGGCACTCTCTGCGGTGGCGCAGCTGGGGATGGCAGAGTCCGGGAGGTGGCTCCACTCGTTCGTGACGAACAACAGCAGCCGCCGGGTCCGTCTCAACGCCAGGGTCGGCATGGCGCTCATCGACACGTACTACAAGTGCGAGAGCCTGGAGGACGCCGTCGCCGTGTTTCGCGACCTTGGCAGCGCCGACAGGGACGTCGTCGCGTGGAACGCCATGATCAACGGGCAGGGGCGAAGCTAGAGCACGGAGTACCCGAGTGCACTAATAACACTTACGCGACTTCAGCAACCAATATACGCCATGCACGGGCACAGCCGGGAGGCGCTGGAGGCGTTTGGCCAGCTCCGGGCACAGGGGCTCTGGCCGACCGACATCACCTTCATCGGTGTGCTCAACGCTTGTAGCCACTCCGGGCTGGTCGATGAAGGCCGTGCGCTGTTCAATTCGATGGAGGAAGAGTATGGCATCCAGCCCAAGGTGGAGGTGGAGCACTACGGCTGCATGGTGGACCTCCTCGGCCGCGCCGGGCGCGTCGAGGAAGCGTTCGAGCTTGTGCAGAGCATGAAGACGACGAAGCCCGACGCAGTGATGTGGGCGTCGCTTCTCGCCGCCTGCCGGCTCCACAAGAACATGGAGCTTGGGCAGCGGATCGCCGACTATCTGGTGGCCAACGGACTAGCCAACTCGGGCACGTATGTGCTGCTGTCGAACATGTACGCGGCGGCGGGGAACTGGAGGGAGGTGGGGCGGGTGCGGGCGATGATGAGGGCAAGCGGCATCCAGAAGGATCCTGGGTGCAGCGTCGTGGAGGTGGAGCGGCGAGTGGTGGAGTTCGTGGCCGGTGACCGGAGCCACCCGCGCGCGGCGGAGATCTACGCCAAGCTGGAGGAGGTGAACGCAAGGGTAGGGTAGGGTATTGCACATACATTGTGTTGTATGTAGGGTAGGGTATTGCACATATAGCCTGTGTTGTATGTAGTTCTAGTGAAGAGTTGAGGGCCACCCTCCCCTCAGCTACTAGAACCTGAGTGCAAACTCAACTGTTTTATAGTCAGGTAAGCAGCTGCGGCCGAGAGGAATCCGCAGGTAGTCCACCATGTACACACCATCCTGAGGAGTGGCTTCGCCGACCACCGGGCCGTCGAGGCCGTCCTTCACCTCGCAATCCTTGCAGAGGTTTTTGGAAAACATTACGAGGTAATCCATGGAAGCAAGCTGCGCAACAGCCACGACGTTCATGCCGAGTCCGGGTACGTAGAGGACTTCTGGGAGAGTGATGTTGGTGTCTGTTATGGATCCACGGCCCATTATATCCATCATACAACTATCGTTCACCTTGAGGGTGCCCCTGAAGCTATCATCAAAGCTTTCTTCTTCAAAGAGCTGCTTGCTCCAACTGAGATGATGAGAGGCGGTCGTGCTGATAAGAAAAGCTTTTTCTGGATAGAACGGTTTGCTCGTAGCCCTCAGAATACTAGTACCAGCTGCAGCACGGGTTGTAGCGGCTGTCCTGTTGGCTTGATTATCCATGGTGGTAGCAAGGGTTCTACAGCAGGAACAAGAATTAGCAACTGGTTAGCAAGCTGATAATACTCTAACAGAGTGCTGGGTTCAACACAAGATGTCGCAGAAATGACAAAATATGGATTATCTAGATTAAGCAGAAATCTCTCAAGCAAATAGGTAAACAGATGGAAATCCATCAAGTTCTCAGATGAGAAGCACTTTTCTGCTGTGCAATAAAAGTTGTTTCATTAGATTTGGTAATAATAGAACAACAGCCAAATCATCAACAATATAATGTCCGCATTGACCACGGAACCAAATTTAGGGATAACTTGAAACCAACCCGAACCAACAAATCAGCATTCATGATCAGCAATGCTGTGAGAATAACATGATCAAGTACCCAAATGGCAATAAGGAAACTAATGTTATATATGCCGTCGACTATATATCTGATCAGCAGCGGGGCGGTGGATCATCGGGCCATGAACCAGAATAGACATGGTGTGCTCGCCGTGGGAATCAGATCGGAGAGAGGGCGGCCGCAGGTGAGGCTGCTTCTTCCTGGGGGCACGGTGAGGAAGAAAGCAAACAAGGCCAGCAATGCAACTCAATTCGTAATTAGCACAGAAGTCCTTTACCCACCCCTTAGCTTGATTACACCTTGCCCACTTGGCCCTATGATGGAAACCAAATTAAAGGTGCCTGCGCAAGAGAGATGTATAAAATAGGGGACGCGCAGCTAGCATGGGTTGTAACGTAATTAGCCAGCTGCCCAGCGCATGTGATGGTGACCTCTTTTTTATCTTGTTAATAAAAGAATCCCAGGACGCTGTCTGGGCGACCGATCGGGAGGCTTAGTCAACAACAACCAACCCACCACGGCACTTCCTTTTTCCTCCACCATTTCCACTTTCCCACTACAGTAGTGAGCTGGCTTTGCCTTTTCCTTGCACGTCATATTGGGGATCGGCATGGGACTATGTGGGACGCGGATAAGAAGCAACAGCATGCATGCATGCTACTTTGCCACCAACATTCCTGAAGACAAAATACCCAGAGAAACGCAGACAACAGCATGCATGCTGGGAAGACTCCAAAGCAAGCACTACAGTAGTGCTCTGGAATAAAGCATGATTTCTGGCCAAGTTGTTGGGTTAGTTTATTTAAATCGGAGACGACCGCTCGTATCCTATCCCCGCGCCAGTCAAAAGGGCAGGGGGATCCCTTTTCACCTTCCTTTTGCACGAGCAGCCACTCCGCTGCTCTCGCGCCAATGGTTCCCGTGCCGTAGCGGTTGATGACGACAGCAACAAAGAGGTAGACCTGATCGACCTCGACATATAACAGCACAACTCGATTATTATTATAGGGAACGAATGCATGGCCCCCAAATCATTTGTTCCGGTACGGAACTTATGCATGCACCCAGCACCTTTATTTGCACACTAACCTTTGCTATGTCGTAGCTTAGCATGGGGAGTATCATCCAAGCAAGCAGAAGACAGTCTACTAGATACCACCTCTCGATCCAATGTAGTGCTCGCTCGATCTCGGTTTCGGTTTGTTTGACGTACAATACGGGCTCAACTAGCTTCAATTTCGGTCATCTTTTCAAACCGAAACAGAAAGGTTTTTTTTTTTTGGAACCGAGACACGATATATATAAACTATCTAGGTAGCTAGCTACTGTGCATACCCACATGCATAACGTCACACCAGGATATGATCGGCATGGTGGGACGCGGAGTCAAATAAGGACACTTGTTATTTTTTCAGGTGTATACAGTAGATAGATAGAGAAGAGACGATAACTTTTGAGACCGGCCGACCCCCCAGCCAGGATTTAACCAAGAATGTCTTGTGCACACAATGTACAGTAGGTAAATTGCCCCGAAATTGTGAACGCACAAGGCATGCATGTGCTATAAAGCTATGGTGTCCCGCACAAGTGGCTGGCCGGCCGGGGCAAGAAAACTGCATGCTCCGCATAATTAACTTTTTGGCCAAGTTGGGTTTAATTACTTAAATCGGAGACCGCGCGCACTAGACTCTCTCAGATTTATTTATTTTAGGTAAAAACGGCCTCTGCCTCAGCGTCTCAGCGCCGCCACTGCAAGCAGACATGGCAGGCCCCCGTCCCTGTGCCCTCTAGCTGGGAGTGCAGTTAATTAGTTGCAGAAAGATAATCCTCTAACCGGCCTGTGAAGAGCCGGGAGCTACGTTATGAGCCACAAAAGAATCAAAAATTTATTGTTAGGAACAGATTTTAATTATGGTTTATGATTACATTTTCATATCTAAGAGCCTCCTCAAATTTAAGTCATTATTTAAGAATTTTTATTGATAAACTAAGCCACGACAAAAAGAAGTAACATTTTACAACAGTTTTTTTTTTTTAAAAAAACGAGTGGTCAAACTTTGCGTAAAAAAAGTCACATGTCTTATAGTTGGGACGGATTAAGTAATACATTATTTTATTATTAGTCTATTTTACTAAGTTTACTAGCAGGGCCTATTTTAGAATTAAACACAGGGTCCCCGTTTGAAGGGAACATCCTATTTTAGAATTAAACACAGGGTCCCCATTTGAAGGGAACAACCTTGCAACGTACATAGGGTGGCCTGCCTCGATTTTTTAAGAGACTGGAGGGGTCGAAGCCCCTGCAGGAATTTATTGAAAGCCAAAAATAAGCAGTCCAAAGAAAGAAAACAAACAAATTAAACACAAACTGGCCTTGCCTCGATTTCGCTCAGCCCACTCCTCTCAGGTGCTTTCCCCACTCTGGATCATTCCTTAGAGCAATCCTCTAGTCGAATCATTACTGTGCGGTCAAACGTCTATTTGCAACGTAACAATTTTACAAGATTTAGTTTAATTTCAAGGGAAAAACTGAGTTAAAAGGGCTTTTTGTTCTTAAATTAGCCACTTTCATTTACCATTATGGGTCTACTACATAATTAATGTTCATTTTATTATAGGAATTAGTTCAATTTTCAGGAAAAACGGTTTTAATCCATGTTCCAAACAGGCCCAGCCTTACCGTACATAATCTAACTTTGATCCAGTGTTGCTTATTAGGATAGCCACTACGTTTGATCCAGTATAGCTTATTAGGAAAAGCAGGGTTGCACACATCATTGATGTTGGAAAAAATCGCGCCTTTGTTTCATTAAGCGTAAAAAGATTAAAAATAATGCCTTCTATCGTTAAGCATAAAAGTTTAAAACAGGATAGAAATATAAATCATTATATCTCTATGCAGTCAAAAGGTTCTGGGATTCAAAATCAGCTCCGGTTTAGCTCTTCCTGCGCCGTAAAAAGACGCTAATAGAATTCACACGAGAGTCTCTCTAGATCTTCTTGCTCGGTGAAAACCCTGCCGTCATCTGCTGTAAGCTGTTTGATACGATTAGTTTCGCCCCTTGCTCGGGCTTTAGCCGGAAAAATGCAGTATTTCGGTCTCCCTACCTGAGCCAAGAAATCCGAGACCGTTGTCTCTCCATCACCTCCTCCCCTTGCTAGCACGTCGACGGCCGTGCCATGAGGTCCCGTTCCCTATCCGTAGGGCCCCTCGTATAGGGTGTTTTCCCGTTCTTCCTCTAGCTCCGCCGAGATCCCGACCTGTTGCTTCACACAAAGAAAACACCTGCCGATCCCAATCGCTTGAGTGAGCCTTGTAACGATGACAACGCATTTGCCATCGAGGGCGGATCATGCGGTCCAGGGCTCGGATCCCAAGTCCTTTCCACAAAATCCATGTACTCGCCGTGCCCTTGCCACATATTTTCATATCCGAAGGCCTTGGCCAACGGCGACTCACGGTTTATTGCCACCTCTGGTTGTCTCACCTCCACCGCCAGACCCGCATGGTCAGATTCCGCCAGCGGAAGGTGATAAACCTCTGAAGCTCCCAGCTTGGTCATAAAACCGATGTTCCCCAAAGCACGATCTAGCCAGACCTTGACGTTCCGGCCAGCCTCCTGACGGTTGTCCCAAGTGTAAGGGAGACCATGGTAACCAAGGTCGGTTAGCTCACGGTCATTTGTTTGCTTCTGTAATGCCGCAACCCCGCCACTTTGCTCCCTCTCATTTCCTCCTATCTGTTCCTCCACCGCTAGTACCTCATTGAAATCTCCCATGCACGACCATGGATCGGCCGGCCGAGCACGAAGAAATCGAGCAAGTACCGGCTCTCCCTCCTCCTCTCCCGCCTAGGCTCCCCATAGAACCAAGTGAGCCTCCATTGCGAGATCTTCAACCGATCACACGACAACAACACATCAGTGTGCGATCTTGACTTACTCATCTCCGCCACCACAACATCATGGCGCCACAGCATTATTAAACCCCCACTGAGACCCTCGGACTTGGCGACAATGGCGTTTGGAAAGCCAAGATCGTGCTTCAAGCCCGAGCCCGTTCTTCCCCATTCTCGTCTCCATTAAGAAGACCACCGCAGTCTTTTTCTCCGACACCGTGTGACGGAGCACTTGAACTCGCCTCGGGCCGCCCGCAGCCCCGGTTCACCAATTCATGGCGCCCGGCGGGGACTGCGCTGCGGCCGTACCGATCCCGCTGTTGTCTTGCCACATCGCTGTTTCTTCGATTCTCCACCTCTCTCCCGAGCTGCTCTCCGTACTCCCTCCCAGTTGGTTTACCCTTGAATTCACCGCACCCAGCGGTACCAAAGCACGTTCATCTCTCCCACCGGTACATTTAGGTCAAGGTTAGGAGGAGGGTGAGACGCCACCTTCGACTTCCTCTTACGGGGAGGCTTCCGGGTACTTTTCTCCTTCAACTCAAGATCAAGGCACCTGTTAACACCCATAGCAGGATCAACGCTCGTCGGGGCCACTTCCTTTTGTGTATCCTTGAACGGAGATTGTACCTCATTTTCTTCCATCTCTCTCGTCCCGATGCCAAACCGATGAGAGGTCGACTTAGCAGACTTTTCACCCGACCACCCCTCACATCTCACCGATTCGATCGTGGACCTGGAGCCGCTCCCAAAGGATTCAGCCGCCGCTCAAATGACCCGAAAGCGCTTCCTACGTTCTTCCGGGGCCCTCGGTACCGTCATAGGGCAATTTCCCTTGATCATCACGCTCCACCGGGGTTGGACACTCAATCTCCGAGTGCCCCAGCTTCCCACAAGCAAAGCAGATGTACGGTAGCCTCTCGTATTGAGCCTGGAACCATTTGGGATCATCGTTCTTACTCATACGAAGAAGCACCCCCCTCTTAATCGGCTTGTCAATCTCCGAGCTACACGCGCACGCAGGAACGCGCCGCTAGCTTTACCCTCATCATCCACATCCATCTTGATCACATGGCCAAAAGTGTCCATCACTCCCGAACCTTTGTTTCGATTCATCCAACCCAACGGGAGGTCCAGGATCCGAATCCAGATTTCCATCCGGTCAAAGACAAATTCGATGGCCTTGCTCTTCCATCATAATCTTGCGGCGGGACTGCGTGATGACCCACCATCCATGGCGAGCCGCCCGGACACGCTCGGATCACGGTCACTTCCAAACTCCGCGACAAACATGTTGTCCTCCTTCACGCCAAACTGCCTGAACCTGAGCCCAACCGGGTTGCCCCATGCCGGCCTCATCGCCGAACGAACGACGTTTATGTGGACCGGTTCAGATGATAGGATCTTCCCCACCCGGCGCCCCCGTTCCACCGGGCGCTTGGACATCCTCCTCTTCATCCTCGCAGAAATCCAACACCGCCTCCTCCTTTTTAGTGAGGTTGAGTTTTGAAGCAGATCCTAGACATTAGGGTTCGGGCCAGACAGCCCTTTCCCACCACTCCCCGATCCCGACGACGCCATGGATGCGATCGGGAAGAGAGAAGACACCGGAGATGCGCTGTGCAGAATCATAGCCACCACAGCAACCCAACTAGAGAAACCCTAAGCGTCACAAACCCTAGTGGTATTTCTGGTCAGCGGCGCTGGAACGGCTAACCGACGATTTGCGGGGGCCCGCGCCACACTGCTCGGTGGCAACGGGGCTTGGACACCGCAGCCACTTGGCCGGCGGTGGAGCTTGATCACGGTCACCGGGCGGGCGGTGCCTAGATCGGGGTTGGGTTGCGGTCGCCTTCCGAGTCGCCCTAGGTGTCGCTCCAACCTGCAGGCCGAGGTTGGGGGACGGGTGGGCGCCCTAGTTGAAAAATTCCTCAGCTCGTTTGGTGCCCTCTGATGGGGATCCAGCGGCCTCCATTGGAGTTTCCAAAGTTTGCACAAAGACCTTGGTTTCCATACGATACGTTCCCTTCAAAGCGCACGTCGATCCGTTCTCAACACGAGGCGGGTTATATATATAGGGAGATAATATATATAGATGGACGCCGGATATATTTATGTGCATGTGTCGAAATACTATAAATGGACCCTGCATACTGTACGTACGTGGATGAGAATGAGAGAGAAACACGGAAAGAGAGGGGGACAAACATGTGTTGGGATCGTCATGCGTTATCTCGTCCTAGTACACAGTTAGTACACTACAGCCGGGGCCCGTCCGTCTCGTCTCTCGCCGCCGGGAAAAATAATGCGCGGTTCAGACTTGGACCGGGTCGCCAGCTGACCGTCTCGTCTCTTGCCATCGGACCTACTAGGCGAATTCCGCGCGCAAAGAATGCATTGAACAAAAAAAAAAAAAGTTTCATGTTATCATATATTTTTGACAGGGACATGATGCTATTATAGAGAGTAGAAATAACATTGTATTGAGTATAGAAATCAATTTGCTTAGACCAAAGTGACAAGATATTTGAACTGTAGTATTTGAACCAAGTGTAAACAAATAATTAACTATAGAAATGCTTATAAAGTAGTAAATTACTAATCTTTTCCCTTTCGAAGACCGTACACATTAGGAAACAAAAGGCAAAAGGAAACAAATACTTCTAAAAAAACATTAGGAAACAAATTAGATAGGAATGTTTTACAGATGAAAATCTCCTGCCACACGCGACGCTAATTGCAGCACGTAATCTGTACAATTTTATTAGGAAAAAAAAATAAAAATAGAGAAAAGGCCCATATCAGCCCAAAGCCCAAGTCCACCTTCCCTTGCTCGGTCTTTCCTGGTCACCTTGCTCGGTCTTTCCTGGTCGACGCCGCCGCCGACTGCTCTTTGCCTCTCCCGCATCTCTCTCTCATTTAGGTCGCGCCCACCGCTGCCCGCTCACGACCGACGGCCGCCGCTCGTCGTGCCCGCCGGTCTCTGCCCTCGATGTGCAGGCGCTGCCTAGAGCACCCTCGCGCCCGCGCATCCACGGCGGGCAGTAGGAGGCAGGCTCCACTGCAACCGCGCCGCCGCCGTGCTGCGGCCTCGGGGGCAGGGCAGGCTGACCGTGTGCGCGACCTTCACAACGCGCACTGCAGCAGCGCCGTCACCGTGCGTCGTCGTGCCGTCCGATGTCGGGAGGCTGCGCCCCGCCGCCGTCTGCTGCTGGTACGCCGTCCCCTTCTCTCCTCTCGATCCAGTTCGTGTTCTGGCTGTACCTCCAATTACGGATTTATAGATGAGTATGCGATGACAGTTTGTCAATGCCTTAATGCGCCATTGGATTCGTGGGGAGGGGAAGAGGTAGGGCGGTGGGTGGACGCGAGCGGTCCATAGGAGACGAACGGATGCATGCGTTTCTGCATGCGTTTCGGCAGGAGTAGGGGTTCAGCTGTGGATGGGGCTTGGTGGGTAGGAAGGAGTTTCGGTGACGTGAACCAATGAGAGACCGAGAACTCTCCAAAGACTCTCCTAGTGGGGGCTCTTTATAGGAGATTTAGATATCCCTTTCTTTCCATCGTCTTTGTGTCCTAGCATTGCCATCGTCTCCAGGCTGTTGAAACTAACAATAAGCCTGGATTTCAGGGGCAGAACGAAAAACGTACGTACTCTTTTAGCCCATGTCTTGTGCATAAGTTTTTTTTTTTTTTTGAAAGCGTGCACATTGACACAATGCAATGTAATTGTCTCGTGAGTCGTGATTGAAGATCAGCATGGTGAAGCATCAACTCAAAGAACCACGGAGTCCGGGTCCACAACAATGAGACGCGCGATGATGCGTCAGCTCTGGTGCTTTTGAGACGTTTCGCTAGTGCATGCAGCCGGCTTTCGAAAAAATCAGTGCATGCAGAGCAGTAGAGTAGAATTGCTTGGCCAGGGGTTGTTTTGCAAGTGACAGGCTTCAGAGATTGATATTGTAGTTCCACAAAGTTTGGTTGTCAAAACGGAAGATTTTACACTTGGGGATGGTGGTAGATCCATATATTTGCACCTAGGGTGACATGATCAGGAGTTGATAGCTGGCTTTTCGGCCAAGTAGGGTTTGTTCTTTTATTATTTCTGCAAAGCTAGGACGTTTTGTAAAGGAACTCGGAATGTCTAGTGCTTCTATTCCACGACAGAAAGGAGTAATCCCCTTTGATGGGGCCCTGTGGCGACTACTCCCTCTGTCCCATGGAGTTCGTCGTTTTTTGACTTTTGAACTTCATGTTTGACCATCCGTCTTATTCAAAATATTTATGCAAATCATAAAATAAATCAATCAATATTCAAGTATCTTCATTGATAAAATAAGTCGTAATAAAATAAATTATATTTATACAAAAAATTTGAATAAGACGAAAGCATCGAATAAGATGGCACGGAATCCGGGGTGACAAACTCATTGGGACGGAGGGGAGTACACAGCATGAACTAATTGTATACTCTTGTAGCCCATGTCTTGTGCATATATTGAAGATAATGATGAAAGCAGCAATGGATAACGACGGACCATGCAGTCCCTGCCCCTGCCCCTGCTGCCATCGATCAGTAAGCGTCCAGATTGCAGTGAGAGTTGAGACGTACGATGGGGAAGGATAGAATGGAGTTTGCTGATTTATCTCTTAAATGATATACATGCAATGCATGGTCGCGAAAAAAAGAGTTTGCTGATTGATGGGGAGGCGAAGAACAAGGGACGGCGGGATGGGGGTTGGCAGATACTCCCTCCGTCCACAAATAAGTGCACTTCTTTGATAAATAAAAGCTAATTAAACTAACCAAAGCTCTACTATTTATATACGGGTAGTTAAGGACCAACATGCAGTGACAGTTGAAAGCTTGGGCAGTATTTTATATAGGGGTACAAAAGAAGGAATCCGATCGGGACAGTCTCTGATTTATATATACGCACAGTCTCCGATTGGAAGCTTGAGTGTTAGCTAGCTCTGTGGATCACAGCTAGGAACATGCATGGGTGTCTGGCTGCGTTTTTCTCCCGTTGGTTTACCGCGGTAAACCATGTTACCATTTATACCGGGCCGGTCCGGTTACCGGACCGGCCGGTATAAAAGAAGTCAAATGCAAAATTTAAAATTTGAAAAAAAATCGTTGAAAAAATTCTGTAAAATAGTTCGTGATTTATAGAAGGCAACGGTGTAAAACTTTTTCAAATTTGAGTTCGCTTTCGTATAAAAAAATTTGAATTGAAGTTTGAAAAAAACGCGCGCGGGCCGGCCCGTCAAGGCCCATGAGGCCCATTGGCCTCCCCGGCCGCGGATAACGCGAGGGCAAGCGCTGGGGGGCAAACGCGCCCCCCAGAACCTTATCCGCCGCTCCCCCACTCGCGTCCGCCCGCCGCCGTCGTCGCCCGTCCGCCCAGCGAGAGATACCGCTCCGGGAAGCAGCGGTTTCCCGCCGACCGAAGCGGCTTACCGCTCCCGCCGCCGCCAGCGCTGACCGGGCGGATTCGTCGGTAAACCGAAGCGGTTTGGTCGATGAAACCGAGCGGTCGCGGGTAGCCGGACCGAGGTAAGTTTTTTTTTTTTTTTTTGATTTAGGTTGATTTATGTGGTAGGATTGGGATTTAGGTTAGTTTTTGTGTTAGGATTCATAGATTTAGGCAGGATTTGTGTTAGGATTTAGAAAATATTTAGGTTAGGTTAGTTTTTGAGTTAGGGTTCATAGATTTAGGAAATATTTAGGTTAGTTTAGGCAACTTTTTTTCCATTAGGATTTATGATTTGATGTAGGATTTGTGGTAGGATGTATATTGTAGGAATACATTGTTGGTTTCTATTGTGTAGATACATTGTTGGTGACTTTGTGTTGTCCGTATGGTTTATGCAGGTACACAATGTCTGGGAGACCGAGAGACCCGGTCTGGGAGCACGGTGAAAATCTTGCTCCAGGTTGGAAGTGCAACTACTTGTCACAATCAAAAATCCGGCGGTGGTTCCTCAAGGTTCAAGCAAAGACTTGGCTGGCCGCGGGTCTGAGGTGTTGCATTGCAACCATGTGCCTCCGGATGTGCGTGACTACTTCCGGCGAGACCTTGACAAATCGAAGAAGAAGGCTAATGACAGGGCTCGTGACAGACTGGCACGTGAAAGTGCTGCACGGAGGGGGTAACTATGTCATGGGCGGGAGGAATATGAGGCTCAAAAGCAAGCGGTTGAGCAGATCAAGAGCTGAATATGAGTACCAACGGAGGGGTGCGGCCGGACATGGAGGACATTATGAGCGTGGAGGGGGTAGTGGTGGTGCAGGTGGCAGTGGTGGTGGACGTAGCAATCCACTTCAAAGGATGTTCAGCAGCAGGAGATCAGGTTCACGCAGGGAGACTCCTGTAGTGGTGGAGGACTCCCAGGGCGGCCCGCGGTGGTAGCGAGAGGAATGACCCAACCAAGGATTGATACGAGGGGCCTGGGCGAGGGGGGCAAAATGCCAAGCAAGCTATTGGTAAAGCTTGGTCAAAGTGGTTCCATTATGTAGGACAACCTGGACGACATGCCGACAATCCGTACTTTATCGGTGCCATCCGAGAGACACAGAAGTGGGGTAAGTACCTATACTTGGAGATTGATGGTTTCAGGTGGTCTCATTATTCTTCCGTGTTCTTATTATTCCCTTATTGTTTCAGGTGAAGGCATCACGTCACCCACTGGAAGGGAGATCGATGGCAAGTACCTAGATGAGAATGAGAAAGACTTGAAGGATAAGTACGTCAAGTTTCAGAAGGACTGGCCCACCTATGGCGTCACTTTGATGTGTGATTCTTGGACTGGCCCAACTAGAATGAGTGTGATCAACTTCATGATTTATTGCAATGGGATCACATGGTTTCACAAGTCTATTGATGCAACTGGAAAAAGTCAAGATCATAAGTACTTGTACGATGTATGTGCACCTATTGATACATAGTTGTCATGTTGTTCTTTTTAGTTTATATATATGTATATAAATAATAAATGTTGTGCCTTTTTTCAGGAGATTCGGCAGGTGGTGTTGGAGATTGGCCCCCAGCATATTGTCCATGTGGTGACCGACAATGGCTCCAACTACAAGAAAGCTTGCAACTGGCTGAAGGGCAGTGCTGATGTTTTCAAGAGAGCGTGCAAGAACAAAAAGAAGAACAGAAAGTTGACGAACGGCGACTGCCGAAGGGCAGTGCTGATGTTTTCAACTATTAGACCTACACAAACTATGGCAAACTATAAACTGTTTAAAACAAGATATAATGGAGCCTCTGCGCAACTGGCCCCAACAGTTCGGGCCTGTTCCGTTTGAGTTCAAACTTGTCCGGGTTTGGAACGTTCTCACGTTTGGGTCTGATCGCCCAGCAGGCTACGAACATTCCTTGAAGACAAAATACCCATGCATAGGGAAACACAGACAACATGCATGGTTTGTAAAAGCAACTGGCTGGGAATTAAGACTCCGTTTTATTAATTACACAGCCAAAAAGTAAATCAAATAAAGCTACTGTCTTTACACAACATGCATCCGTTTTACAACTGGCTTGAGATTTACTCTGCGGCGGCGCGCAAGCTGTTCGACGGGATGCTGCCGGACCCGCACGTGGTGTCGGTGACGGCGATGTTGTCCTGCTAGGCCAAGATGGGCCTCCTCGACGACGCGCGCAGCCTGATCGACGGGTTGCCCAGCAAGGACCTCATCTGCTGGAATGCCATGATGGATGGGTACACGCAGCACGGGCAGCCAAGCGAGGCGCTGCGTCTGTTCCGGCGGATGCTGAGGTCGCGGGTGAAGCTCGACGAGGTGTCGGTGCGCTGGCTGCGGTGGCGCAGCTTGGCATGGCGGAGTCCGGGAGGTGGCTCCACTCGTTCGTGAGGAACAGCAGCAGCCGCCGGGTCCGTCTCAACGCCAGGGTCGGCACGGCGCTCATCGACATGTACTACAAGTGCGGAAGCCTGGAGGACGCCGTTGCCGTGTTCCGTGACCTCGGTGGCGCAGACAGGGGACATCGTCGCGTGGAACGCCATGATCAACGGGTACGCCATGCACGGGCACAGCCGGGAGGCGCTGGAGGCGTTCGGCCAGCTCCGGGAACAGGGGCTCTGGCCGACCGACATCACCTTCATCGGTGTGCTCAACGCGTGTAGCCACTCCGGGCTGGTCGATGAAGGCTGCGCGCTGTTCAATTCGATGGAGGAAGAGTATGGCATCCAGCCCAAGGTGGAGCACTACGGCTGCATGGTGGACCTCCTCGGCCGCGCCGGGCGCGTCGAGGAAGCGTTCGAGCTTGTGCAGAGCATGACGACGACGAAGCCCGACGCGGTGATGTGGGCGTCGCTCCTCGCCGCCTGCCGGCTCCACAAGAACATGGAGCTTGGGCAGCGGATCGCCGACTATCTGGTGGCCAACGGACTGGCCAACTCGGGCACGTATGTGCTGCTGTCGAACATGTACGCGGCGGCGGGGAACTGGAGGGAGGTGGGGCGGGTGCGGGCGATGATGAGGGCAAGCGGCATCCAGAAGGAGCCCGGGTGCAGCGCCGTGGAGGTCGCGCGGCGGAGATCTACGCCAAGCTGGAGGAGGTGAACGGCATGGCGCGGGCGCGCGGGCACGTGCCGCGGACCGAGCTGGTGCTGCACGACCTCGACGACGACGAGGAGGCGAAGGAGCAGGCGCTGGCGGTGCACAGCGAGAAGCTCGCCGTGGCGTTTGGGCTCATCAGTACGCCGCCTGGGACGCCGATCAAGATCGTCAAGAACCTCCGGGCGTGCGCCGACTGCCACGCCGTGCTGAAGCTGGTGTCGGAGGTGACGGGGAGGAGGATCGTGTTCAGGGACAGGAACACATTTCGTGGACGGGTATTGCAGCACCTGCGGGGATTACTGGTGATGCGATGCATTGGCAGCTGGGTGACTGCATATACAGTTGTAGTTGTTACAAGGATAAGTAATCCTGTACTCAAGTTAACGTGTGCATTGCACCGTACCTTCATAAGTTGTTAGGATAGAGTCGGTTGTAACTCTCCTAGTTTGTAGCTTAAGATAGATAGCGTAGGGGATTGTTGCGTGAGTTTGTATATGTAATCTTCTTTTTTGTACAAGCCACTGTGGGGCTGTTCCCACACCATTTAACACGCAACCGAGACTCTAGCGGAGTATCTTGTTCCCTCACTTTAACAGTAGTTTGATCAAGAGCAGAAACAGGTTCCATCATTTATATATGCTGATAATTGTTTGCTGCATAAAGCATTAATACAAAGTTTTTGTTGTCATAGTTCAAAGTTTTATTAATTTTAAGTGTAAAGTTTTCCACCTGGCAGCACAAAGTTTATGATGTGATAGGTCAAAGTTTTTTAGCCTAGCATTACAAAGCTTGTGATGTGATAGTTCAAAGCTTTTACATATTCTGAGTCACTACTACAGAAATGATTAACCGTGGCGGGCATTTTGGATTTTCCGTGGCGGGCATTAGGTCCGCCACGGAGCTAGGGGTCACGGTTAATCGTTCGATTAACCGTGGGCGGACCCCATGCCCGCCATGGAAAATCCATTAACCGTGGCGGGCGCGTAACAAAGACCGCCACGGTTAATAGATAACCATGGCGGGCATCGTTACGTGCCCGCCATGGTTAATTTATTAACCATGGCGGTTTTTGTTAAAAGCCCGCCACGGTTAATTAATTCAGGATTAATAAAAAAATAATTCAAAAATATTATAAAATTTTAAATTATGATTTAAACCACATATTAAATAATAAAATAAGAGAATAAAAGTCCAGAATATTGACATAAATCTTGAACATGCATGACAAGTTAACATTCAACTAATATAGACATTCAATTAAGCACTTAGAGTTTAAAAGTGATCACACCCACACATCACAGTTTACAAAACTCGATCGAACGATCGATTGATCAATCAAGAGTTTAGGTTAGAAATCAAGGTCATCCCACATATAGTCCTTCATGTCTAGCTTATTTCTCCAGTCCCGTAGTTCCCATAAGTCCTCGTTTGTGGCGAGGTCGCCGTTAGGGTCGAAGAATTTGCCTATGACGTAGCACAACGTCCTCAATGACGCCCCTACAGATGGCGCCAACCAGTTTCTTGAACTTAAGGTCGTCCAAGTCTTTCTTCCAAAATTCTTGCGTGGTTTTCTTCGTCAGCTCGCGCCACGTAGTACGGTACACGTCACTGCGGGATATGAACGTACAGGCATAGAAACCACACAGGTTGCTGCCGAAAGGCTGCTTACCGCACTGCATGCACGATATATGTACCAGAAAATGGTTAGAATATTATGAGACCATTCAATATGGACGAGCAAACGAGAGTAATGCTGCATATACCTCGTAGTCTCGCCTGATCTTCATTTCGTCCTTATGTTTTTCTTTGCGTATGCTCATCCTCCGATCGTATGACTCGGGGTCTTTCAAGTAATCCTTGTAAGCCCTGTACGAAATCCCACAGTGTCATGACTTACAGAAGTTTATGGTATGAAATAGTATACAAGTGTGGTGACTTACAGCTGCAGGGCCTCTTCAAAATGTTTGTAGAGGCCTTTTGGCGTATCATACAACGAGTCCAGCCTAAGGGCCGCTCCATCCTGAGGGAAGATTAGCCAAGTAATCCAGTGGCCATTGTGTGCTGTTGTTTGTATACCGGCCATGCTACACCATTTTTTTTTATTAGAAATAGATTCCAAGTGTTCAAAAAATAAAAAAGTATTGCTTTTGACTTACTTGATATGTTGGGCCGCAATGAGACAACCGGCGTCCGTTTTGATCTTCTTCATGCACTTACAGATGTAGTCTGCCATCTCTCTAACTCTTGCATCGCACAATGTTTTAAAGTGTTTATATTGTTCGGCCTTGCCCAGCTTCTTGAGGTCCGGGTTTCTGGTCTCCATCCAAGAATGAGAAAATTCGCCACGTCTATATACGACATAGAAACACAACCGGGCGATCTATCGTTTGGGCTATCAATGCTTGCATCCCGCAAGCACATGTGGTCACGTCATTATATATAGAATCGGAGAGGTAGAATTAGTCGTGTTCGAGCGTAATGATCGGGTAAACAAACTCACGCAAAGATAGAGGGTGACAACGGATTGGTCGAGGTCCTCGACGCCGTAGCAACCGCCACATTTCGTCGAAGCCTATTGGCGTGAAATATCGAAGTCCAAGTTAAAGAGCTCTTTAGGAACCCCGAAATGGAACTCCCTCACCCCCGATCAATCGCATGCCGATATAATCGGTGGAACTGCGAGTGTCCCACTCCTCTTCCTCGATTAGCGGGCCCTTGGGCACCATGAACTTGCCAAGCTCAAACCCGATGCAGGCGTCCGGCTGACCCATTGTCCCCGCCGATGGGGTATATAATTCCTATACGTATGGAGATGTACGTTAGCATCTTCTAGCTACGCACGCATACGTAATATGTCCGGCTAAGTTTGGTTGAGATTATCACGCATATACGCATTACTAGTAATCGCCGGTCTTCACGGCCCTGTGGTTCGCCTTAGCCAAACGGAGGTCTTTTCCTTCTCCGCTAGCTCCTTCCCCGGCCTCCTCATCTAAGTATTTGTTGGTCATAACAAGAACTTCCTTATCTTCTTTTGATAGCTTCTTCTTCTTCGGCGCTTTGGGGAACCTTCGACCTCATCGCCCTTCCGATTTGCGCCTCGAGGCGGTGTTGAGAATCCTATGCATGTGGAATTGAACTATATTAGCCACCAATTAATGCCTAGTACAAGTTAATTAGCCATACTTTTTTTGCTATACCTGTCACATTTTCTGAAACCTCCTCGACCATTGGGCGCTTGAACGGCGTGGGAGGACGGCGAGCAACCTTCTTAGGAGAAGGTGTCCTCTTGCCTGAGCCGTGAGGTGGTGTCTTGCCACCGTCTTCTTCTTCCGGTTCTTCCGGAGGTGGGTTCGAACGAGGACTTCCACCACCTCGGCCACCATCTTCTCCTTCCGGTACTTCCGGTGGGTTCGGACGAGGACTTCCGGCACCTCGGCCACCATCGTCGTTGTCGTTATCATCATCGTCATCGCCACCACCACCCGGGGGAGGAGGAGGGCCTGCGGCCGCTACCGTCGGAGGAGGTGTCGTCGGTTTCCACAGGACAATGTCTTCCTTGTTCCATAGGTACTCCCTCTCCTCCCGAAGGTCCTTGAGTACTGTTTCTCCTTGTTCACCTGGGATATCGATCTCCTCATCACCCAGGCCTGGTTCTATGGATGTCAGATAAACGAAGGCATACTCTGGTGGGACCGCTCGTTATTGTACAACATATTTCTCGGTGGTGCGATACACCACGGCGAGCCCCCACCTCCTTCTTCTTCCCCTTCCCGCCAACGGGTATATAGAGTTTGCCCACCGCGGGTTCGACAAGATCGCCGATTGGGTTCTTCCCGCGACATCACTGCACTCACACCTTGGCTTCCTTGGATGTTGCAAAGACCTCTTGTCGTTAATACCTCTTCTATTTTTCTTCTCGACTATGTCCTTTATGGCTTGCTCATAGCCTTGCATCTTAAGGTTTTCCTTGTACCTCGCCTCGTGTGGTAGTCGGCCACGTCCGGATGCCCAAGAATCCACGGTCTTCCAGCTATACCTCGAGCCCCGCCCCGAACTCGGCCCGGTGCTCGGGGTCTTCCGATTGCCTCGGGTCAGCTCGTCGTGCTCCCTCCTAGGTTGGAACTCCCCGCGCCTTTGGCCTCTTTGACAAGCATCACCTTCTTCTCCACCTCGTCGACCTTTGGGTCATTGTATTTGGACGTGCTGTCAGTCTTCTGCTTCTTGGGCTGACGGGCATAGAAGAAGTCATGTGTCCTCTCAGGAAGGTCTACCAACGGATTGTGTATCCCTTTCTCAACGTCCTCCCTTTCTTTCCGCCGCCATTTTCCCTTATGACCAAAATATCCTACCATGCTGAGGTTGTGCCTGAGGTCGTTCTTCTTTGCGAGTTCTTTACCCATTTTTGACTTGGCCTCATACTCTTCGTTAGTCGTAAGGTTGATGAACTCATCCCAGATGGGTTGCTTTAAGAAGTTGTAGGCTTGAAGTGGTGACTTGCCCTTCTGCACATAGTGTGTGTAGAGATTGTTCCGCAGGGTGCGAAGCGCTTTGCTTGCAACGGTCCACACATACTTCTGGCATTTCTTTTTGTCAAAGCCTGCCTCTGGCCCTGGATAATGGAACAAGACTTTCACGCCTTTCCACACCTTCTTCTTCAACACCTCCGGGACATTCCTCCAGTCTAGGTAAGTGATGGGCACAGTTTCCTTGGCTATAACGGAGATCTGGTTGCTATAGACGGCCCTGATAGTTTCGGCTCCACGGGATCTCCATTCGGGCCTATCCTCAATATATTACGCACCACCTCAGCTTTTCGGGGCCTCCCGTTGTGGCCTCTTTTCAAGCCCTGACTTCTTGGACTTCTTGGAGGTGGTGGTCGCCGGCGTCTTTGGGGTGGGACCGGATGCCCGCCCCTCGACCGAGCTCTCTCTTCACCAAACTCTAGATGCGAGGCAAAGAATGGTAACTATCACGACAACAACTAAAATTAGTCGTGTACTTACATGAGGCACACGACGTTGTGTTTGTCGTATACTTACGTTTTTTGTTCCAGGCTGTCCACTCGAGAACCCTCGTGTGTTGGGCTCCTCCGTCGCCCGGTCCGGATCAATTTCGCCCTCCGTAGGACGTTTCTTCCGTGGGCCTCTCTAGTATCAACTCTTCGCTCACGTATCCACTGTCGGAGGAAGAATCGGACGTGGAGGCCACATCCTCCCTCGCTCTGCCACCTATTGCACGATCTTTATCGGTTGGTTCGGATGCCATTGGATTCTACGGAAACACACGCATTTTATTATAGTGAAAAGGTACAGTAGTAGTATGTAGTGTCACAGAGTCATCTCGTAACATAGATTTATTGAATTCCTCTCATGATTACATAGTTTTCCATTTTACATATATAGAGTAGTGCCAAAAAAAAACAAAAAATATACTAAAAATACAAAAAAATGTCTAAAAATACAAAAAAATGTCTAAAAATACAAAAATTAAGAACAAATGTCTACAAATACAAAAAAATGTGTAAAAATACTAATTTGGCTCGAGAAGTCCCCAACTATCCTTATCACATCGCGTCTAAACTGGTTGCTTGTATATGTTATACAAGCCGCCCTCGTAGTCGCTCACAAGTGTGAGGACATTTCATCATCGCCGCCCTCAAAGATAATTATATTCACATCATCGCTATGCCACCGCCTCGAAGATAAAAATATTCACATCATCGCATATGCCACCGCCTCGGCACTAAGTATACAAATAGTTCATTGCAAATGCCTCAAGTAGATAGTAAGGTTGTAGGAAATGCCATGGAAAACCCAAAAACCGCCACGGATCGAAGTTCAACTAAGTAGTAGTGAATATATATGTGATGTGCATCGCTGCAATCGGCTAATTAAGTCCTCCTCGGTCGCTCACTTGTTACCACGAAGGGCAGCCAAAATTTTCTCGAGAAAATGAGGATTTAGCAAATGGGACAAAGAAGGTCAAGCATACCAAAATTTTGAAAATACAAATTCATCCCTTTTCATCACATATAAGTATGGCAATGGAAATGGCATCATAGGCAAAGTGGCATATATGCTCGGCTAAACAAACCCTCGTGGGCAGCAATTTCTATAGTATATAGCATCACAAAAGCAGCATATAGGACAAAATTGATTCAAAATTTCATAAGTATATAGCATCACAGGCAGCTAGGACCAAATCGAATCAAAATTTCACAAGTATATAGCATCACAAAGAAGGCGGCTAGCTCGAATTCACCCTCTAGGACCAAAATAGTGTATAGCATCACGTGCACCTTCAAATTCATCCCAAATTCATCCCAAATTCACACAGCGCCCAAATTCATCCCAAAATTCATCCTGCATTTTCTCACCGACCGGGTAGAGCACGGAGGACGGGAGCACAGGGTCGCAGCAGGGACGCCGGAGTCCTGGTCGGGAGGAGGCGCCCGGGAGTGGCGGTGCACGATCCGACGGCACTCGGCGGGGACGGGCGGCGGAGTGGAGCTCGACGGGCGGCAATGAGTGCATCTCGACGGGGCGGCTTAGGGTTCGGAGTCCGCGGCCAAGCTGCGGAGTGGAGCACGACGGGGAGGAGGGAGGAGCGTGGACGGGGAGGAGGGAGGAGGGCGGAGGTGGCCGGAGGCGTCGGGACCGACGAGCGCGGCGCAATGAGTGGAGCTCGACGGGGCGGCGCTTAGGGTTCGAGCCTCGCGCGGCAGCGGAGTGGAGCACGACGGGGAGGAGGGAGGAGCGGGACGGGAGGAGGGAGGAGGGCGGAGGTGGCCGGAGGCGGTCGGACCGACGGCAGCGCGGCGGCGGCGATTGGCAGCCCTTCCCGGTCACAAGTGAACGGGCGGAGGACTTAGCCAATTCCGCGATGCCTGTCACCTATATATAGGCCACCATTTTTTATGTGGCGGGCATTTTAAAATGCCACCATTTAATCGTCTATTTTCGTGGCGGGCATTGTAAAATGCCCGCCACGCAAAATAGATTCAAAAAATTGAATTTGTAAAATTCATAACAATTCAAATGTTCATTCAAAAATTCTAAAATTTTTTGTGTGCCTCCCTATGAGTATGTGTACCCATGAAAAATGTGAAACTTGAATTTTGGATACTTCTTGCATGATTTAAAAATACAGTCTTTAATTGACAAGTCGGGGGCGTTTCGAGCAAATGCGGCGATCTCCAATACATTTTTAGTTCCATTACATAAATGTCGTGACATACATATTTGGTTCCATTACATATTTGGTTATATTACAAAAGGATCGACTTATTTTTTTGCCGGGGCTGCCATCGCTCTTCTTCGACCGTCTGCGGCGGCACCGGGGCTTTGTCTTGGTCTTGATGACATTCCCCCACACGCGTGTCTCGACTTCCTTGATCTTGGTTGGATGATCGGTAAAGAGCGTAAACTCTGCGTAGTTGTTGTACTCTTCAGACTCGCACTCCATCGGCTCCCACGATCCTTTGCTTCCCTCCCACGACCGCATGTAGTTGCTTTTGCCCCGCGATTTGGGCACCGGGTAGTAGGCTACCCGGGCCACGCCGACTTGCGAGTACCCACTCATCATCTCCGGTACTTTCGAGCTGAACGGTGGTTAACCCAACCGTCCACGCCAACCGCCGTTGGCTTGACCCACCGCACCGAAAATAGGTATCTCAGAAGCCTGCCATAATCAAGTTCCCAAATCTCTTGGATTTGCCCATAGTATGTCTTGAGTTCCTTGGTGGCCATGTCAATGCCCCCATCACCCGGACGCCGCTGTTACGTGATGCGCTCTTGTTGTCCTTTTCTTTCGTGTGGAACCTCGTATCCGTTGATGTCGTAACCTTGCCATGTGATGATTTGGCTAGATGGGCCGTATGCAAGCATCGATTCTTCAAGATCCGCGTTTAGGGGTATCTCCCGTTCTCTCGATCCATGTTGTGAAATTCAACCGGTGTTGTCTCGATACCCACCCCTCTCAGGCGCCGCCACGCTTGCTGCGAATTTCCTCCGATGCTTCTCACCCCACGTTTCTATTGATACTAACCGGTTCGGGCGCCGTCATGGGCTTCTTCGATTGTTTCTTGGTCTATATCGGTTCGTACTTTCCTCCCCTCGCAGCAGCCCATCCCCGCGGTTCTACGCCTTCGTGCGGGTGTTCGGGTAGGCCGATTGCATTTCCATCCCGGATGTATCTAGTGCAGCGCTAACGACCTCCCCGTGTTGTGTATGCCTCGATCATAGAGCCCTCTCGGGTATGCACGGTTAAGGACGGATCTGTTAAGAGAGGACATGAACCGCTCGTTCGGCCCACATCTCGTGCGGTAGAGAGGCCCTAGTTCTTCTATCCGATCGACCATGTGTATCATGAGGTGTGGTATAATATCGAAGAAAGACGGTGGTAAGCACATCTCGAAATGGGCATATAGTCTCCGCGATGAACTCTTTTCAAGGCGGGAGGTCATTTTCAGCGATGACCTTCTCTCGTGATGCGATTAAAAAGTAGCACAGCGCGTAACGACCATCTTCACGAACTCGGGCCGATGCACCTAATCACAATTGGAAGGAACACCGTCGGCATGACATGGCAGTCATGGGCCTTGAAGTTTGACGGTGTGAGGTCTTTCATCGATACAATGCTCTTCATGTTGGAACAAAACCGCTTGGCACTTTGACATCCCCGAGCCATTTGCAAAAATCCCTCTTTTCATCCCGTGTCGATTGTAGCTCGCGGGCCGGAAGGTCGACTTTTCCGCTATTCCCGAGGGTGTCAAGTGAAGTTCGGGCCTGATGCCCATGTCGGCAAGATCCTCGACGTGACTTGACACCGCCCTTCGGCTTAGTCTTGATGTCTAGGAAAATCCCGACCAAGCTCTCGAAGACATTCTTCAGAGATGCATGTTATCGATGGCATGAGGTGTATGGAGCATCTTCCAAAGATGGCGGGTGCTTGAAGAAAATCGACCGCTTCTTGAATGGGACTTTGGGAGGTGCCGGATTGGGTTACCGCTTCTTCTTCTTCTTCTTCTTCTTCCATTGCCTTTTTGTTCCGCTTCCGCTTCTTCTTTGCCTTTGGCTCACCGGCTTTCTTCTTCTTTCCAAACTCGTGGTTTATGTTCTTCACCATTTCAAACACCTTTGGCCTGTACTTTACCCTTTCCCCGGCTCCTTCGTTTCAACCTCGGCTCGCCAGTCAAAGTACTCATCCATCAAAGTTTCCCGGTACTGTGTTCTTTTGCGAGGAATTTACGATGCTTCATGTACACCGCTTTTTGGGATCCGCTAAGGTAAGTAGAGCGTATTCTCAATGCAACCGTGCAAGTCGTCTTCCCCTTAATCCGCCCGACAATGAAAAGAGAGCAGGGGTAATCACTGATGGTGACCATTATCATGGCCTTTAGAGTGAACTTCTTCTTCTGGACGCATCCATAATCTTGACTCCTTTCCACGCACCAATTCCTCCATTATCGCTCAATGAGAACATCTATATCATTGCCGGGCCGCTTTGGTCCGAAATGAGCATGGCTAGTAGAAGATATTTGCGCTTGCACACTCGTAGGGAGGCAGGTTGTATATGGTGAGGGTGACCGCCAGTGTGCCGGCGAACTATCGAGGTCTCCGAACGGATTCATCCCGGCCGCTCAATGCGAACCTTACGCCTTCTCGGCTCGCCCCTCGAACTCCGGAACATGTCATTGATGCGCTTCCACGTTTTGGCATCCGAGGGGTGTCGCGAGCTTGCCATCGCCCTTCGTATGCGTTCCGCCGATGCATGCCGGACATTAGCTTGGCATCCTCTCGGTTCCCAAAAAATTGCACGCAGCGATCGAAAGCACGGGTAGGTACCACAATCGATAGGGCAGGGGATCTTCCTGCGGGTGTAACCCTCTTCTTCCTCGTCCCCGGGAGGTGGCATCCGCTTCTTCTTGCCGGCCGTCTTACGCTTCTTGGGCCCTCTCAACGGTCCCTCCTCATCGGTGGCACGACGGCCCGCATTCCTCTTGTAACGACTCACGCCGCATCGCGACGCAGTTTGTGCAAGTCCGCATAGTCACCCGGTATAGAACATAGTGGTTAGGGCACGCATGAAACTTTCTAAGCTTCATCGCCACGGACGAATCGCCTTCTTCGCCCGATAGGTATTGGCGGGCACCTTATTCCCCTTTGGGTAAAAGCAGTGTCACCGAGGACCCGAATAAAGTCATTGAAGCTCGTGGTTCGACCACTCGTGGCGAGCCTCAGCATCAACATCGTGAAGGTTAAAACGTAGCACCGTGCAATGCTTCGGACATTTGCCGTCGCCTTTGTATAGAGGGTAAATTGCCGCTTGCTTCATCCGTCCTAAAATTCTCGAGCCATCTTGGATTGCCAAACAACACGCCATCTTCATCTTTGAGGTTGGCAATATCCTCGAAAAGCTCAAAGATCCTTGGGCGACATGTCATCAACTATCGACCGTTCACCATCATCTCCACCCGCATTGTCTTCCGGCATGTCTTCAAGCGCTTCATCTACGGTGATGTAATCACGATTATCAACTTGTTCTCGCCCTTCGCCCACCACCGTTGTTTCCGCCGTTGCGGTCGACGGGGGTCCTCCGTGATGAACCGGCCGCGACACTCGGTTCTTTTTCACCATGATACGTCCACACGGTGTACCTCGGCTCCCTGATGAAACCATACCGCAGCAAGTGCTCCACGACGTCATCATCCTTGTGTAAGAACATATGCTTGCACTGATAGCACGGGCACACCATTACTTCGAACCCCGACCGATTCGATGCTTCAAGGCGCGACGGGCATAAACTTCTTTTCGCACATCATCAACGAAATCCAAACTCATCCTCGGCCCTGTACATCCAATCCCTATTCGGGCGCCATGACGGCCCCGCTCAAATTAATTAAACCAAAGCAAAGAGAGCGATCGATGATTAGAGATCAAGTATCGATGATTAAAGTGCAAAAGAGGAATACGAGAGAGAGAGAGGGGGGGGGGGGAGTAGAGAGAGAGGGGGTAGAGAGATAAGGGGAGGGGGGAGGGAGGAGAAAGAGGGAGAGAGAGAGGGAGAGAGAGAGACGAGGGGAGGGAGAGAGAGGGGAGGGAGAGAGAGAAGGAGAGGAGAGAGGGAGAGGAGCTAGCTCGAGAGGGGGAGAGAGAGAGAGAGGAGAGATCAAAACTAGATCGCAAAAGAAAGGGAGAGAGAGAGAGGGGGAGAGAGAGAGGGGGGGTAGAGAGATAAGGGGAGGGGAGGGGGGAGAGAGAGGGGGAAGAGAGAGAGCACAAAAACCACATTCAATTGGATCTCAAAGAGAGGGAGGACCATGCATAGGGAGAGAGAGGGAGAGAGAGAGGGAGAGAAAGAGGGAGAGAAAAGAGGGGAGAAAAGAGGAGAAATTACCCCCCCTACCGGTGCCAAACTTCAATCAAACCAAGGGCAAAACCTCCCCCCCCCTGGTGTTTTCTAGAGTTTTGAAGCTCAAAACCCTAGAAAATGGCGAAATCCCGTGGGGAAGAAGAAGGTTGGGGCTGTATTTATAGCCCGGACTTTTCTCGGGCGGGCATTGTAATAAAACCGCCACGGTTAATCCCCATTAACCGTGGCGGTTTATTTTAATGCCCGCCACGGTTAATCGATTAACCGTGGCGGGCATTTCCGGCCGGGGGGTGTTGGGCCAACTATTTTCCGTGGCGGTTTTCTAAATGCCCGCCACGGAAAATAAAAAAATAAACGCCATGCAAGTTCAATTCTGTAGTAGTGAGTGTAAAGTTTTTAGATTGGGAGAACAAAGTTTTATGTTGTCATATTTCCAAGATTTTAACCCAGCATTATAAATTTTGTAGTATTATAGTTGATTTAGTAAACTTCAGATGTAGCATGATAAAGTTTATAATGTCAGTTTAAAGATTTATACCTAGATTTATAATGAAGAAAAAAGGAAGCGACAGGTGCTTTTATATTTTGTTATTTTTCCAAACACATATGTATAAGATGTACTCCCTTTTTCTAGCTTTTTCCTTTGCTTGATAACCATTTTTTTATTTTTATGTATCATTTGAATTATTAATCACACATAAATTAGTATGGAACATAAGATATATCATTTTAAAACGGAAATGGTTGGTTACGGGCGTCCGTGCCACGCGCCTTGCTCGACGATGGCTTCGCCTGTGCAACGGACCGGCCCAACAGGCCCACGCTTTTGTATTAAAAAAGCAAAAAGTCTACATCACCCCCCAAATATGGGGTAGACTAATTAACCCTCTAAACTATGAAATCGTGTGACCTACCCCCTGAACTATGCAAACCTGGTCATATTACTCCCTGAAGGTTTTTCAACAATGGTTTTGCTACAAGAACCACAGGATTGCTATAGTAAGTGTGTTTTCGCTACAATAACTGGTGTTGTGTAATAATTACCATGGGTTGGGCTTGACCTATGATCGGAAATTGGTAATAGTGGTCCATATCCATTGTGGCCACCGCCACCACCGCCTCCACCAACACCGCCTCGACCATCACCACCGCCACCATTTGGACCACCTAAGTACAACATAAAAAAACATGTAACTATAAAAACCCAGCAAAGAATCATTAAAGCACACGAGCACAACAATATTTATTATTACCGAGCACTCTGTGAGGCAGCAAAAGATATGACAGGATGAGAAGAACCTCAATAAGTGCAAAACCAGCGCCCACAGCCATAGATGCCTGCATAATAACAACATTTTAGTTCAAGATATTGAACATATAAACTCTGGTACAATATAAAAGGACTTGCATTGAGATAAGTCAGTTTTTTATCAACATTTCTGAGCATATACAGTGCTATGCAATTAATGATTCCGTTTGGAGCAATATTGAGGATTGAGAATAAGTAGTCAAACCATCCTGTCATCTCCTGGAAAAGAAAAGTATTTAGTGTTTGCAAATCGCAACTGAACAATTTAGAATAAGCATCCAGGAAATGTACATAGAGATCTCTTATGACGAGGATATGTGAGGCGATAAGAAAGACTAAATCCGATCCCAAAACCCATCTCCCAGGGTCCATGGGGAGTACTTGAGGCGAACAGCGTAGAAGGTCCAGCAGAGGATGGTACGGAAATCACGGCAAGCAGTGAAACCTTCAAATTAAATCAAGTAATAATTGAAGGTTGTCATGAATCGGTGGAATCGGTGTAGTAAAGTAAAAACAACATAGAAATTGAATATTTATGTGGAGAAGCCAAGGACAAGTTCAAGACAGTTTTCAGACTTTATTAGCATCGTACTAAATGCGATCCATTGAGATTTATATATCTTAGTGAAATCTTGTTTAGTTACAAGCAACTATCGTATCTTATATGATTGTTTGCCAACCCAATTTGCTTAAGTTCTCAGTTTTTAACTCATTACTATTAGGAATGGTGCCATAATCTAGTATACCTTTCTTCTATTTTTTAACTAGAGAAGACTAAGGACTTCTGCTGTTGGTCTGAGTTGAATGATGAATAATGAATTCACATCTTAGGCCTGGGGTAGGGGTCTTGCTTATATAGGGACTTTGGAGTCACCATAGCCCTTGGATCTAACCAACCTTGATCAACGATGTAGATGCACTCTAGGAGGTGGTTTGGAACCAACCTAGGCATGGGCTTGACCGAGCCCGCTAAGGATCCCTAGTGTGGTTTTGATAATTGATGAAACCTTAGGACTAATCTTGTGACAAAGGTATCGATCTTAGGGCTATTTTGTTTTTGCACTCAAGACACCATAGAGGGTGTGAGTGATTTAAGATCGATAGCCAAATTATTAAGAGGGAAAATCTTATAGGACACAAGGATCATCATGTGCCTCTAGGTCTAATCATCTTGTTCGTGCATTAGGATCTAGAGTGCTAACTTGTTAACACTTGCAAAATTCTTTGAAAATGCTCACACATGCACAAGTACAATACACTTTGTGGTTGGCAAGTTGGAAGCAAGGGTGAATGAAACAAGTGACAAAAGTTGGTGGTGGTGCATTGGGCGCCAGCACCGGACGCACATGCCAGTGGTCCGATGCAGCCAACCGTAGCAGGCAGAGGCGGGCGCCGCATGTGATGACAAGTGCGTCCCGATGGGGCGTCCGATGGTAGTCCGTAGAGCTTCCCGGTAGGTCGATGTCCATCGATGCGCGCGATGTCTGTCGCGTTAGCCACGCCACCACGAAAACTTCGATGACGTCAGCAGACTCGGACGACACGCCCGATGCACGGACGCCGCCAAATGTCCGATGCGACGCCGCCTCTACTTGCTCGGTTGGCTGCATCGGACGACTATTTATTGTGTCATCATGTGATGTCGGTCGGCCCGATGGAGCGTCAGGTGCGCGCTGTGGAAGACCGTTGAGCGCATCGAACGCGTCCGATGCAAATTTAATAGCATTACACATTTATTTCGACCGTTGGAGATCGACTGACTGTGTTCAAAGGCTAGACGTGTGGCACCCATCGGTGCATCGGGCACTACGTGGTAGTGCGTCCCAATGCTCCCGACGGTGCGTCCGATCGGCTGTTTTGGGCTGTTTTCGAAGGCAAGCTATGGGCTTTCTATCTAAGCCATGTGGCCGGCTTGAGGGGGCAACTCTTGAACATTTCAGTCATTTGGCCTCTCCTTGAGCTTGAGCAAACCTCCCCCAATCACTAGCTTGCTTGATTGCATATCTTATGTGAGATTGGGAGTGATCTTAGTGCATATTAATTGGTGATTGCATCTAAAGGCACTTGAAGATCATTGTGGCCGGTGGATTTCCTTTTACTCTTGGAGAGTACCGCTCCTAGCCGGCTTGGAGGCGTGTGGAGGCGTTGGCAAGGGAAGGTGCATGTTCTTGGGCACCTCGCGGTGATTCTTGTGAGCGGTTCTTGTGCTTTCCTCGGCGTAGCGCCAAAAGCAACTCTAGTGGATTGTGCATGTCGTTGAGTACCGCACTTGTGAGTGGTGTCTAGCGGCCTTGCAGGCACAATGGGGGATCGACACCTAGAACCATCAAGATGTTGGTCGACACAACCGGAGACTAGCTTGTCGGTGCACAAGTGAACTCCGGATGAACAAAAATCATTGTGTCATCCTTTGTGTTGATCAATTCTCTTGTTCCCGATGATTGGCTTCAATTCATACCTTCACCCGAGATTGGTTCATTGCATCTATGAGTCGGTATAACAAGCAATCCCCTCTCTAGCATTACTTCCTTAGTTTATCTTGTGTAGTGCTAGTTTGTAGCTTGTGTAGCTTGTTAGCAAGTAGTGTAACTTAGTTGCTGGTCTTGCTCACTAGTGGTAGAAAGTGACATAGCCTTGTGCGACTTAGAGATCATAGAGTTGCATCGGAATTGTCACTAGAAGGCTTGCAAGATCAGAGATCTAGTGCAAACCATATTTACGCCATTTGTGTTACTAATCGGTTTGCTTAGTGCTTTTGTAGGAAATTTTTATAGGCTATTCACTCCCCTCTAACCATCTAGTATCTTTCAAGTGGTATCTGAGCCGTGATCACCATTTTTAGCAAGGCTTAACATTCTTCAGTGCAAAATAGCTCATGTTGTATTCAACCATGTAGGGGGTAAGCTACCATTATTTGATGGAGTTAGTTCTTTGATTATTGGAAAAGAAAGATGAAGATGTACTTGGATCAATTAATGACCAAGTATGTGATTAAAATATAATGGATTTTCAGTTGTTCAAAGTCAAACCGTACTAAAGTTTGACAAAGTTTGTTGAAAAAAACAATAATATTTACGGTTAGCTTCCACTAATACATTTTGAAATATATTTCATAATTCACCTCTTTAATGTACTATTCTAGAAATTGGTTGAACTTAACATGGATTGACTTAGGAAAACTAAAAATGTCCACGCATCGAAATGAATGTGGACGACGCACACGACATATATATGAACCATCATCTCCTACACACACACGACCAACACTGTACGTACATGGAGTCATATGGACATGCCACCAAACACACCACTGCACGCTAGCTGATCTGATCACCAGACGCTGGATCCAACCACCGCAACAACAACGATGCAAGCACTGACCCACCCTGCTCCAGCCCGCTTGGCAGCGGCACCCGAGGTGGCACCAGTAGTGCCGCTGGCGCCGCCGTCGATGGCATCGCCGCTACCCGTGGCTCTCGCCGTCTTCACGTGCACGTCGAGCTCGATGGTGGCGTCGGGCCCGCTCATGCTGGTCGTCTTCCACAGCACGTACCCGGTGGCCATCCGGAACTTGCCCGTGCCGCCGATGACGACGAGCTCCCGCACGTCCGCGGCCACGTGGTCCCGGCCCACCACCGTGATCGTGCTGCCGTTGTGGTCAGCAGGTTGGCGCACACCATCAGCACGATGCCCAACTGCGACGACACCATGTACATGCCCTGCGCGCGGCCTAGGGCGGCGGACGTGGGCGACGACGTCTCCGTCAGCGCGTCGTCGATCACCGAGGTGTCGCCGAACGCCAGCCCCATGATGATCGAAGTCGACCGCGCTGCGGCGAGGCCCTTCACCACCTGCACTGCCGTCGGGTTGCTCCCGGCCACGATGTCGTGCATGAAGAAGTGCAGGTGCGTGGTGCCGTCGTCGTGTCCGCCGCCAGGACTACCCGGCGGCGATGGCAGCGCCAAGACGATGAGGAGGGATGAGGAGAACGGAGAGGAGGGAGGATGCCATCGCTGCTGCTGCCGTGTTGACGATCAATGGAGCTCAAGGTGCGTAGAAATTAAACATTTATAACCTAGCACCGCCCTGAGAGAGAGTGTGTGTGTGATCCATGTTTGGTCGATTAGCCAAATGTATGATGGCTGTTTTTGTTGTTGGTTTCTTTGTACGCCAGGTGTGATATGGTGTCCCAAGTTCCCAACCCACAAATAGCACCACTAGGTGAGATGGGACGTCACCTAGGCTAACAACATCGTACTGTCTACCAATTTCTGAATTATAATTCATTTTCTTTTTCCATAAACAAAATCATTTTTTTTTATAACCATGTATCTAGAGACGTAGCGTATCTAACTATGTATCTTGAAAAATCAAAACTTTATGTTGTGCTATAACTAAAATCTTATTGTGAAATCTGCAACACTAATTTTGTTTAATAGGTAATCATCAGTATTTGCCTTGGATCCCAGCAACGACCACAGCAAGGTGCGCCTCATCCTCGCCATCCCATCTATCGATCCTGGAAAGAATTACCAAAAGAGACTGAACGAAAAAATTGGTTCCTCATTCGATTTTTGTCTGGAAGGAACTAAAATTAACCAAAAAATCTCAATTCCTACTCTAAGATAAAACTTACAGTTCCTACTATAACTAACGAAGAATCCAATAAAACTTAGATGACAACCTAAATATTATTATCGTATCATATTCGGTCAAACTTATATGTTTTGAATCTCTAGGATTGTTGCAACGACTTACAATTTGGTTAATATATATTTTGCATGCATGTGCTCAACTTATATTGTTGAAAACAATAAGGTGGGGAAGCTCTCCCCGCTTGCTTTCAAAAAGAAGAAGAAGAAGAAAAAACAACAACAACTGAAAACAATGCAAGGACTTGAGATGGAACAAAGTGGATACAAACTCCCACTATATTTTGGCTTCCTTCCCTCAGATTTGATTTGAGTTTAGCACACATGCATGCATGCAAAAGGAAAAAACTATCTATATATTTCAGGTTCTTTCTGATTCAAGCTGCAGCTAGGTATCATGGGGCAATCTGTGCGAGCACCTCCTCGAGAAGGGACGGGCAGCTGCTCTTGAGATGCCGGAAGCCATCAGTCGCCATGACTGCCTTGAGATTGCTAGGAGCCCTGAGGAATTCAAAGCACGCAGCCTTGAGCCTCCGGCAGGCATGCTGCTCTGCCAGGACCAATGTCGTCTGCAAGGCTGACGTCCACGCAGCTGCACAGCATGTCCTCACAGATCAACTTGAGCCCCTGGAGGTCATACCGGTCCGCCGCCACGAGAAGATGCTGAGTCATCCCTGCCCTGTCGCCCACATCAATTTCTGGTAGCGAGTCGGTGTAGATGAAGTGGAGCATGTATCTGAACACCCTGGCCTCTATATCTCGTACGTGGACCGTTGTCATCCTGGGTTCAATTGGACCGAACAGCTCAGCCTTGAACACGGACAACCGTGCCGCCAGCACGCACCGGTGAGCCGTGAATAGCTCGCCATGGACCTCAAACTCCACATCCCTCCCACCATGCTTGCAAGGAGGTCGCCAAGATGCCGTGCCAGGTCGAGCGGCGGACGCGGCGGTGGTGCAGCGAGAGTGGTCTCCGTGCGGACGTCCTTGAGGACGGTGTGGTCGCATTTGATCAGCAAAGCTATCATAACATGACTCCAACTTCTTCCTCTCAATAAACTTATGGTACCCCCAGGATACAGATGTGGACGAGAAAACGATTATCTTTCTCGCAAAAGTGTAAACGTAGTCTGACTTTCCGGCATGGTTGAGTAAACTGAAGCGAATTCTTGCTTTCACTTGGTCCTTAGCGATAGGATTCTCAATATGTACAAAGACAGATATGTAATCGGCGCTCTCCTCGTCGACGCCGTACGTCCGGGTAGTAACGGAGGATCCACCGATGACCGTCGACGCTGAAAACACCAGAAGAGAGGCTCTTGCCGACGCCCAGCTGGCCCCATGGTTATGGAGTATCCCTTCACCTCCAGAACGTGCAACCCAGTCACCATCTCCGGGACAATGGTAGTTTTGCTGCTGCAGCCGAGACGTCGCTGACGGAAAGAGCTGAACTCTTGTTGCCCATGCTGAACGCAAAACTTTGCAACAGGAAATTACTGTTCACCGGTGCGCGCGTCCAGTCTATCTGGACGGGAATCGAACGGTTGCATGTAAGTCTGACCCCACTGCGACCCCACTGTGACCCCACTGCTGCATGTGCATGCAAAATTTTATATTCCAGTGGTCCCAGCTCCAGTCAACTGAAACGCGCCTGGTTTTCTGCCTCGCCTTTCTGTACGTAACAAGAATTGGGCGTTTTTTAGGCGATTTTCCCACTCTTTTAGGGTTCCTCCACACCATCCTGAAGCAGCCGCTCCTCTCTTTTATCCGCCTCCGCCTTTTCCTGTAGCCGCCACCTCTGCATCCCCAACGAGTCCTCCGCGCCCGTGGCGGGACGCAATCTTCGCCGCTCAAGCCTCCGCCGCTCCTCTCTCCGTCGCGCCCGGCTTTGTATCGCCACGGACGCCGCTGCTCCGCAATCGCCGCCGCAACCTACGCCGCCGCCGCCTCCGCCCGACTCATCCTCGGCCGCCACCGTCTACCTCGCCGCCCCGCAACATCCGTAACATTTCTCTCCCCTCGCCGCGATATCCTTTCTCCAAAGTTCTTTACCCCAAAAAAATTCACAACTCCTTCTGTCTCGACAGCTATTTCTTAGTTCCTATCGAGATCCAAGTCTCCAGCACTCCATGCACTTTGAAATGTCCCAAAGACGACCGGGCTTCCAACCCGAACAATTTCCGGCCAACCCTTGTTCAGATTTGGAAGTTACGCCGACAATGGTGCCCAGGTTTTTTTGCCTCCACAAGCAATGCAAATGTCAGATCCAGTCAACAATGGCCAGGAGGCGGCGGAGGTGTCGGGGATCAGTTGGGGACAGTGCCCCCTGTCCGTATCCCGGGCGATTTGGGTACCGAACTATACTGGTATGGACCCCTACATTTAGTCCTCTTCATCGTCCTGTATTCCTCAACTTGGTACTAATCATGGATGTGCTAATTTTATTTGACGTCAGTTCCACGTTAATGTGAAAAAAATCTAGGATTTAAGATCTGTATGACTAACATCCTCTACCAGCCTTAGCTTTGAGTTTCATTATGATTCCTGCAGTGTGGTTAATTCTAACCGACTTGGTAGTTAAGCAGTTTTATCTAAATCAGAGTTATTATTTGAATTGATAAGGATTTATTGTTAGGCTGTCCACGCGTTTAATTTCCCAAATACTAAATAATTGGGTTGGTAGCCATTTCTCGCAAAACAAAGTTCTGTTTGCAATCCATGGGTACTATTTAAGATGAGTACTATTTTTTATTGTGATTGTTCTTGCCATATTTCCAAAAAAACAATACTCTGTATATAAGTCTACCGTAGAAACATATTACTATTGATTTACCAAAAAGATTTAAGAAATACAAATTTGCAGGCTTACAGTGTCCTCCAAGCTTTGGTGGATTTGTACCACAGTCACATATTAGCAATGGTGGTCATGTTCAAGTATCGCAAGGATATGCACCGACTTTTTCGAGTGCTAATGGTATGAACTGGCATACATTCCCACAGTCCGAAGTCTACAGAACTCGAATGACTCCTGTAATGAGACCAATTGATATAGGTTCGACATTCTAATTAACCCTACCACTTCTTTCTGAATAATTCTTTGTGTACTGGCATTAATGAATGCAATTTAAATCAGGTGGAGTTATGGGAGGGAATGTATACATCATTCCAACAAACCATGGGCATATGGCTGGAGATGTTGGCATTCATACAATGGCAAACCAGGCTAACATAAACCAAAATTCCTGCCCTAGCAAACTGGTTCACTCTATCGGGTATTCAAGCATCTTAAAAGGGCCTTCTGGAATTTTGTCAGAACAAGGAAATTGTGAACATTATAAGGTAACAACTATATGTGCTGGTTTGGACAAGGTAACAAAAAAATGTTGTAAACAGCACCGCTGCAAGACCAGCTCCATGCTGTTACTTCAGGACATGGTTTGTGCCAACCAACAGCTCTACCTAGTGCCTTGGTTACCGGATCCACAATAGTGGCCACTGAAAGTAACCCCAATGGTAACCCCCATGTGCTTGTAATACATACATGTTCATTACTTGTTTCTTAAAATTGTCGCGCACTCGTAACATAAATATTTTGGTATGTCACTGTTCTTGGAATTTACATGAAAAAAAGACCTTGGAGATAGTGGATCAGAGGATGAAGCAGACGAAGAAAGCCATGATGCAGATGGTGAAGAAACTGAACACAATGGTACGGCCCATATGATTCTCAGTTACATATATGTTCAGTAAATTTTGGTTTTATTAAAATGCGCTCGAGGCATAAAATGATTGTTATGTGGCTGCTTTTGTAAATACCAGGAAAGGACATCGGAGACAGTGAAACAGAGTTGACAGAGGACGAAGAAACCCACGATGCAAATGGTGGAGAAACTGAACCAAATGGTACACCCAAGATAGCTGTACATGCAGTACTTGTTTATTTTTATATCAGGGAGTGTTCAGTTGCCATGCATACTCAAAAAGTGAACCCGAAAAGTGCTACAGTACCCGTCACATCGAATCTTTTAACGCATATTTAGAGCATTAAATGTAGGTAAATAAGAAAACTAATTGCACAGTTTGGCTGAAAAGTACGAGACGAATCTTTTGAGTATAGTTAGTTCATAATTAGACAATAATTACCAAATATAAACGAAAAGTGCTACAGTACGCCAACCTAAAATATTTCACCAACTAAACACACCCCCTCAAACTGTTGCATTTCATCTCTGCTTATGTGACTTTTTTTTAGGGACCTCCATGCAAAGGCGGTGCAGATAGTGAAACAGAGGTTGAGGAGGACGAAGAATACCACGATGCAGATGACGAAGGGTCCGATGCATTATGCGAAGAGACTAGGACTAGAGAATGGGTGTCCACACAACCAGTAGGTCTCGCAGGAAATGCTGATTCGCTTCAATTTGAAATTGTCCAAGTCAAAGTGAAATCAGGAGGAGCATGGAGTAAAAGGTATGTATGTATACACCAGAGCCAGTGTGTGTGAGTGGTTGGTAGTAATGAGTGATAATAGAGTATCTGTTGTGAATAGATTAGAAAACATACAATTCATTTTATTTTCTCCGAAAATTGATAGCTACAAGTTGATAGGTAAAATTCAATCCACAATGAAACTCAAGTGCATCTATGGCCCAACATCCATATATACTATCAATGACATGAATTTGTTTACTTGGTTGCATCAGCATGGACAGTGGGGTTTACACGATGTTCGGCGCAAGGTACTACGACGGCGATATCCTTACAAGAGTACTAACAAAGGTAATTACATTCCAGTCGACCACGGAGATATCCTGTGTGCAGTGCTATTGACATGGCTGAATAATACATTTGTAACAGGAAGCACTTCAACTGCAAAGGGTAAACCTCATATACCAACTTCTGAAAATGCCAGGGAATGTTGGAAGCCCTCCAAATTCTATTCAACGTGCCCTCAAAAAGTTTGCATGTAGGCCCTACGAACCGAGATGCAAAACTTACCTCTATGTAACAACTGTGCACTTTTAAATACATATCAAGGCAATGGGATATATCCTTTTGTAGACCTGTGTAATGTTCGAGATACTTTTTTTAAGACTGCAATATAACTGCAAATCAAAACCTGCAGTGTCAAATTCTCATAGTTCAGACATCTATTTCCTCAGTAAATATTGTAGTACTCTTTGTACATCGAGCGATCGTTCTCAGCAAAAAGTGTTGACACGTTCAGATCTGCATGAATATACACACATAAATAGGCAGTCCAATAAAGCACAGAAAACGAACTTGAAAAAATAAAATGTGACTACACTAGTAACAAAGCCATAACTATAATATTTCCTACAATTAATTGGCATGTAGTTGAAAAAAAATAAAAATAGAAGAAGGGCTAAAGAAAAAAAAAATTTACTGTCCTTAAAAATGTTGATCATGTAGTTGAAAAGGTACCTGCAAATACATAGAGTCATATTAGTACAAATATTCCTTGTTATTGTGTACGCAAACGAAATTATAATAACCATTTAATTTTAAAAAAAATAAATGCAGACAACTAGTGGCGAAAAAAAAAAGAAAATTAAAAGGCCTCATAACTCGCTCATCGTGCAAACTGAAGGCCCAAAGCACACATAGGCCCAAAACATAAGTATCCAAAGCTCAGGCAAGGAATTGATACAGAGACAGGCACGACTCAGATGGGGCACTGCATGCAGTTGACTGGTGTGGGCCAGGAAGTACCATGCAAGGTACCATGCAGCACAGGGCATGGGCCAACCAGAGCCACGTGCTAAGCTGAACGGGCGCACCGGTGAATAGTGCTGCGTTTCAGAAAACCTTGCGCCGGCCGGGAGGCAGAAGGGGTCGTCTGTTTTATGGATACGAACTCGTTCGCGTGCAGGAGAAAAAACGCGAACCGGCAGCAAAGCGGAAGGGGTGGTTGCGTGGGATGGGAGGCACATTATAGAAAGACCTGGTCCTTTTTCAATCCTGGAAGACAACGGCCCCTAAACCACACGATCTCAAAGACACACGTATCCTCTTACTCCTTTCAATTCTTTTTCTGTTCTCATATGTCACCGACGGCCGTTACTTCGACATCATGGCTCATCCTTCTTTCGCAAGGCACCACCGGCAGCAATGCGTGTCATCCTCGGAAGCCACGTGCGCCTGAGTCTTTGGACGGAGTCAATGGAGCGCTCCATGAGTCCTTGCGAAGGAAGCCAGATGCAGCCAGCCGTCGGTGACATGCAAATCGCATGATGCCAGGCGCATGTTTGCAATCGAGTTGCAGCTTCCTCACGTCGTCCACTATATGAACAAATTTGTTTTGAAAAATACTTTTATAAAAGTATACATATATATATATATATCACTCTTTTGATAAATATTTTTATAATAATAAGAGGTCAAAGTTGTGTTTTTGGAGACCGTGTCACTTTCCTAAACATCAAGTTTTTAGGTATGGAGGTGTTGCAATTGGGGCGACAAACGATGAAGAAACACGATCAAATACAAGCACACGCGGGACACACAATTTACGTGCAAAACCCACCCAATGCAAGAGGGAAAAACCACGGGCGCCGGGTGGCGTAACACTTCACTATTTCGAAAAGTCTATTACAATCGTGCAATGGCGGCTTATAAGAGATGGTATGAGTAACCGCTAATGTAGTGTATATGTACCGTAGTGGGGGGGGGGCTCGCCCCCGCACCCCCAAGCCCTCGGGGTATGGCCCGATGGGCCAACTTCGAAGTTGTCCCTTGTCCGCCCTTTTAATAACTGTAAGATAATTTGGAACATATTCAACGGGAGGGAGTATATATCTTATGTTAATTCACTCTTTCGTTTCACCATTTCTCTTGCATCTCCCATTTACATGTTGCATGAAAGGCCCGTGCAGATATTCAAGAAGTGCATTTTCTACCTTTTAATCCTACCGAGAAGCGACCGCATCGAACCTACCTTGATGCCAACGGAAAGATGCACAAGATTTCCAAGGGAGCGCCACATCGTAGTTCTAAGCTCTATCAACATCATCATATATATGTCGCATATCATCGCTGATGGTTATTTACACCGATCAAGTTTCCTCACACCCCCCCCACCCCGGGAAATTCTTGACCTCGTGCACAACAAGTCTGATATTGAAGCAAGAGTCACTGATGTCATCAACAATTTCGCAAAGCATGGTCTCTGCGATCACTTGTTGTGGCGTACCAGGTTAGAATGACCAAATCAATTATAGAAGACTGAATAACCGACTGAGTGAGTCATGGCACCCCAAGGCACTTTGTCGGGCTTCTGCGCTCATTGAACAACTATGCATGACAGCGCTGAAACAATCGCCCGTAGGCGCTTAGCCTCGGCATTAGGGCCAAGATGCTCACAGGTATAGTTTGCGCTTATCGCAAAAAAAAAAAGGTATAGTTTGCGCTGATACCCTCCCTACTAGGCTTACCAATGCTCATATGGTTTTTAGGCGATCAACTCGCAATCGACAAGGGGACAATTACTAGGCTACTAGGCTTACCTTCATTATTTCAAGATTACTCATTACAATCGCACAATGGCGACTTATAAGAGATGGTGTGAGTAAACCCTAATCAAGGGTATATGTACCGTACCACGGGGAGGCTCCGCCCCCCCTCCTCTCGGGGTGGGCCACTTCAACCTCCCGCTCGCTACGGGCGAAGTTGTTCGCCCTTTAATAATCAAAGAAGATAATGTGGAACATATTCAACATATCAATGGTTTACAAGAATCATAAATTGCAAAGATAGGTCACTTTGGACAAGTAGTCTGTTTCTCTCTCATAACAACTTGGCTTCACCCTCTTCTCGCATTGATATGGAAGTTCGACTTCCCTCCATTCATAATGGCGGCCCGTGCACGGGCCAAGGTGCGTGTCCGTGCCTGGCCCGGGCACTAATGAACGTGGGCCGAGCCATGTTTTTTAGTGTCGTGCCCGGGCCGGCCTAGCAGGATAGTGCCAAATGGAAATCTTTATCTAGTGGTACTGATGATGGGGGCACATGCCCCTAAGAGTAAAAAATTGTGTCCAACAAAAACCCACATGTCTCACTTTTCGCGTCATATGGGAGGTGACTAGCATGTGCCTCACTTTTCATCTATCCCACAACCTCACTTTTCATTTGTTCCACAAAAGCTTGAACCATGACCCATGATATAGGCTTCCACATAAAGCCAAAGAACTTGAGCCACTTGTTCCCTGTCTTCTCCTCTCTAGCTTGTTGACCTCAAAAATCTTGAGCGGTCCCTCGCCATCAATGAGGGAGAGGCTCTACTCATTGCATTTTAGGTGGTGGAACACCTCATCTAGCTAGAGCTCCTTCTTATGCACCTACCCACGGGATTATCGTTCACAACATTGTATTGCATCGGGAAGGAAAGCAAAAGGCATAGATGGCCAAATGGGCTAAGTTTGTTTGGTGGCACTAGGCACGACCACAAAAAGCATGGCCCAACACGAAGTCCAAAGTGCGAGTGCCGACATCGAGCATGGGTGTAGTGTTTGTTCCTAAACCACAAGTCTAGCATGTAGTGTCGGGCGTAGGCACATGCATGGGTCAACGTTGTCATGGCCTTATTCATCTTAATCCTAGTCTTAGATATAAACAACCATTGTCTCCCAGTTCTTCATCTCACCCATCATAGTCGTTGTTGTTGTGTTGAACTCGCGGGTTATAGACTCCCTCCCCATTTCGATACCACGCGACTCCCTCCAAATCCGTTTGATGGCGCCTGCCACCCTTCTTCCCCTCCCCAACCACCCTGGTGCTCAGCCTTCACAACCCTGGTCATCACGCTATGATGATGATGTATTTGTTTGTGTTGTTGTTGAGGAGGACGACAACGCTAGTATCCAAAGAAGAGATGACGATGGACGATCGATGAGGAGATCGATCGAGCAACTTCATCTTTCTTAGGGAACCTCCGAAGTGTAATCGAACCAAGCCCGCCTGTAAAATCGATTTTGAGCATGGTTCGATGTCTCCAAGTGTGAGCATCATTGAGTGGGGCCCAATCTGAACTCTTTCTCTACCTTTCCCCATTCTTCTTCTCCCCTTTGTCTCCCCCATTCATCCTCTCAATCCATCATCACAAAGAAGCGCGGGGGTGGCACGTCGGCGGGAGCGGCGGTGGCGCCGCGCGCGGGGAGCAGGATGGCGGCGAGCTTCTCGAGCGGCGGGAGCGAGACCACGCCGAGCCCACGCTACGACGGCTTCTGGCTCGGCGGCTTCCGCTTGAGATCCGTGTGCTGCCACCGGACCTTGTCGGTTGAGATGAAGCCCGACGACGAGCCGCCACCCTCGCGGTCGGACGAGCACGGGTGCACGGGTCCCCTCTCGGCTTGCCGCCGGTCCTCCCATTTTTTATTCTCTCGGTTCGAGCCATCGCGAAGATGCGAACCAATTTTTTTTCCTCACGGTTCAGTGTCGGCAATGTGTGAGCGAACCGTGGCCCCTTTTCTCTCGCCCCACGGTTCGGTTAGAGGACACACTTTGAGCTGCTCTTATCTATACCTACTAATAATGCAAAGAAATAACAGGCGCCCAACCTTCTAGAGACGGATATACGAGTCCACTTTCGACCAAGGTGTCTAGCCTTCTATACGAGTTCACTCGACCAAGGCGACCAACTCAACCATGGATTGTATTAAACAAATCATACTAGGAAACAAGTCCTAGATAGAGATACGAGTCCAACTCGACCATGGATTGTGTTAAACAAATCATACTAGGAAACGAAGTTCTAGACAGAGATACGAGTCCAACTCGACCATAGATTGTATTAAACAAATCATACTAGAAAACGAGTCCTGATTGGACAACGAGTTCTTTTATATTGCGTCATGCTTATATATATATATGAAAATATCGACTATAGAAGTAATCATATAGACAACAATCGTGCAACTTTTAAAGCTCCAAGGTTCACGTGAAGTCCTCGATCAAATAGAAGATGAGGTTGCGGATGAACAAGAACAAGATATGAATGCAGGTTAGTATATTACTTTTAGCAAAAAAGCTTCAACTTCCATGCCCAAACAGCTAGATCTCACTTAGCCCACTAATGGCTGGGCATGGGTGGAGCCATGGTTCCATGGCTACCATGAAATTTCTTTGGCAGCAATGATGATCAATGTGCACCTATGACTGAAGTCCCTTTATGCAATGGTAGCCTGTGATGCAAAGTTTTTGCCATTGCTCAACAGAAAAGAACATAGAGCTCCTCACTTTCTCTATCATCTCTTATTCATGATCTGAGAGCATCAAGGAGAAGTGAGGAGTTCCATATTCTTTTTAGCGACCTATGATACAAACCTTCCTGAAAAGCTGAGGCCACCTGCTTTTCTTGCCACCTATGGAAGCTTTGCTCTTATTTTCATTATGTTGTTCTCTTATCTCATTTTGTACTTGGCCAATGATCCAATTGAGGCCTTATTTTTGACAATTGGTTTTGAAATGCTTACATTTTTTTTTGACTATGATGTTAGTGCCATGAATATGAGCTGCATTATCTTTATTACCTCACGGTAGTCATCAAACCGTGACTAACATCCATTCCAACCAATGATGGAGTCGAGAGTTCCATGGCTCCCCGATAGCTAGAATGGATGTTAGTCACGGTTCCATGGCTACCATGAAATTGCTTTGGCAGCAATGATGGTCGATGTGTACCTATGACTGAATCCCTTTATGCAATGGTGGCCTGTGATGCAAAGTTTTTGCCGCCGCTCAAATGAAAGAACATCGAGCTTCTCACTTTCTCCATGATCCTCACTTGTTCATGGTCCGAGAGCATCAAGGGGGGTGGGGGGGCTCGATGCTCTTTTAGCGTAAGGCTACACTATCCGATCTTTGAGGCCCCACCTATATTACCTCATGTTTGTCATCAAACCGTGACTAACATTTGTTTCTACTTCCTTAAGGCTATGGCTTGGTATGTTGTATACCGTGGTGAGGTTCCTGGAGTCTATGATAGCTGGGCAAAATGCAATGATCAGGTGAGTGGTTTTCTAGGCAACAGTCACAAAAAGTTTCGCACGAGAGCAGCTACAGAAGCTTTCTATGTTGAGTACATTGGTAATTTGGACCACCCACTTTGGTGCAAGTTCCACCATCGCCTCGAGGTTTTGTTGCTGGTTTTGTTGAGTCATTGAAACTTGATGACTATGAGTTGTATCAGTGGAACTAGACTTGATGCCTTGTGATGGATATTGGACCACTTAACTATGTTCGGATCATAGACCTTATATGTGCCGTTTGTGATATATATGCGTTATGTGATTGAATGGATGTGAAATACATGAGAAATATTGTATATGTGTCTGTTTGTGAAGGTGGAAAAGGAAAAAAAACAAATTTTATAGACTTTACCGAAGCGGTGCTCTCGGTAAAGCCCTCTTTACCGACTATTTTTTTTGCAACTCGTGCTCGGCAAATCTGGGAGAAAATGGATGCCCGACGGCCACTTCCCCATATTTGCCAAGTGGGATGGCAGCGGCCGTCGGCAAAAGAATTTTCCAGGGAAATTTATTTTTTTTTTTTTGCGAGTGTTGTCCTGTTTGGTGCTCGGCATAGAGTTTCCAAAAAAAAAAATGCCGACAGCTTTACTAGCTGGATCTCGGCAAAGACATGGAGTTTGCCGAGAGGCCCACTGGACAGTGTGCTCGGCGAAGACCGTTGTAACGCCATCAGTTACAACGGCCGTTAACGGTCACTTTTCTTCGCGACGGCTGCGGTTGCTGCTCGGCGAATGCTTCACCGACAACTGGTGGTCAGGGTGCTCGGCTTAGGACCTGTGCTGTGAAATTTTTTTTGCCCGTCCTATGCCGAGCACTGTGCTCGATGAAGACGTCGCCGACGGCGGCCAGGGGCCTTTGCCGTGCGTTCCTGGTTCCTGGTGCTCGGCGAAGAACTAGTCTCCTGTAGTGATTGATTGGCATCATCTCGTTTGAGTGGAGAGGGACAGGAGGAGCGATCATTACCAGTTCGGTGGCTCGAGGACGTCGAATACTGAGGGCCGGTGGAAGTGGTGGTGGGCAGCATGATGAGTTTCGCGGTGGGCTGGGCGATGGGTTCGTGATTTTTTTTTTCTCGTCTGGTATATGTACAGAGATGGGCACGGTAGCTAAATGAAGTATTTGAGTACCACAGATTAGTAGGTTCAGGGATGCAAGACAAGGTTGTACCACCAGAACATACGCACAAATAGGCTAAACATTTTTTGTAGATAACCTACAAAAATTTAGCCTATATTTGAAGGTATCGCGTCTTGCATCCTAGTAGTAGAGTAGCATAGTAGCACGGCTATTAACAAACGGTGGCATGCATGTTCCGCTGCTGGAACGTTGTTTGTGCTACTCCAACAACCGAAGTAACTCAGCTGAGTAAATTTGGATAAATCCAGATGCAGAGACGAAGGAATAAAGACTAAAAAGAAAAGTAATCTGAGTAAATTTTGAGACAAAGGGAACATAAAGTATTATATGTATTGTTAGTGATTCAGAAGCCGATGTATCTTCATCAGTTTCAGTGGACGACAACCTAATAGCACACTCGTATAACAGTCGGCTATAGAGAAACACCAAACCATCAGCAATTGGCCCACTAGTGCGTCGTGCCGTCTCCAACCAGTCGCTGCTGCTGTCGTCGCCACAGGTCCGGAGGAGGCAGAGCCAGAAGGCAACGACGGAAGCAACGAGGGCGGCGACAATGCAAAACCAGGTGACCATCAGACACGGCAGCGAAAAACGGGCTATATCCCCGGTCTCAAAAAAAAAAAATCAGACACGGCAGCAGCTGGTGGAAGGGAAGACAACCACGACGCCGTTGGAGAAGGTTTGACGGCTGCCGCAGTCGCGATTCCGCAGTGGTGACAGCGTCACAGACTACCAACGGTGTCAGCGGCAGGAAGAGCATCAGGTGGCCATGGCAATGACACAAGACAGCATGGTGACGGAGATCAGCCACTGCACGGGACGGTCCAGGTTCGACTCGATCGTCATTGCTGTTCCTGTTGCTGACCGTGACAGCGACGGCAGCGCCATTACCAATTGAATGGCCGCACAGGGTGGTGGTATGTTGGGTATGAGACGAGATAACTATAATTACAAAATCAAGGTGTCTGAGACGGACAGTATCGCAGAGAGTTAACTGCAAGACTTATTGTTGTTTAACTGTTTATTACAAAACCTTGTTCCAGTGAAAATGAAGAAAAAATGAATGTTCTTATTTGTCTAAGTTACAACAACATTACAGCACGCTTCGTATACAACTCCGAAACATACAAACTTTTAGCAAGCTGAGAAAAATTCTGACAAACTATGCGAAGCTGAGGTGTGTTTGTTGAAACAAATACGCTAAAAACTCAAGCAAACCTATAACTCTTATTCTGTAACCTATGGGTCAACAGAAGTTAGGGCCGCTAACTGAACCTGGGGTTGTGCTGAACGCGATGCTCACGTCCGTGTAGTCTTTCAAGCACCTGCTTATTTTGGTGGATGGGTACAGCCAGGGCTTGACGGCGTCAACAAATGTGTCAGGATCTGGAGACAGGATCGCCTCCCAATCAACTTGGACATCCTGTGGGATGCTGGCAGTAATATCCATGTTTGCTGCCAGGAATAAACCAAGCAACACTACATAGCCAACAACAGCAGAGCCTCTCGAAAGAGGCATAAAATTGTACCTGCAAAGTCACCCCACATTGATTGGCATCATTTTGTTGGAGTGAAGAGAGAGGAACAGGAGTGATCATTACCAGTAATATGTCATCCGCAATATCGCGTCCTTCACAGCATCAAGCATACCAGGATCTCGTGTGGGGGTTGCGTCATTACAATATGCTTCACAGATAGCCTGCAGATCACACCAAATGTCTTAGGTTCACCATAGACTAAGCAATACAAGTCTCAAGCACATGTGTGGTCTGATAACTCTTCCCATAACATCCATTCTAGAAATGCGATCGAAGAAAAAAAATCTGATATTATAGGAAGTGTGGTATTGTACAGTTGGAGAATGTCATGATCAGTAAATGCTTCCCATATCAAACCTTCTCCAAACTCCAATTCTTAGTAAAACAAATTGTAAGTCATCATAACAAACATTACAATAAATTGGAACTGTACCTCCCAGGCTGCAGTCATTTCTTCATCATACTCCTCCCATCTCGATGGCGTGCAAGGCGTTCGTATTGCAAAGTCAAATCCTGTCTTGCCCCTGCAAACCATCACACAAGTTAGCTGGATAGCAGCAGAATATAGCCAAAGAGCAAAACATAAGAAGAAAGTGTCTAGGAAACTTGCATGTTTTGAGTGGTAATTCTTGTCCCTTCAAGACGCCTCCTGAAGAAAGCATGTTGTGTTACTATGTAAGCAAAGGGATAGTGATACTCTTTTTTAAGTACTTTCTTTGAAATCTGATGTAGGTAAAATATAAGTTAATTACCCCCGAAATGCCATACTATCACATCTTGTAGCAACCCAGTAGGTCTCACCAACTACATGGTACAAATCTGAGCATGATGATGCAATTTCTATCTGCAGGAGTAAAATCTCATGAGAACATAGATTTTTCAAAAGGCCAAAGGCACAGCATAACTTCTGCAGTGCCAAAATGCTGTGACAAATTACTATGAGAATCAATCAAATCCTAGCCATCTTGCTCAACACATCCAAAAGGAAATCATCCCTAGAGATACAGTAAGAAATAGATCTACTGGAGCGAAAAACAGATGCTACTACCACTCTGACATGTCAATCCATTTCGAAACATGTTAAAAGGTTCAGCATAATGGACTCGTGGGGCTGCAATCTCTTGCTCCAATGGGATAGTGGCTACAGGCAACTAAGAGGATGGTGAAGGAGCAGGCAACTAAGAGGATGGTGAAGGAGCAACACAGCAGATTTCATTCCAGTCATCTCGTGCGCATGGAAGATCATTTCAAAACAACAGAACATATGTGTCTTTGAGAGGGCACTGCTCAGAGTGCGTACTGTCATCAGGTTAGTGTTGGAGGAAGTCAAACCTCCGGTGCATGGCAGGGATGGAGGAAGAATTTTCTCTGCTCTGCTGCGCTGATAGCGTTCATTTTTTCCATTTGGTAGTGCAAATGTTCAGTTAGTTACCCTTGCGTACATTTGAGTATGTTTTGTTTCTGTTTTTGTGTCATTGGATGTTTGTATTTGCAACTTCTTTTCGTGTACTTAATACAGTGACCGAGAAAAAAATGGACATTGATATTGGCCATGAGCTCATACCACTGTAAGAAAAATTGGAGACATCGACAGACTGCTGCATGGCTTACCTTTTTCAACTTCTCAATATCTGTAAGAAAAATTGCACGGTCCTCTGCATTATTGACATACTTCAAGTCAAGCATTATAGTCTTCGCAGTTTCCAAGACTCTGTGTATGAGAAAACAAAGCCATTAGCGACTATAGAGAGACAACTAATCAGCCTCCTGCTAGTCCCAATCAAGTTCGGTTAGGTAGATCATTAGTGGTTACAAATAACCAAATAGCAAAGTAACAGAGGATATTTCAACCTTTGGTAATATGGATAGTAGCGAACAACTTTTGCTTGACCAAGAAGCATTGGGGTATGAGAACCAAATCCAGAGTTGAACTCTTCACTGGTAACAGAGAAAGTTAAGTAAGAAAATTGTTAAACAGTTTAGTATTCCCTGTACAAGCATAAGCTCACCTTAGCTTATTGACCCAAACAACTGGATCACAAGGTTCAGAAATTTGTCTCCACTTAACAGCAATGTTATAGACATCCTGCCAGGAAAGAGAGATCCCAGAGGAGACCCTGTCTTCATTTGGGCTGGAAGTTGGAGATCCAGCCAAAGTGCTAGTGCTACAATAACCTCCCCTGTTCTGGCTCATGTTAAGTCTATCCCTTTTCCTAACTAACTTTGCGATGTTCTTGGATTCCTTAGAAAGCGCCAAGCCTTGGACACTTTCTGAGCAATCTCAATAGCAGCCAACCCGGCCATGCGGTACTTCAAAAGTAAAACAGAATGTTAGCAAAGCAGGACCACAATGCACCACAAAGCAAGAGTACTCTAGTACACTAAATGTACATAGCACAGTGCGAAAACATAAACGTAAATGAGTAGCCAAAAAGCGCATCACTGGCCAACATCATGCAGTTCAGAACTGCTATACTGCTCAATCTCTGCTAAAAGGCCATTCATCAAACTTATCCAGATAAGAAGTAGCCACAAAAAAAGCTACATACATATATTCACCCAGCAAGCTTCATTTATCCTTCAGTAATATCCCCAACAAGAATTCTATGTGTTCACCCACAGTGACAGTAGAACAAACTCAACACAGTATTCCTTGCATATCAACTAAAACAAAGCAAGGCAAGCATCACAATATACTTCCTCTATTGTATATATTGATTAATGCTTCACCATATCAGCTGTTGCCAACCTCTCAAATATGTCACGTTCTCTAGGTGCACATATATTCCATAATTGCAATCAATAATAATTCAAACAAATAAAGGAACTGAGATCATGATGAAGCACTCTTCTATCTGGAGCAGTCGAACAATAGTCAATAACATATTTTGATGGCAGCGAAGCAATTGGAAAATGTAAAACTTCAAGAGCGATACCTGACGTTGATTTGGTAAGAAACCACGACAATTGTATTGAATCTTCTTCCCAATTGAATCTGCAGCTAGAAGAAGGGTTGTTTGATGCTTTGTGAATTTGAAGTCTTGCTTGTTAAGGCGCCCATTTCTCAATGAGATCCGCAATGGCGGCTGGCGATAAACCTTTTCAGCCACATTTTTGGGATGTAATCGTTTGCACCAATATTCCTGTTATCCATATAGAAGCCCTTTTTAGGTTTGATGCACCACAAATGAATTGCAATAGGGCACATGGGATAATTTTAACCTTAAATAGTGGGTCAACATCGTCATCAATGTTGAACTGAGAGAACTCTAAATTGGCCTTTGAAGCAATATACAGAGCCATTTCCTTCTGCAAGAAAAAAACCCAGTAATATTATCATAAGTTAGGAGAGTGAATGAAATCTGAAAAATAGTAAGCTGCCAAAAATAAGAGACCACTTTTAAAATAAGCAACTGGGAACGAGGCAACAACCAGCAAATGTAATAGTGGATCAGTCTTTGTAAGAAAACAGAGGAGGAAAGTTTACCCAGAAGAATATATAATCATCTACATATCTACATAAAGAAAAAAAAGTTGGCTCTTGGCTCCATACAAACATAAGATCAACATGGCTACTGCAAGTGTAATGTTTTACTACCACAGTAGGGGATTCCCCTACTCCTGCATTTCCCTAAAAATGTGTAATGATTTACGTATCTAATCAATGTGATTCTACAGGATTGCAAATTCATGATAAGTTATGGGTTAACAACGTCCCAAGCATGTAAGGAAACTAGGGTTTTGTATCTTGGGATTTTAACTCAATTAGTAATGTGACATTGACAGAAAGCAAGTATTCTTTTGCATGCACTCAAATAACTTTGAAATTTATTACAGAAATACATGGTTTTGACTTCTGAAACAAAGAGCGGTTGAAAGGAGAAAGATTGCATACCTGGTAGAAGGACAAACATTGCAACACAAATTTATCCATGGAATCAAGTTCCAAATCAAGTACATCATCATAATCTTTTATCTTCACAAAAAAAAAATAGACTATATAAACATCATGAAGAAACAGAAGTCAAGTAAAAACAGTGACTACATGCTGCTGCTAAAAATAGAACATGGGACCGGTAGTATAATGATATAGATGTATGCAACCAATTATGCATGCAGCCTAAAGAGGTATACTCCCTCCATTCCAATTTATAGGCTGATTTGGCTTTTCTAGATACATAGTAACTTTATTATGTATCTAGAAATCGTATGTCTAGGTGCAAAGCAAAAGTTATGTACCTAGAAAAGCCAAAACGACCTATAATTTGGGACAGAGGGTGGTATTATCATCTCCAGTGAATGTTTATGCTAATTCACCAAATCAGATGGTAACTTGCTCAGAAAAATAAAAGAGATGGTAACATACTGCAGCTTTATATTCTCCAATTGCATGATGGCATGAGGCACGTAAGTATAGGCACTCTATACTTGAACCTTCATATGTCAAAGCAATTGATAATTCTTTAATAGCACTCCTGCAAAAAGAAAGGGTGAAGGAGCAACTTAGGAAGCTACCAAATGAGCATCTGAGATGAACACATGGATACTAGTAAAAAGCAAAACTGTTGATGCTAGCACTAAGCAAGGAAGAATCAATATGAAAAGAAGCTTGGGCATGTATTACAAGATAATTTAGTGAATCACGTTGGGCAAAAAAAATTCAAGGTGCCAATTGTAAACTATACATAATACAGAACCCAAGACAGTAGTGTCTGTTATATCCTACTTGTGCTCTAATTAGTGTGTGTTTGGTGCAACTATGATACCTGAACACCAAATTTTCAGCACAAAAAGATAGTAAAGCATTGCAATCACATAAAAAACAGCATCCCTATAGAAAATCTAGTATCACACCAGCAAGAAAAGGGCACCTGATTCCATTCAGAACATTAAAAAAACGATGGCTAAAAAGGTATAAGTACAATTATACCCACTTAAGGCCTTGTTTGGATATGTGTGTTGGAGTGGTTTGTCGTGGAATTTAAACTAAACTCCGCACCAAAACACTCCAACACACATGGATTGAAGTGGATACATAGGCATCGAAAGAATCCCTAAGCAAAGGTCTAACAATAAACAGGCAGCAGAGAAGTAAAACAACTTAATATGTTTCATCGTTAAACAGGGCCACAATTAAAAGTAGAGGTATCTCTATGACAAACTAGAAATCAAAATCAGCAAAAAAGGATACCTATGTCGACCCATTCCATGGTAGAGAATTCCACGAAGATGGTATGCTTTTGCAAACCTGGGAAATACTCGAACAAATTAAATAAGCGACTAAATAGATTTTTAAAAAAACATCCAGTTGGGCAGGTGAAGAACTGATTATATACCTTGAATCAACTTGAATAGCTTTCTCCAGGCAGTTCAACAACTTCTCTGGACATGCCAGATCAAGATAAAGCTACACAAGAAACGACAGAGGCAATAAATCAAGTACTCCCAAAGAGCAAATCCACTTCTTGTTTATTAGTACAAAAATACAAGCATACGCTTCATTAGTGATTAGTCCATTACAAGGTTACAAACCTATGCTAAAGGCCATTGAAGGTACTGGAAGGCTATGAACAATATGTGACCCTTCATTGCCTCTCTAAAAATATGAGACTTCCTGGAGTAGGCTACCAAATAAAATTTATTGTCCACTGCATTTTAACTAAGAGATCTGCTACACTCTCAACCAATACTTCTGCCCACAGTGCACGAATCATGTGGTGAGCCACAGAGATCAGCAATCTAATCACACTAAGTAGTTAAAAAAAAACTGACCAAAGTAATGCAAACTGCAATCTTCATATAAGTAGAAAATGGAATGTACCTGGGCAAGGTGAGCCCAGCAGTCAAGGAAACTCTCATCATACTTTAAACCAATGAGATGCTCGTCTTCAGCACGTTTGTACTCTCCAAGTGATGAAAGCGTAAGACCCTATAATAATAATAAGACATTATTTGACAGCTAAACAAGAGAATCTTTATAGTCAAATATTTATATTTTCTTGTTTTGCGTTTATGAATTCATAAGCAAAATAATATTAACTGCCTGAAAACTAACAAAAGTCAACAGTAGATGTACAACTGCATGCTTTTGAAGAACAAAAATTTACCATGATCTTGTTAACTTGTTCACTCTTTTATCCTCTTTATTATTTATTACTGGTAGCTCAAGAAGAACAAATTTTTTTATGATTTTGTCACTGTCACGAACACCTTGTTCACTCTTTTATCCTCTTTTTATTACTGGTATTGGTAGGCCATGTTGAGCTTCATCTCTAGCCTACCCAACTTGATTTAGTCTAAAAACGCTTTGCTGCTGCTGTTATTCTACGGTCTCATAAAATTTCATAGCTCAAATTTAAACATACTTTGTTACACTTAAGTTGACACACCAGTGAATTACAAATATATACAAATTCACAGGGAAAAGGATTATAGTTGAAATGGCCATTATTCAAGGAAAAATGGTGGGTGAAACTGTGAAAGGGAGTACTTTGGTACAAACGGGGAGTGTTCCCAACTTCCCATCTTATTATAGAACCAAGTAGGGAATGACAAGAGAAACATTCGGCAGAAAAGCATCTACTTACTAAATAAGTGTGAGCAGAGCTGTTCTTCTTGTCACGCTTCACACATGTCGAAAGATCTTCGAGTGCAGAGTTGTAGTCCTTGAATTTGAAGTTCACAATTCCTACAATGAGTGAAGATATGCCATCAGAAAAATGAGTAGATGGCATGCTCCAGCACTAGAAGCATAGCTATACAGTTTTATTACAATAAAGACATGAGCTGAGCATAAACACTTGGTGTCATTTTGTTCCCATCGAAAGATATCACGAGAAGTGGCATCAATGGCGATATAAGAATTCAATCATGAGTGCAAGAGTAAGTAACCTCTTTCATGTAAAATATCAGGAGAATTTGGTTCAAATTCCAATGCTTTAGTCAAGTCTTCAATGGCCTGAAAAGTAAAGGATTCATATGTAATATAGATACATGTTTGAAAATGAGTTGCTGTGATGATCTTTATTGTTTCTTTCAACATGAGTTTCGAAATTTAGACAAATAGATAAAGTGTACCTCCTTGAACTCTCCTAAAGCAGCACGAGCTTGTCCCCGTCGCTTCCATGCCTCCCCAGCTGATGGGTTAGATTGTATAGCCTGCAAGAAAAAGAGAGGTTGTTTTACATTTTATTATAGCAGACACTGAAGGTGTACTCACTATCTAAAGGTCTACCTTGGTGAAATCAGAAATAGCAGAATCCAATTCTCTTTGAAATGCATAAGCTGTGCCCCTTCCAATCAGTGCCTCAGGATATGTAGGAGTTTCTCGCAATATCTAAATGGCCAATGGCAAATTATCAGGTTCCTTCTTTGCATCAGGATACATAGTGGAGCAAAAAATCATGGTAACAGATAAAAACCTGATCAAAAATGGATATCGCTTGGTCATACCTTCCTTCATTTACCTGAAAAAGATGTAACTCATCCATTATGGTCAAGATAATAATAATATAGCATCTCCTATATATTGTCAGCACCTTACAGAATATTTTGTCAGAATAAAATCATATTAAATAAACAATGTAGCTAAATGGTTGTAATGTTTGTTTTCTGTAGTCCTAAGCAAGCATTCCAAATACAGCCTTGGCAAGCTTTTACAATATTTTTTAATCAACGTTCCTTCAGATACTATAAGAATGCCATTGTGCTAAATAATTGGATTGATAGCATGTTTAATACTCTGTATATGGTATTTATAACCGTCGGTTGCCTCCTGGGATTTTTTTCTCTTAATTCTCTAAGTTCAGCTTCTCCTAGTAATACTTGAAACAGAACTCTTCTTCGCCTATTGAGAAATAGAGAAGCATGTCAATGCTCTAATATGGACGATACCTGTGCAATGCCTCTTGAAAGTCGAAATCAAGCTTATTGATTTTGATGACTTTGAAATTTTTGTAGCAAAGAGTGTTTGATCTAGCGGAATGTTTTCACTGTCATCAGTAGTAATTCTGATAGTTACACCTTCATCTCGGCCATTTGTTTCTTTCACTGCCTTTGCTTTGTTTTTCTTATCTACCTTTGGGGCCTTCTTGGGAGATTGGGTCCCTGTGCTGTCTTTAACTGGACTGCTAGAGACTTTATTATGGTCCGCCTTTTTTATTATAGTTCACCAACTTGGTATCGCCATTTGATGAAACTTTGGAGCTGCCAATGGCCTCTTCACAGACAACAGTTTTTGTATCAGCCATTGTAGTTGCAGCGGCGACTTGTCAGCAACACGATCTTCTGAGATTACAACTTTGGTATCACAAGTCGATGCATCCGTAACATGGTCCGCAGACTTCGGTTGCCTCGCAAATTTTAACAGAAGAAACCAATTCTTCCAGCTCAAGCAATTGTTTCAAGTCTGTGGTGTCACGGACAGCGATTTCATATCCTTGCTTCCAAGCAGCTAGAGCATCCTCTTTTTATCTAATGAAGAAAATGCCTTGCCTGGTAATAGAAAACAGCAGCGTTAAACTTACAGGTGAAACTTGCTCCACATTACAGGGATAGATCGCTATCCAGGGATGACGTATTATATGAAAAAAACAAAGAAAATGCGGTGGGACAGCAGTATATTTGTGTCAAGTTGGCAACACGATTTGGTATCTGTATCCACGAGGAAGGATCCCAATTCCTGAAGGACTGAGTGTTTTCCCAAGGAAATTCGAAGCCAAACATGTTAGTTTGAATTATATGCAGATGGGGAGTGCTCGGATGGGACTTGGGAGTGGGGAAAAAAAAAGGGTACTCATGTCATTCACAGTGAATCTACAGACTATCTGGAAAGAGTGATCCTAAGCATTGAAGCCACTCAAAACGGTATTCCTGAGGTAACAATACAGAATTTATTTTGTTATTGTTCTCTTAAATAAAAGTACATCTATGCAGCAGATTAGCCAAACAGAAACTAAACGAGGTAGACATAATTCCCCCAAAACTAAGCCAAGCCCTGGTGAAGTAAGCCGAGCCGCAGAAGAACACGATGAAGAGGAGAGGGGGACGTAGGCCTGGAGCAGGGCGGGGTCGAGCAGCAGCGCGCGGTCGCAGTCCTTGACGACGTGCTTGTGGAGCTCGAGCTGGGAGTAGCAGAAGGCCCGGTTGCTGCGAGCGGATTGGTCGGGTCAGAGCAGATCGGAGGGATCTCGCGGATCGGGGCGGGGAGGAGAGCGCGTGCCATACCAGAGGTCGTGGATGGACGACGGGGATTGGACCAGGATGGAGTCGAGGAGGCGGATGGCCTTGGACCAGTTGCGCGCGCTGCAGAGGCGCGCGAGCTCGGCGCGGTCGGAGCCCATGGCGGCCGGTCGGTCGCCGGCGGCCGGCGGGGGCGGGGGAAGGGGCGCAACCAGCGTGCGGTGGAGGGGAGGATTTGGCGATTTGGGGGGTGGGCCTCTCTGCTCTGCTAGATGACGACTTGTTCTCCTTTTACGCACCGGACCCTCGCCTTTTTCGTATTTTCTGTTCCGCTTCCTTTGCTTTTTCTTTGTTACCTGAGGTGTGATGTGATGTAATTTCTTTTTTTTTGTGTGCCAGTATGCTTTTTGGTCCCTGGTAGTGTGGGACGGGGTGATCTCTTTGCTAGATGCACGTGAGTCAATTCTCTTGTATTTACATTTATTGTATAAAACCTGCATATAACAATTGCATTATTATGGATATGATATCACCGGAGCATTCCATCAAGCTCTCATGATTTTAAGGATTTTCAAAGGAAAACATGTACTAGGTCTTTTGATTTAGCCATCCAAGTCACTAGTGGGTGCTAAATGTGTTTTGTTACATTTGTGGATGTCACATGGTGAATACCTAATTCCTACTCCTCCGTTCCAAATTGTAGTTCACTTTGGCTTTTCTAGATACATTGATTTTACTATACATCTAGTCATACACTATGTCTAGATACATAGTAAAACAAATGAATCTAGAAAAGCTAAAAAGTGAACTATAATTTGGAAATCAGGGGAGCTTTTTTATTTTCATTTTTAAGGAGCAAAAACTAATGGCTTTTAGTTTATTAAAAAAAGGTGACATTGGGCTTAACAAAGCATGACAAATTTATTGAGAAAAAAAAATAATGAGATATAAAACCACCATAAGGAAACTAAGCATACAATATGTTTGGATGTGATAATTTTGCATTTTTCTCTTTTACTTCATACTACCTCAATTTTAAGATGATGCAAGCATATTCCTCAAATTAAAATGCTAAACATCGTTAACTTAGAACACCAACTAGTTAAAGTATATGTCTTGTGAGGGACCGGTATTCGGGGACGACATTACCCGAGCCCTCGAGCGATCATTCGCGGGCGAAGACGCTCCGGGATCTGAAGCACGGCCGTCGACATGACGAGCGTGAGGTCTCCACTCGGATGAGCTCCCCGCACGCGGAGGGGAAGCCTATGAGCTCGTCCTATCGCGAGCTCCGTCGACGAGGGCTCCCGGGCCGCACCGGACGAGCCCCCGGCTCAAGAGACCTCCTCAAATCGACAACAACGACTCTTCTCGAGACCTCTCCCCGTCTTGATCGAGCTCTCTACACGGCGAGCTCTTACGCGAGCAATCCCGAAGAGCTCATCTCGCCCGATCACGGCGGTGCAGTTGGCCAACAACTCTGGAAAAGCCCAACCACTCCCCGGCGATCCACGTGGCCATGCGGGGTTACGAGAGACGGGAGAGGTCATTTGGCCATGCCGTCATACCCGTCGACTCCAACGGCTCCCGAGCGATTGGGCGGCGGGTGCAGCGCCAGTACCAAGTGCCCATACGCGGCGTGGGTGCTCCCCATGCGAAAGACGAGGTTCCAACTCCGATTAAAGACAAGGCGGCGCTCGACCACCGCCCAAACCACGATTCCCACGTGCGGCGGCGACCAATTTCAGCATCAAGCATCCGGGAGCTCGAAGACGGCTCTCACCCTACGCCGCGAGCTCGTCAGAAGAGCTCTCGGCGCCCGGTGCCTCTTCTCTTTCCCTCTCGAAGACCTCGATCCGAGAGGAGACCGATGTTCTTACCCCCTTACGACTATAAAAGGGAGGTAGGCCTGCAGGATAGAAGGGCGGAGAACAATCCTCGCCTCACACTCCACTCACTCCCGCTCGATATTGGCACTCCACCTCAATCACGAGACTTGGGAGCCTTCTTCCCTCTCTCGCCTTGCTTGTACTGAGCCCCGGTATGAGCATTTGAGCTCGGATAGTGGACACACTGGACTAGGGTGCCCGATTTGCCCCGAACCAAGATAAATCCTTTGTGTCATTGTCTCTAGAGCTAGGCCATCGAGACGCGCATTAGCCGGTTTATTCTTGTGACCGTGGTATTAGACCCGCGGCGGTTGGCGCCGCGGGTAGAGCGGCGCTAGTGCGGCGATCACCACTCCGATGGCTTCTTCCACCCCGTCGGCGGCCGCGGCGCTAGCGATGCGCCGGCACCCTCGACTTCTCGGCCGCGCCGGGCGGCCCATCACGGGCCGTCTTCACCCGCCCGTGCGGCGTGAGGACATCCGTCGTCCGTCTCATGCGCGCCACCGACTCCGTCCTCTTCGGCATGGGGTGGGACTCCGTCGCGATGACCAGCCCCATCCGCGGCGGCGGCGGATCGCTTCTTCATCCTCGTCAAGGACACGCTCCCAAGCGTCTGGGGCCGAGCCCTCGCGGGCTACGTTCCGCGGCGTGACCTACTCCATCGCCAACGCCGTCCTCCAGCTCGTCGGAGAGGAGGCGCTGCCGATCGACGAATTCACGGCAGCTTATGCCGGGGATGTACCCCAACGGGCAGCCGGGCCTGCCACTCTACTGGGCAACGAGTCCGGCAAACGAGTGTTCATGAGCTCGAGCTCGCCCTCGACGGGATGAGCCTCATGAACTGTGATCCCACGCGACAGTGCTACATGTGCGAGGCTCCCGAAGGTGCAAGAGGGAGGTCCGCTCGAGGGGCGCCTCAAGCACACGCCCGGGGTTCGCCGCCACCGACGCGAGCCCCGCGCCCGACCAGGTCAAGGCTCGTCTCGACGAGCTTGACGAACTTGTCTTGCGCGCAAAGACAAAGAGCGTGACGCCCTCCTCGCCCACCGGGGAGGAAGACAATGGTCACAAGCCCGAGCTCGAGCTCGTGAAGTACAAGACCGAATCAACCAGGACGAGGGGCCGAGAAGCTCCCGCCGGTGTTCGGGAGAGCGTCCCGAGAACACGGCGGCCGCCACGCTGCTCTGGCGCCGCCCGACCCCCGAAGAGTCCGAGGTTGCGGAGGGCCCACGGCGGCAAGAAGCTCCCGACGCAGCGGCGGTCAACAAAGGAGAGCTGCGTCTCATCAACGCTTGCTGCAAGAACAGGAGGCCTCCTCGCTCCCGGACGTCCACGTGCGCCGACGGATCGGCGAAGACCGCGACGCACGGGACACCATCAACGCCCGTCGAAGGGCGGAGGCCCGGGCCGACAAGAACCTCCCGGGGCGGCGACAAAAAGCGCCCACGAGCGTCGGCAGCGGCGCGGCGGTCGCTACGGCAGCGAAGAAGACAAAAGCGGGCCCGACTCGGACCGACGCCGCGAAGCCCATCTCCCCGGAGGTCATCGCCCCGCGAGCTCGAGCTCAAGGAGGCCGAGGGCTTTCGGCTCGCGTCCACAACGCCCCTTCCCTCTCACTTCCGAGCTCGACCTCGGTGCGATACAACGGGGAGACGGACCCGCCACGTGGGCTGGAGGACTACCGCTTGGGGTGTCGGCCGCGGGGCCGACAAATGACTACTTCATCATCCGCAACCTCCCGCTCTACCTTGCGGATTCCGCGAGGTCGTGGCTCGAGCACCTCCCGGGAAGGCACCATCCGCGCCCCGGGAGGACCTGCGCGCGACGTCTTCGTCCGGCAACTTCCAAGGCACCTACGCCAGGCCCAACACGACGTGGGACCTCCGAGGGGTGCAAGCGAGAAGAAGGATGAAGGCCTGCGACTACATCGGGCGCCTTCTCCAAGGTGCGCAATAACCTCTCCGAGGCCTCCGACGCCGAAATAATCAACGCCTTCATCTTCGGTACCACTTGCGAGACCCCGATCCACGAGCTCGGCGTCTGAAGCCCAAGACCGTGAAGGAGCTCCTCGACCTCGCCACTCGCCACGCCCGAGGGAGGGGACGCCGTCTCCGCCGCCACCGGGCAAGGGCGGGCCCAAGGTCGACAAATGACGTCGCCGGCGATCCGAACGCTGCTCGCAAGAACAAGAAGAACAAACGCCCCGCGACGACGGCGATGACGGGCGAAGTTTGTCGCCGTGGCGGACAAGCGCAAGGATGGTCCCAAAGGCGGTGGGAACCGCCCCCAAAGAGCACCGACAAGATGCTTGAAGCGCCATGCCCACACCTCGAGGTCCGAGGCGACTCGAGCTCGTCGAAAACCAGTCATGAAGGAGGTAGACTGCGTTAACCCAAAGATGATCGCGTATCATCAGAAGGTGCGAGAGCTCGAAGAGCACTTCCACGGGCTCGAAGTCAACCACATCCATCGCCACCTCAACAACGACGCCGACGTCCTCGCCAAGCTCGCCTCGGACCGACTACCGGTTCCGCCTGGCGTCTTCATGCACGAGCAACGCAAGCCGTCGGTACGGCTCAAAGAGGAGCTCCCAGCGGTGGACACGGCCTCGAACGCCGACGCGCCAAGCCCGGACCCCATGGAGGTTGAGGCCCCCGCGGGCTCGACCTCATTCAACGACGAGGGCCTGCCTGGTCACAAGTACGCCTCCAACCGCTCTCGGGGCGACTCGACCCGCGACAACTCCTGCACCCGACCGGCGGATCCCGGCCGCTCGGTGGCTCAAAGAGGGCAAGCTCCCACCAGGACGGGAGGAGTCGAGACGTCTGGCACGAAGGGCCAAATCCTTCGCCATCGTCAGAAAAAAGAGCTCTGGGCGTGGGGCCTCCGGCGTCCTCCAGCGCTGCATCACCTTCGAGCAGGGGGAGGAGCTCATCAAAGAAATCCACTCCGGCGAGTGCGGCCACCACGCGGCCCCGCGAGCTCTCGTCGGAAAGCCCTTCCGCCAGGGTTTCTACTGGCCAACCGCCGTGGCAGATGCCATCAAGGTCGTCCGACACTGCGAGGGTTGCCAATTCTTCGCCAAGCAAACGCACCTCCGGCCGCGGTCCCTCCGCATCGATCCCCCACACGGCCCCTTCGCGGTGCGGGGCTCGATATGGTTGGGCCTTTCAGGAAGACCGCCGGGGGCACACGCACCTCCTCGTCGCCATCGACAAGTTCTCCAAGTGGATCGAGGTCATGCCCATCGCGCGGTGTCGAGCTGAAGAGACCATCAAGTTCTTCACCGGCATCGTTCACCGCTTCGGGATCCCGAACTCCATCATCACCGACAACGGCACAAACTTCGTGGGGGAGCTCTTCATCGACTGGTGTAATGATCGTGGCATCCGCGTCGACACGTCCGCCGTCAGCCACCCAAAGACCAACGGACAGGTAGAAAGAGCTAACGGCATGCTCCTGCAGGGCGTAAAATCGCGCATCTTCAAGAGACTCGGGAAGTACGCCCGCCGGTGGCTTGCCGAGCTCCCCGCGGTCGTATGGAGCTTACGCACGACGCCGAGCAGGGCAACGGGTCGAACCCCGTTCTTCCTCGTCTTCGGATCCGAGGCCGTGCTGCCGACCGATCTCGAGTATGGCTCGCCTCGCGTCCAAGCATTTGACGAGCGCGACAATCAAACGCAACTCGAGGATGCGGCCGACCAGCTCGACGAAGCCCGCGATATCGCCCTCATCCACTCCGCCAAGTACCTGCAGTCCATGAGACGCTACCACGATCGCCACGTCAAAGGACGAGCCTTCAGCGTCGGCGACTACGTCCTACGACGAATTCAGAGCTCGAAGGACAAGCACAAGCTCTCGGCACCGTGGGAAGGGCCCTTCACCATCGACCAAGTGTTAAGGCCGGGCACATACAAGCTCAAGGACCACCAAGGCCGAGTCCTCACCAACGCATGGAACATTGAACAGCTACGTCGCTTCTATCCTTAAGTGTATTTCGAAATAGCCACAGGGCTCAATAAAGGCACAAGTTTGACGCAAAAACATGTGCGAACACTTCGAATCTTCTCCCTCACGCGTCTGAGCAACGACGGGCCTTTGTCCCGACAAAGCCCCGCCTTTGCTCGGGGGCTACAGGGAGCGGGGTGTATACCCCACGCTTTCTTACGAACCGTTTTTTCGCAAAACTCACGGAGTTCGAGCTCAACGACGAGCCCAAGCTCCGGGCGTGCTTTTTCTCCTCCAAATCCGGCGGCGTCTCGAAACGATTTAACTTATGAGCTCACCAAAGAGAGCATGACGAGATCGCCTAAACGACCTCCCGCGCCCCGTGGCCGGTGAGGAACGGCCCGTCATCCAGCTCTCGAAACGAGAGTTCATATGATAAATCGGAAGTAAAGACAAAACTCGGCAAAGGAAAAGAAAACACGTCAAACACAAATTCACAACCGAAACATTATCGCTTAAGTCTTTACAAAGTCACCTCGACTACGAGGGCTTAACCGAACTAACAAAAGGGGCCAAGCCCCGACTTCCTACTCTCCTGCAGGGGGATCTTGCTCCATCGGCGCGGGGGCAAGGACATCGCGCACGGCCTCCTCTTCGGCGAGCTCCTCGGCTCCCCCATCCCCCCGGTAGGGGGGGCTCGAAAACCTCCAGCTCCTCCGCGGCGAGCTTGAAGAGCTCGGTGGAGAGCTCTGCCGTAGCGGCCTCGGCAGCAGCGGACTTCCGCTCAGTGTCGGCGTCGTCAACACCCGGCGCCCATCCGGTCTTCACAAGATTAACCTCGAACTGGGGGTAGTGGGAGAAGACGACGCCGACGCCTTGTGCACCACGCGCTCCGCGTCCTCCTTCACCTTCCTGAGAACACCCGGCACCGCTCTGCCGGATCCGCCACTTCTTCTCACACCTTATGAATTTGAGATAGACTTACATGTGAACTTTGAAAAGTTATGGAAACTCAAATTCGAGCTAAATAGCCTAATCCATTAAGTAACTCCAATTCCTCGAAATAATAAAGGGATCCAAATGGACCCTAAGATAAATTGATGCTCAAAATATATATACTTAAAGTCTTCCTCAATCTTAATTAATACACTTTATATAAAAATTTAAAAAAAATGAGAGAGTAGTAGTAGCTACTTTAACTTATCTCGTAGGGATACCAAATCTTCCTCAATACTACGAAATAAAAAGCGCAGAGCACCAACAACTGGCTTGGTTTTTTTTTTTCCCCAAAGACCAACAACTAGTACCAGTAAAAAATAAATTAATTATAGAGCTAGCAGAGGCAGACCAGAGCTACCGTACTTGTGAACCAAAGTTGCTGCTCTTCTTCATTCTTTTATTTTTTGCTAGAAGTACCTTAATGATATTTTACTATCGCCAGCCATGTGAACTTTCTTGGGCTTCTACATGCATTGACATACTCGAGCATGGAGCATTTCTCTATATATATTATATACGGAAAACTCATAGTGATGACAATGAACAATATGCCATCGGTGTAGTGCCAAGATGAACCCTAGCTAAGCTAAACAATTCCGCCTACTTTCATACCGCATCATCCCCGCTCTCTAATCACCAACGTGTGGTCCACCATTATTTTTACTTTTTGTTTTATTTACTTCTCGTCAACTTTGATCCTTACATTATATATCATTGATGTAGCCAAGAGGCAACCATCTACGGTTTGGTTTGGATCTATACGTGGAAGAAAACCAGATATTGATGATTCAGTAGAAATAAGAGTGTTAATAGACCCCTAGTACGTGCAGAAACTCGTTAGAGGTACCTAATAAATTAAAGGCTCTCAAAAACAACTAATCACCAACTGTCATTTGAGTATCATTTGCATTAAATAGACTACCAAGTAGACATTTTGATGATATGACAATGTATATTAAAGAGGAGAGAGAAGAAATGTCATCTAGATGATGACACTCTCGACGCGATTATCAACTATCTTTGAGTCATAGAATTAAATGCGATGAAACTTTAGAATGAAACTTTGCATTGAGAGAGGGTGTTTTGTCTAAGTTTCATTTTATTCATATGACATGGCAGTCTCTCGAAACAACAGATTAAAACCATCCACTGAGAGGGACCTATCAAGACGTTATTGGTGTTATATTGTGGAGTTTATCGGCAGTAATGCAAGGCAACAGTTGTCGGGATAGAGGACGATCAGACTATTTCCTCTACATCGATGTGCAAGAGAGGTTGGGTCGAGCTGCCTAAAATCTTCTTTCATTGCGTACACAAATATGTGTAGTCACATGCTACCGTTGCGCACCAATCTTTATTACTAAGTAGAAAGTTATATAGACGGTGGAGAATTATCTAGAACGAGACAAGTAAAGGGAAAGGAAAGGCGCCTGATCGTGCGTGATAGCTACCGTTGCGCACCACTAGGGCTAATTTCCGTTAGGGCAATCCCAATGGTAGAAATCATGCACGTCCAACGTCAACAAAAAAATCATAGGTAGAAACTATGTCACACAATGGTAAAGTCTTTGAACAATAAACATCAGACTTTTTCTTTCTCTTTCCTAGCTTTCCCTTCCTCCCCTGTTGTCGTTCTCTCCTCTCCTCTCCAAGATGCGAGAAGCCAGAGCAGATGCCGTTGTACGCACGTGCTCGCGGCCACCTCGTGTTCGCGGCGAAGCACAAGCATTGAAGGGTCTAGGTACGAGCCGCAGCAAGCTCGCGCTCCCCCAGCATCGAAGAGCTTGGCCCCATCAATAGGCATGAAATCCTACTCGCCCTCGCCATGGAGCTCGTCATCGAAAGCGGCTGCGGGGGCACGAAGGGGAGGCGGGTGAGGATCACGAGCCCCGGCGTGGGGCGGGGTAGGCCAGCGTGCGGACGGGCGCAATGAAAGGGCGCGGGCGCGGCGGCCTCTCTCGAGCGTAGACGGCGCCGACGGCACGACGCAGGCTGGGCCAACGCCGTGGCCACGACACTAGCGGGCGGTCGCGCTGGGAACCGGGCGAAGCGGCGGCGGGTGGCCGGCCAGCCAGATAGAAACCGGTAGTTTCTCCCCAATGCCAATTTCATCGTTTCTTCGCGTCTCGGGATGATGGTAGACGTTGTTTCTCAACCAAGAAACGGTTTCTCCAGATTTGGTTCTCTTTCTTCATTTATTGACCTGACATGTCACTATTTTTTCTTATGTGGCATCTTATTTAATAGAGATAGAAACCTCTTCTTAAGTCAAGTGAAGAAGTTACGTTTTAACAATGAGGTAATTGATAGTTAATGAAAGCCATCTAGTACTTATCTTCATCCGATCCTCTCGTCATTTCTAGTTAGTAGTCATCATGCTTTTGTGGTCTAATAAAAAGTGGATGGAGTGGGCCGGGGTAGGTCGATCGGAAGTCGAGACAACTATAGCTTTAGCTAGCAAGGTAACTGCTAAGCTGATTGCTTGTTGATATGTATACGACGCAATGATACAGACAATTGGTTAGGTGAAAAGGAGCGCTCCCTCCTTATTAGTAAAGGAAGTCGTTTTCGCTTAATCTCATGCGGTGCCTACAGTGACTTGAAAAACAAAAGGTATTGTCCACATTTGATAGAACTATCTTTATTTGCTCCCGCTGTCCTGCAGTGTGTGGTTGTCCAGGTCGTACGTACGTCAAAGGTAACTGAGAATCCCAACAAGGTAAGGTGTGATTTCAGCTTTAGCGAAAGGCCAGCACCACCCTCACATGGATAGATGATGACAAATTCTAACACTGAAGAAAGGAATGAAGAAAGAAAAAAAAAAGAAGTCCAGCTGCATTGCGTGCTCAACACGTACCTACGACATGCTTTGCATCCCTGCTGTAAATAATTAAGTTAATTAGTCGTCGTTCGATACTTGCATATATAATTCATCGATAGTCGATCGAGAGAAGAGATATATTAAGGCATGTATGCATGGTACCTTACAGAGGCAGCGCAACCCTCGCCGACATCATCAGCTTTGATCCGGCATGATCATAGATAGCGTGTGGCAAATGTCCGATATACTGCATGTGTATGTATTGATATATTCTCCATTTGTCCTAAAATACATGTCTATTTCGTTTTTTTCGAGAAACAACTTTAAAAATATATTGAAAATATTAATATTTATATTACATAATTATAGTATCATTGGAGAGACTTTTGAATCTATTTTTTTAAAATAAATTTATTTAGAGACACAAATTTTACACGTGTTTTCTACAATTAATGAGAGTTAAACTTGTGGCATAAAAAACCTAAACAACCGATAAATTGGAACCGAGGGAGTCTAGATGTGGATTTGTTCGTTGCTTGGGATGCAAGGATATATATAGAGATGGCATGATGTATACGCCCGCTGTCCCTGCCGACAAAGGTTACCCGGGCCCGGCAAGTTAAAAAGCCAATATAATCGACTGGAAGGAAAAGCAACGCAAGTGCAAGAGTGCAGCCACCACTAAAGCACTGAACAGAGCCAGAGCACAGCGATTTGCTCCTATATACTTTTTTTTCTGTAAAAAAAAAGGCAGAGCCCGCCGAACAGAGCAAAGGCTGGAATTTAATTTGGACCCCATTCTGAGAATCCAAATCATGGGTCGCATCGGCCGGATCGGAGTTTGGTTACAAACCATGAGAAGGCCCATTCTGAGAATAAACAAACTTGCACAAATATGGGCAAGGAAATGGTGTGATTAATTAATTGTTCTTATTAGTTAGCTATGAACATAGGTTTAGATCAATTTATCTTTCTTCCCTCTCGAAATCTAAGATTTTCCTTTTTCTGTGATTTACGGAGAGCTATTTTTATAAGGATTTTTATTCGTCCGATTTGAGTGCTTTCAAGGCGTTTTTGGTTGGATCAATTTATGCTTTGATTAGTGATGAACAAGATCACCGAGTAAATTCCATCAACTCCACTCGTGCACAAAGAAATCGAGCGATTTTCTTTTTTGGGCGACTTTTTCGAGTTCGTGCACGGGATTTGATTTTTCGGTAGTTTGAGTTCTTTTCAGATATAGCTCACCAACAACATGGAGACCAATCAGCACCGGTGCTTGGTGAATCGATCGAGGCAGCGCTGCTTCTGCCGATTTTCCGGCAGTTTTGTTTATTCCTGTGTGAGGGCACTGCATGCAACAGGCAGCTGCTTCTTTGCTCAGCAGCAGGGCGTGCACCATTCTGTCTGCTAAACGAGCTGTAGCAGACATTTCCATTCTGTCCAGCAACAAGTACATTGCCTGTTCGTGATTTGTCTGTTCAGGCTTTTGGAGACGTCTCGATCAAGCTATAGTGATTAGAATATTTAATTCCTCCCAGGATTTTCTTTGCTTGATCTTTTTAATTTCGGTTGCTTGAGCAATTTTTTTTTTTTTTGACCACGCCATAGGCGCGTTTTCATTACCAAGGAAAGAGTTTTGTTACAACATAGCGTCACGGTAACAAGAGTTACCGGTGAATCGGTGATCCAACATAAGACAGCCTAGAACCCCAATCGAGTTATAACAAAAGGACTACATTGATGATAAAAAATGCTACTAAAAAGCACCGGATCACTGCAGGGAGAGCAAAGCAGCCAGGTGCCGAAGTTGCTTGAGCAAGTGTTCACTCGGCTGTGACCTTTCTTGCTGTAATTAGAGAAGCCCAGAGTTTCAGGTTCAGCAGCCCAGAATTTGAGGTCTATATTTCCGGGTTCGCTAGCTATTTCGTCTGCGGTTTTGCGTGTCTGAGCTCAGATTCGTATTTCATCTTTTGCGTTGGCTTTCTACCGGTCCAAGGAATTTATCTAAGTGTTCTCACCACAGGTTGGCTTGGTCATTTGAGATTCAGGGGACTTCTTCTCTATAGAAGTGGAGTATTCTATTTTCAGTCATTCGGATCGACAAGTGTCTTTTGCCTTTTGTGGTGTCCCTCCGTATTCCTAGGAACATGCACCACTCATTTGGGTCGTGAACATGGTGCTTTGCTTTGCGGTGAAGTTGCGACGGTGGTCGAAATATTTCACGAGAAATTTACGGCTCCCCGCCTTCTAGCTGATCACCGATTTTGGTCCTTCACCAACACTGAATTAAGTAATGGTGTCTAGAGGATGAGCAAAAATCTAAATTGTCAGGCCCAACACTGCATTGCAAATAAAGAACCGTGCAAAAATAGATGCAAGAGAGTTTCTTCTTCAGTACAGAAGTTGCATATTATAGCACAATTGTAATCCTCCAAAAGCATATTCTTCCAAATTCAGCTGTGATGAGATCGGTGTGAAAAAGCGATGATTGACACCAATTTTAAAACAAAATGCCCAAATACATAATTTACTAAAGCCGCGATGGATCGATCGAAATTAGAGCAATTTTTCCAATGAGATTCATTCCCCCGCTCCCGAAAAAGAAAGCATATAGTGTGCCGTGTCCCGTATGCATGGCACAACATGCACTACCATGCATACCGCAAGCAAAGAATATATCCAAAGCTAGCGGCCACCATCTTTCTAAAGAAACGAATAATAATCCATGCATAATTATAAGCTAGCTGCGGACGAGGATGGCATCCCATCAACTCAATTAATCTGCAGACAAGACAGGCGGCACCATTACATATACGTATCATGTGCACACCGGATTTATATGCAACCATGCACACTTCTAATCTGGGCTATAGGTTGCTGATCCAAGGTTTAGGTAATTTTACACTTAACTCCTGCTCTAATCACAATTTTGCAAATCCCTCCTCCCACCTCCATCACCTCGTGCCCCTTGGATCTACATCCTGTGGCCCAGATTAAAAGTGTGCATGGTTGCATATAAGTCCGGTGTATACATGATACGTTCTCATTACATATATATATATATAATCACCACCAAGAAGAAGAAGTATTATATATTGACTATCTTGGATAGGACCGTTGCGACCCGTTGGGGCGCTCCCCCGCCTCGTCCCCTGCTCTAATCACAATTTTTTTTTGGTGACCACGCCATAGGCGCGTTTTTCATTACCAAGAAAAGAGTTTTGTTACAACATAGGGTCATGGTAACAAGAGTTACCGGTGATCGAACATAAGACAGCCTAGAACCCCAATCGAGTTATAATTAACAAAGGACTACATTGATGATAAAAATTGCTACTAAAAAGCACCGGATCACTGCAGGGAGAGCAAAGCAGCCAGGTGCCGAAGTTGCTTGAGCAAGTGTTCACTCGGCTGTGACCTTTCTTGCTGTGATTAGAGGAGCCTAGAATTTCAGGTTCAGCGGCCCAAAATTTCCGGTCTATATTTCCTGGTTCGCTATTTTGTCTGCGGTTTTGCGTGTTTGAGCTCAGATTCGTATTCGTCTATTGCGTTGGCTTTCTACCGGTCCAAGGAATTTATCTAGGTGTTCTCGCCACAAGTTGGCTTGGGCATTTGAGATTCGGGAACTTGCTTCTTCTCTATAGAAGTGGAGTATCTTATTTTCAGTCCTTCAGATCGAGAAGCGTCTCTTGCCTTTTGTGGTATCCCGCTGTGTTCCTATGTAACATCCACCAACTCATTTGGGTCATAGACATCACGGTGGTTGCTTTATTTGCGTGTTTGGCGGTGAAATATTTCACGAAAATTTACGGCTCCCATTCACCCCCCTTCGAGTTCGGTGGCCGTTTTCGGTCCTTCACCAACACCGAATTAAGTAATGGTGTCTAGAGGATCAGCAAAAATCTAAATTGTCAGGCCCAAAGTGTTCCAACACGGCATTGCAAAAGAACAGTGCAAAAATAGATACACAAGAGAGTTTCTTCTTAAGTACATAATTGTAATCCACTAGTACCTAAACACTTATCTGTGACGGGCAAAATATATTTTTTTGGTGGCGGGCAAGTGTGCCCGCTCACCAAGTAAAGGTCACGAGAAAATAATTTTTTTACCGTGGACGGGCAGTGCCCGCCACGGTTAACTAACTTGCGTGGCGGGCGAGTTAGATGTGCCCGCCACGGCACAGCATTTCGAAAAAAATAAAAAAACCCACAAACCCTAGACAGGCCCGCCAAGCCCATCACGGGCCCGCCGAGCCCATCTAGGGTTGCGGTGCCCCCGCCGCCGGCCGCTGCGGAGGCTGCCGTCGCCGTGGAGACCGCCGTCGCTGGGAGCCGCCCGCCGCCGATCCGCCGCAGCCGTGGCCGGATTCGCCTCCGGGAGGGCCGCCGCCCTGATCCGCGGCCGGCATGGCCACCGCGCCGGATCCGCCGCCCGTGCTTCGGATCCGGCTTCCCCCGCCCGTCCCACCGGGCTGATCCGGGCTGCTAGCGCCGCTCTCCGGCGAGATCCGCGCGCGAGGAGAGGAGAGGTCGGAGATCCGCGCGGGGAGAGGAGTTCCGCGGAGAGAGGTCGAGATCCGCCGACCGCTCCGCCTCCGTCACCTCGCCATCGCCCGCCCGCTTGCCGCGCCCGATCCAGCGCGTGGCGGCGCCGCCCCAGCAACCTCGCCGCCGCCCGCGGCCGCTGCCCACCGCCCAAGGAGATGACGCGCGCGTCCGCCGCCGCTTGCCGAGGGTGAAGGAAAAGAGAGAGTGGAGAGAGACGAGAGTGGAGGGTGGAGTGTCGGGCGGGCCGGTCGCCGCTTCGCGTGCGGAGGAAAAAGAGAGAGAGAGACCGCTCGCTCGCGTGCGGCGTGAGAGGAGAGAAAGTGAGGTGTGGAGCTAGGGTTTCATTTTCGTTTATATAGTCCGCACCGGTATTTGGGCCGGGAATAGTAGTGGGGCTGGGCCAGATTTTAGGTGGCGGGCTTTTTAAATGTGCCCCCACCGGGAAAGATTTTTGCGTGGCGGGCACCTTAACACCCCCGCCACGCAAAGATTTTATTTTGCGTGGCGTGCGGGTTAAGGTGCCCGCCACGTAAAAATCTTTCCCGTGATTTGCAAAAACGCCCGCCACGTAAAAAAAGCTGGGCGTGGCGGGGTTTTTTAGTGACGGGCAAAAAAAAATGCCCGCCACGGAAAAGATTTTTGCAAGTGCTCGCAAAATCATTTCGTTACTAGTGATCCTCCAAAAGCATATTCTTACAAACTCAGCTGTGATGAGATCGGTGTGAAAAACGATGATTGACACCAATTTTAAAACAAAACGCCCAAATACATAATTTACTAAAGCCGCGATGGATCGATCGAGATTCGAGAGCAATTTTTCCAATGAGATTCATTAAAAAAAAATGCAATGAGAGAGGCATGTAGTGTGCCGTGTCCCGTATGCATGGCACAACATGCACTACATACATACCGCAAGCAAAGAATATATCCAAAGCTGAGGGCACCATCTTTCTTAAAAGAAACGAATAATAATCCATGCATAAATAAGCTAGCTGCGGACGAGGATGGCATCCCATCAACTCAGAGCTGCAGCTGCAGGCGGCACCATTACATATTTATCTTCGACGGGTGATCATCGAGGAGGTAAGTTAATTTTTTCCCCCGCACAACAACACATGGCACCATTCAGTTTTTTTTTCCATGCTTTAATTTGTACCTCACCGTCTTCATGCATGCAACGCAGCTGCCTAACATTTTAGTACGAACACAGGCATGTCTATGGTTATACAAAACTGTAATATACTATATGTTTGTTTCCCCTGACATCTGCATTATGCCGCTCTAATTAAAATTGTTATTAGATTTGATATACTATAATAATACACAATAACAAAACGAATTTAAGTTTGGCTCGCTTGTGCAAATAAAATCAAAACAGATGATTTTTTTTCCCCGCTAGACATATCATATTCTTTTCATGATACAATATAGCTATCATCTTTCACTAGCATATTCGTATAAAGAAAGAGTTGTTTTACGGTGGTTGGGGTACTTCCTAGTTACTCTCGGTCCCTGAGCAAATAATTAGTACTAATTAATTTCTTAAATGAAAGGTTAGTACAGTAGTTATGTCTCTCACCACGGGACTTGGTTCTCCCACCTCTCCCTTGCCCCTGTCGTCGTCGCACTTGCATCGCACAGGAGCACGAAGCCATGTCACGAGGCCCCGCCATCGCCATCGCGCTTTGCCGCCGGGCGGTGGCCTGCCCTGCGCCCGTCCGCCATACGACGCAGTTCGCGTCACCGCTGCTAGTTCTGGCGAACACGACTACACGGCGCGTCCCAGGCATGGCCGAACACGAACGTCCAAAAGCGTCCTCCCGTACGCACAGGGCACTGTGCGGCATCGCTGCAAGCAGCCGGCCGTGTGGCGTGCTGGGTGTGTGCCCATGTCAGCAACCCCAATCTGGATTACCCAATCTCACTACAATATCCTCTAGAACCCTCTAGAACCTGGGTACAAAGGGGAGAGAGGGAGAGCTGGGAGAGAAGATAAACAAGAAAAACCGCATGCAGGTAAAGTAGAGGTAAATGACAATTGATATTTTGGTTGATGATCTCTTGGGGATCTCCCGATGCCTTAAGTAGCTGGAGCCTTCCCGGCATTCCCTTGGACAGCTTTTGGCATGGGTGGCCCACATGGCAGAGTACCCGACATTCCTCCTCCTTAAATGGCGGCTTTCCCACAAGCCGCTGCAATGACCTTCACCACGATTTTCATGTTGCTGAAGAGCCTCACACACAATTGCAGCCATCTTAACGCTTGCAGCACCAACATAACAGCGACTGCCAACTGCATAAACACTAGCCATATGACCCAATATGTCCAGATTTATATCAAGATATGTCTTGGCTGCTCTGAGTTGTGGAGAAACTGGAATAGACCATGGGGGCTTCCAGATCCATCCGGACTGACACATGGCAGAGCACCACTTAATCATCTTGAACAACAGCCAAAGTACAGGCTCTAGCTTAGCCACATAAGTTGTCATTCGCAGTTCTTCAAGTGGTGGCCATGGTTGGTGTTGATTGACTCCCAGCATAACAGGAAGCACATTCCCCTTGTCAATATGTTTATGCAGCAAGAAGGGCACGACATCAGGAAATTCCATGAATTTAAAACCCACTATTCTTCTCTGCAACTTGCAACCAGCATCAACAAGAGCAAAACACCAGAACAACAAGAGCTTGAACTTCTTTTCATCTCCAAGGCAGCAAAAGGACAGCCGTTGCATTGGCAGCAAAACACCAGCTTGGATTAACTGAATGGTTCCATAGCTCTTGATCAGACATAGCAATACTCCTTTGCTGTGATCAACCACTTGCCCAGTTGGTCTTTCATCATCTATGAATTCATCCAATGAAGGTAGCTGCCATGGCGGTTTCAACAAACAGCCAGCCTCATGTAACAGCAGTCGCCAAAGGTGAAAGATGGCCATGTGAGCTGCCAAAATTGACTGAAACACAACTGATGTGTATCCATCAAGAGCCCCCCTGATAATGTTGTACTGAAATTCAAAACCCCACGAACACATGCAGGTAGTGGATAATGGATCTTGAAGCATATTGTCTCTTCAAGCAAGGAACGCCAATAATTGCCACCACACTTCCGCTGTACTAGCTCTTGAATTAGTGCACGGCCATCCATACTCACTGATAGCACCATTCGACATGTCAGAAACTCTTGAATGGCAGTAGCTGTTACACACCTGATGTCCTGTCGAGGGTGAAATGGCCAAAGAGGCTTCGAGCAGAAGACCAAACTCGTTGAACAGCTATTGCTCAAAAGGAAACATGGCCATGGATTTGGTCGTATAGCAGCACTGTCACACTTTGACTCAACATGTGGCGGCGGCCATGGTTGCTGCTCAACCCAATTCGATGAAGAAAACAGCCCAAATTGCACCACAACCACATCACAGCTCTGCACAAACTGTACCGGCGCACCAATCAAGTTGAAATCACAGGAATTAGTGAAGTCACCTCCACAGCTGAGCAGCTCCTCATCAGCTTGTAACGCCGAAGTGTCATGGATGATAGTAAGACCCAGGCGCCCCACAGACGACAGTGCAGAATTTCGGACAGCAGTATAAGCATGGAGCACCCCAGCAGATGGCAAAATGGCACACTGTAAGGTGAACACTGTAGGCACGCTTGCTGACAGAGGTTGGTGATAGAGCGACATTTCATCGAATACCCTTGCTGCATGAAGTGAGGGAGCACCTGACTTACTCCAAGCAGCGGCCAGGACGAGCGAGGACGCTTCTCGTGAAGTAGGGATTGGTGAAGCCGTTGCTGCATTCCGTGGCCGTGGCCTGGGCGCCGCCGGGGTGAAGAGTGCGGACATGGCCTTGGCGAGCGCTGCTGCTTGGCGGTGAGGCACGTGGTTGCCGACGCAGAGGAGCGACGCAGTAGACGGGTTCAAGGAGGCTGGGGTCCGCGCGGCGCCGTGGGTGCCCGCGCCCAGACGACGCCCGGTGGTACAGGTGCCCGCGCAGAGCTCGGCGGTGAGGAGTTTGAGGATCGCACCACCGGCAGGGATCCACTCTATGGCATCGCACGGGACGAAGGTTGACCACGGGCGGGGCGGAGCAAGGGGGCACGCAGCGCAGTCGGAGTTCGCCGCGGGCGCGGCGGCACCCGAGCGCGGACTCAACTCGATCCAGTAGTCGCGGAGGTCGCCCTCGCCGACGCGAAGGAACTCGGGCGCGGTCGGAGAAGCCGGCGGGCGCTGTGGAGTTCGCCGCGGACCGCTGGAGTCGACGAACTCCCCATCCGACGGCGGTGGCGGGCGCGAGGACGCCGCGGTCGGCGAGGCCAGCGGGCGTGGAGGGAGGGCGCCGTGGGTCGGCGCTGCCAAGGAACCAGCCCATGCGCGCGCGAAGTCCTCGCAGGCGCCAGAGGAGTACGACGCGGACGGGCTGAATCGAGGCCGATGAAAACAGTCGCCGCGGCTGAATCGGAGCGACATGGCGGACTTGAGCACCTCGCTGGTTGAGGACGGAGGGACCTTCGCCCGCCTCCCGCGCCTCGCGCGCCGGATCTGCAGCGAAGCTCCTCAGGCTTGACGGGCTTGGCGGGAACGCGTGATCGATGGCTGGACGGGTAGAAGTCCGCCGTCTCGAAGCCCGGCACGCAGATCCGGGTCGGAGGACGAGGGCCCCGTGGAAGACGACGCCGGCGGTGAGGATGATGTCGCGCTCTTCCCGGTGCGGTCCAGCTGCTCGAACAGACCACCCCAGTTGTCGGCAGTCACCACGCCATCGATCCGCGACGCGCGACGACGCCGAGGTCGACGCGGGCGCCCGGGAACAGCCCTCCCCAGCTTGTCGGCCACCACGACGGCACCTCATCGGGCCGCGCCCCGCTGGGGTCCACTTTCGGGGCGGCGGCGACGCTGACTCGATGGGTAACGGCGGCGCGCTGCTCCCGAAAGCATCCCACCGGGCCTCGATCTCGTTGAGCCCGCGGAGGATCCGCAAAAGCGAGCTCGAGGTACTCGATCCATGGCGAGGATCGACGGAGCTGATACCACCGCCGAACCTCAACTGATTACCCAATCTCACTACAATATCCTCTAGAACCCTCTAGAACCTGGGTACAAAGGGGAGAGAGGGAGAGTCGGGAGAGAAGATAAACAAGAAACCGCAAAGATGTAAAGTAGAGGTAAATGACAATTGATATTTTGGTTGATGATCTCTTGGGGATCTCCCGGATGCCTTAAGTAGCTGGAGCCTTCCCGGCATTTCCTTGGACAGCCTGGCATGGGTGGCCCACATGGCAGAGTACCTGACAGCCCATGCAATATACGTCCGTTTTCCTCTAAAATTATATATCCAAATACTACATAAATACACACATGTACTCTGAAGAAGCGTCGAGCTTCTCAGAATAGGACGATGAGAACTTGCACAGCGGGGCTCTTACACGGTGCCACCTCCTCCCTTGCCCCTGATTTGGAGCAGCATCGAGAGTCCCCAAAGCCTTGTTAGGTGGGAGAGCTGCTGGGACGTGAGAAGACGGTGACCGCGGAGGTCGGAGGACCTCGTGGCGAAGGAGAAGGAGCACCACATCTGGGGGCCGGGGCGCACCGGCACGGGCAGCACAGTCGCCCATCGCCAGGGAGCAGGACCGACGGGCATGACGGCTGGACAGGACGGGACGGGACTAGACGAGAGGGCGGAGGCCGAGAGCGCGAGGCCGGCTGGCCGGCTGCACGGGATGTTGGATCGTCGACAGCGCCGTATAGTACTCCAAACATTATACTTCTATTATACATTTACCATACTACCATTAATTACATAAATAAATTTCAAAATTAGAATTATTTTAATTTTTGTTAGGTCAATTTTAGTATGCACCTGGTGCATATGGGCCACCATTTAATACGCACTTAGTGCCCTCCCCGATACCTCTAAAATTGGTTTCTCTTGGTTCCTCTGTCTTTTTAGCCGGTGGATCGGGCGTTGTGAGCCATCCATTTTTCGACAACCATCGTATATATATAGCTAGCTGCGGACGAGGATGGAGTATGCTAACATCAAATTAAGTGTGTACTGTTATAAAAAAAAACATCATCAGTGTACAACTTAGTTATTTTTGCTGTATGAGGAACCATGCATAGGACCAGTACTTATGCATTCTACCCAACTTGTGTCAATTAGATGAACAACTTCAGCTGTCCCAGTTACGCAGTGGAGGAATTCAAAAGGAGCACAGCTGGGATAGGCCCGCAGATGCTGCGAGTGAATGGGCTCACGCTCAGCAACGCCGTCCTGGCCGGAATCCTTGTCGGAATAGGAAACTATGGGACTCGTTATCAGCATCGTGCTTTCTTTCGCGCCCTATTTCAAGGAGCCAACACCTTATTTCTGCCAATCCTCTCCTATGTTGCCTCCAATGCCTCAACCGCCCACTCAACAGGCACCTATTCAGAATCAGAGAATATCGTTACCTACACTCATTGTGGTCCATGGGAGCACTTGTTTCTGGTCCTAATTTGGGCAGGCCTTGTACACATTGTTGGAATCAATACATGTACAATAGTCGCTGCAAGCAAAAGAGAAGGTCGAATTACTGGGCTCCCTATGGTACTGCTTGTACAGGCAATTTGGTCAACTTACCTTGTGGTATCACTGGTACCTCCCTACTCATCTTTAAAGCCTGTGTTTTATCCCACCACGTCTCTTACCATGACTCTTTTACCCATCACCTATGCTCTTATCTTCACAAAAATAGCATTTAGGTACTATGAATTCCAAAAGGCCCTGCGCTCTTTTGCGTTTGGACGCAACCCTCCTCTTATTGTCGGATATATGAAGCAACTGCAAGAGGGAAGGAGCAAATATGGTGGTATACCTGCACCAACAGCTGAGCATTATTGTCCTCCTCCACTTATAGTTATGGGAGAGGACAGAGATGAAGTAGAGAAGGGGGCTTATGGTTTCTTCTTCAAACGGATGTGCCATGCCAGCAGCATGATTGGCAGTTCCGATACCGGTTTGGTGACTATGGACAAGGTCTGGCAGTTCAATGATGACAAGAGTCCGATGTCGTCAACAACTTGGCAGCTCAAAGAAGTTTGCCTTTCATTCACCTTGTTCAAGCTATTGAGGTGTCGGTTTGCAGGCTACACGGTTGCTGAAGCTGGCTTTCAGCAAGTCCGTGACTTCTTTTGCATGTGTTGCTTAAGGACAAGGACCATGAACGGGTGCATGGCATGATAACAGATGAGCTTTCTTTTCTGCATGATTATTACTATTCATCCATCCCAATCCACTACTCAAATTTCTGGATGGCCATAGTAAACATCTGTATTTCACTCTTGATTATAAGTGACTGCTTGTTGCTAGCTGGACTGGGCATGTTTTACTTCATTTTACAATCCAGAGGACAAGAACAGGTTTACTGCCATATAGTTTGCTCTTCTCACGAAGGTTCAAAACATTCCGAGGTGAAGCTTTTTTTTGGAAATATATTGTATGATGTGGTCCCAGTAGCGATACTCCTTGTATTTGTTGTTCTTGCCGAGGCAAGGGAGATTGCTTCCTACATCTGCTCTAGCTGGACCAAAGTAGCCCTCTTCAGTCACTGTGTAGTAAATAACCAAGATGCTTGGGAGCGATCTCCTTGCATGCAAAAAATGGATTATTGGGTGTGTTCTGCGATGCCGGTGCAAGAAGTTCATGGCACATTGGGATGACAAAATGTACCAATGCTCAGTGCTAGTGCTCCACCCAAGAAGAATTGATCCAGTAATTTCCTTGTCATGCGTCTCCTCCGCTTGCCCGATATAAAGAAGAATGTCATGGTTCCAGGGGTGCTCAAGGCTAGGATTTTCAGTGCACTCACAAGTAACAATGGGCTCCTGACTGATCCCAAGACGTTCCTCCACCGGATCCTAGAAGATGACGGCATTGGCAGCAGGAGCAACGACTTCCTCTGGGCTTGTGAGAGTGAAGGTATTTCTGATCTCCTGCTCATATGGCACATCGCAACAAGCATCCTTGAGATGAGGCAGGAGCAGGGGCAAGGGCAACAGCACCCACATCGTCTTTCTGACGACATGAATGTTGCCACACACTTGTCAAGGTACTGTGCTGTTCCTAATTTTTTTGAAATGGGAAGTTTTATTGATTTTTCAAGATTGTTACATCAAGGTGATGATACAGGTACTGTGCCTACTTGGTGGCCTACGTGCCGGAGCTGCTTCGTCCCGACGATGATGAATGGTGCAAGAGCTTGTACAAGGCCGTGAAGAAGGACTGCAGACGTGTGCTTGATGCCCGGGTAACATCAGCGCCGACGGCAGATGCTACTACTTGGTACACCAAGCTGCTGTCGTTGCTGCAGGAGCCAGAGCCGGAGCCGAAGTATCATGTGGTGCTGAAGAAGGGCGTGAAGCTTGGTAAGCAGCTTGTGCAGCTGCAACAAGGGGAGGTAGCGGCATGGAGGTTCCTCGCAGGATTTTGGTCACAGATGATCTTGTACATAGCTCCATCCGACAACCTCCAGGGGCACGCGGGAGGCGATAGCCCGTGGCGGCGAGCTCATAACAATGGTGTGGGCATTGCTGATGAACGTCGGGATTGCCAGCAGGCCTAACAGCGCAGAGGCCTCTCCGTCTACTACTGTTGACAGTGTTTAATTTGATTGCTACCTCTATATGTATTAGATTCAATCATCACGTTATTGCTTTATTTGGATACTCTTTTTTTCTCGTTACTGCCAGCTAGTGTTGCGGTTGCTCACTGATTGTATTGTTATCTTTATTATCTGGCGTGTGTTGCTGTTTGAGGACTGATGACATGATATCATCTATTATATATTGAATTTCATTCTTTTATCTATTAAAAAAAGAGTGTAGTTAAAACAAATTCCCCACGGTGCCAGACACAATTTTCAATTTTCATTAAGCAAGGATAGAGTAAAATTAAAATGTAAGTGGAAATATAAATTTAATTCACCGTGCTTTGTAATAAGTTCGCCAAAATGGGCGCGGAGTGAAAACACAACACAAGTCGACCAAATCAGAAGCCCTTCAATAGACTAAACGTTTCTTTTTTTGAGGTAACCACATGATTCCATTAACCTTGTCAACGTTTCTTATATAGCTGCTGCCATGGCAGATAAATTTCAAGCCAGGGCGCAGTCAGGTCTATTGTCGGATTCTCGACAGGCTGGCCGCAGCAAGGTGAGCTCAAAAAAAATTCGGATGGTTCCTTCGATCCTAACACCGTGGTATGGGTGGATGTGCATTCATTATCCATGATGATCGAGGCATGATGGTATTGGCGGGTGCAGGGAATGGCGGATAGCAAATTTCCTTCTTCACGCATGCCTTTCATGCAGAGCTGCTGGGCTGTTGTGGATCAGTAAAATTGTGCTGGAAACTGACGCCTCCTTAGTCAAGTCTGCAGTGGAGAGCGATGAGCATAGACTTACGGCTGTGGGCGGGTTATAATTGAGCTTCAGCTCTTGCTGATGTCAGAGTTTCTGGAAGCTAGAGTATTGCATATGCTCTAGCGGCATTTGGGTGTAAATGTCCTCTTGACGATCAAATCACTTGGGGGGCATGTACCTCGGTAAAGAACTTGGTGGATCCAGCGATTTGGTTGCGTCTAATGAGTAATGAAGTTCCCGATTTTTTTAAAAAGAAGACAAATCACGGTTCACCAGCACACGAATACAAGTAGTGTTAGGTTTAGTCCCACATCGGTAATTAATGGTGGAGGAGCACAACATCTAAGGCGTGGGCTCACCTATCATGCTAGTCTTTTGGGTTGAGTTGAGCCTAAGACCTAGATATGTTGTGGGCTCCGGTGGACCTGTGCCCGAGGGGCTATCGGCTCGTGGTGTAGCTAGCTGGGCCGGATGAGTATCCGGATGATCTCGCGGCCTCGCCGCCCAAACCAACCGCCAAGTCGCCTTATGGTTATAACAAGGGGTGGCCTCATATTTATGCCCCCCCGGGGATACAGAGTTTGACTACAACTCTATCCTAGCCCCTAATACAACTCAAGTCCATTGTACACATATTCGACACATGGAACAAATTCCGCCATGGAGAATTTGCACACCATCTTAAAGCCGTCCATGACGAACCTCCGTGTATGACTTGAGGCGTCTCCTTTGCCGCTCACTTAGAACGACCTAACGACGCTGATCCCACAGCTGCATCACCATCAGGATAGAACACCACCACATTTGTATGCCATCCATGACTCCAACTTCAACAACGCTTCCTTTCACCTTGTATTGGTGTGCACTTGACTTCTCATCAATAAAGATGGCAGCGGATCGGGTTCGGGGCGGGTATCCGCAGGTTTTGGTTTTTTAGGTTTCGGGTTTGGTGCTATTTTTGAGTCTAATGAGTAATGAAGTTCCTGATTTCAAAAAAAAGAAGACAAATCACGGGTCACCGTGACACGAATACAAGTAGTGTTAGGTTTAGTCCCACATCGGTGATTGATGGTGGAGGAGCACAACATCTAAGGCGTGGCTCACCTATCATGCTAGTCTTTTGGGTTGAGTTGTGTTCAAGACCTAGATATGTTGTGGGCTCCGGTGGACCTGTGCCCGAGGGGCTATCGGCTCGTGGTGTAGCTAGCTGGCCGGATGAGTATCCAGATGATCCTACGGCCTCGTCGCCACCCAACCCAACCGCCAAGTCGTCTCATGGTTATAACAATGGTGGACTCATATTTATGCCCCCCCAGGACAGAGTTCGACTACAACTCTATCCTAGCCCCTAATACAACTCAAGTCCATCGTAAAACAAAACCGTACATATATTCAACACATATCTAACAAACTCCACCATGGCAAATTTGCACACCATCTTGAAGCCGTCCATGACGAACCTCTCGGTAATGCGACTTGGGGCGCCTCCTTCACCGCTCACTTAGAATCGACCTAACGACGCCGGTCCCACAACCGCATCACCATCGATAGAACACCAGCACATTTGTATGCCATCCATGACTCCAACTTCAAAATGGCTTCCTTTTCGGCTTGTATTGTTGTGCACTTGACTTCTCATCAATAAAGATGGCAGCGGATCGGGTTCGGGCAGGTTTCGCGGGTTTCGGTTTTTCGTGGGTTTTAGGTGTGGTGCTGTTTTTTCACCCAAAGTTGTCGTTCGGGTTTAGTTTTTCACCCGTGGATATCTAATGGATATTCAAAATAAATCATTTGGAATTAAAATTCATGTTTTAATAATATGTTAATAATAACTTATTTACTTAGATTATTAAATTTATTCAAATTTGACTCATGAAAATATTTATTATTTGTTGCCTCTTATTTATACATGTGAATATGTGTATATATATCCGTGGGTTTCGGTATCAGCGGGTTTGGTTTTGGTGATGGATTTCCACCCAAATCAGTTTTGGGTTCGGGTTTTGCTTTTTGGGTGCGCCAAGACTCCACCCGATCCGAACCCGACCCATTGCCATCCTCGACTCATCAATCATGGCCAGCTTGCCTCCATGCATGATTCTCAAGGTTTTCTTATTAGGAACTGCGTGATACAACCAGCCTTCTTCATGCAATAAACCAAAGCGAAATTAGATTCCTCGTTTAAAACTCCGACACATGCTTCACACCCTTAAGCAACATCTCTTTATCATCACACAACTTGAACTTAATGTCGCCCACTCCTATAGCAAGATAGCCTGAACCATCTCCCAAGTAAGCGAAACCATTATCTTTTTTTCAGGTGTATGATGAGAAAATCTCATGGAACGAGCTAGTTGAATCCAACAACCACACTTAACAAGACTTTTCACTTGACATTATGAGAATGTTACCATCGCTATCCAAGTCATTTTTCTTATTGGCAATGACAACACTTATGGATCCTCCATCCTTCTTCCACTCGGGACAATTCTTCTTCATATGACCCAGAGCGCACTTAAGATCAAGCATTATTCTTCCTCGGCTTCTTTGATCTTGGGCAAGCAATGCAAAGAACAATGTCCTCCACCTTGATGTCCTCCTTCCCGCACATCGATGTAGTAACTAAGTGCTCATAAGACCTCGGCAATGAAGACGTAAGAATAAAAGCGTGTCTTCATCATCAATCTTCACATCGACCTTCACAAGATCAACAATTAATTGATTGAAGACATTGATGTGCTCTGGAAGATCGACTCCTCTTGCATCTACAAGCCAAACAAGTTACGCTTTTAGATATAGCTTCCGAGTCACCGTCTTGGACATGAACCGACCGCCAACTTGTCCCAAATTTTCTTTGGCGAAGTTTCTTTCTTGACATGGTACATGATCTAATCGAGAGACATATAGTTGCAAATGCTTGTGCCTCCATCTCCTCCCACTTGTCATCATCTACCTTCTCTGGGTTAATCCCGCCGACCACCTTCGAGATACTCTATTGAGCCAACAGATCCTTCACTCCCTTGTCCGCCATAGCCCGAAGTTCCCGCCATCAAATCTCGTCACCTCAAATTTGGATGCCATCGACACCATCTTCCGCTATAAGCCCCAGATCATGTAACTTCGCATTCATCCAAACACTCCCTTGAATCGACCCATGCACAATTGTGACCTTGGGTTCCCTCCTTCCTTCTCATACGCATGGTGGTGTGCCGCCCGGAAATTATATATTAATTTTTTCGTAACGGTAATCGCACCGTAAGTGAATTTCATCTTTCCAAGACGTAGTGGTGCCACGTTCAGATAGTGGCAACTAACATATACTCCCTCCGGGATGGTATTAGAAGTCGTTTTGGACAAAGTTTGGGTCAAACATCGGAATATAAATCATTAATAACTTTTAAGTTGTTGAGTTTGTAAATGTAAAAATATGAGTAGATTTGACTTAAAAAATACTTTGATAAAAGTATACATATATCACATCTCCATAAATATTTTTATAATAATAAGAGGACAAAGTTGTGTTTTGGAGACCATGTCGTTGTCCTAAACGACTTCTAATACCATCCCGGAGGGTGTGTCCAGACTCAGCTGTGAGATCGTTGTCAAAAACGGCTTGACAACAAAAAAATGAGGCTTGCATAAAAAACGAGCCCAAATACATAAATTGCTAAAGCCGCACGACATGCATGGAACGACGACCGAGCAGCTTTTCCAATGAGAAAGGAGGGCAGTGTGCTGCCGTGCCCGCACTAGCGCAAGGCGCAAGCAAAGAATATATCCAAAAGCTAGCGGGCATCATCTTGTCGAAAGAAAGGTATAATAATCCATGCATTGATGCATAAATAGCTAGCTGCGGATCACAGGGATGGCCGCATACCAGCTTGTTAATTAGCTGCAGACAGGACAGGCCGCACCACCAAGAAGAAGTACCTATAGCTATTTATCTTCGACGGCGATCATCAAGGAGAGCTTTTTAGCCCGGTAGTGTATCAGGCAGGGTAAGTTGACTTTTTTTTGCCCCAAGCAACACAAGGAACCATGCTTTGTTCCTCACCCTCTTTAATTTATGCATGCAGCTTAACATTTTAAACATATATACTGCTAACTTTAAGTTTGTTTGTAGATTTGATATATATAATAATACACACAACAAAACAAAATGAATTTAATTTTCGATTTTGCAAATATTTAGAACTAAAACAGATGTTTTTTTTTTCGCTAGACGTAACTATTCTTTTCATGATACTATATATATATCAACTTTCACTAGCATATATATCCTCCGTACAAAGAAATATGGCTGTTATATGCATGCGTGTTGGATTAATAAGCGTCCTCATACTTATACATTCTATCCAACTTTGTGTCACTTAGATGAACGTCAGCACCATCTGTCCCAGTTCTGCAGTGGCGGATTTCAACAGGCGCGTGACGGAGGCTGGGATAGGATCGAAGATGGTGCGAGTGAACGGGCTCACGCTCGCCAACGCCGTCCTGGCCGGAATCCTTGTTGGAATAGGAAACTATGGGACTAGCTATCGGCACCGTGCTTTCGTTCGCGCCCTATTTTTGGGAGCCAACACCTTATTCCTGCCAATCCTCTCCTATGTTGCCTCCAATGCCGCCTCAACCACCGTCTCATCCAATCATTCAGAATCAGATACTCAAGTTGTCTATAGCTATTGCGATGCATCGTTCCACTTGTTTCTGGTCCTAATTTGGGCAGGCCTTGTACACATTGTTGGCATCAATACATGCACCACAGTCGCTGCAAGCAAAAGAGAAGGTCGAATTATTGGGCTCCCTATGGTACTGCTTGTACAGGCAATTTGGTCATCTTACCTTGTGGTATCATCATTCATAGCTTCCGACTTGGATTTTAATCCCACCATGACTGTCTTACTCTTACCCATCACCTTTGCTCTTATCTTCTCTAAAATAGTTTTTAAGTACTATGCATTCCAAAAGGCTCGGCTCTCTTATGCATTTGGACGCAACCCTCCTCTCATTGTTGGATATATGAAGCAACTGCAAGGGGGGACAGTTGAGCATTACTGTCCTCCTCCACTTATAGTTATGGGAGAGGACAGAGATGAAGTAGACAAGGGGGCTCATGGTTTCTTATTCAAACGGACGTGCCATAACCAAGATGCCAGTTCTGGTACCGGTTTGGTGACTATGGACAAAGTCTGGCAGTTCAATGACGACACGGGCCTCAAGTCATCAACAACATGGAAGCTCAAAGAAGTTTGCCTTTCATTCACCTTGTTCAAGCTGTTGAGGTGTCGGTTTGCAGGCTACACAGTTGCTGAAGCTGGCTTTCAGCAAGTCCGTGACTTCTTCATGCATGTGTTGCTTAAGGATCATGAAAGGGTGCATGGCATGATAACAGATGAGCTTTCTTTTCTACATGATTATTATTATTCATCCATCCCAATCCACTACTCAAATTTCTGGCTGCCTATAGTAAGCATCTGTATTTCACTCTTGATTATAAGCCACTGCTTGTTGCTAGCTGGAATGGGGGTTTACAGTTTCAGTGAACAAGATCTAGTTCAGGTTCAATGCTACCTAGGGTGCGCTACTAAGCAGTCGGAGCCCAATATTATTGTTGGTTTTGATCATAAGGAGGTCAATTTTGGAAATTTAGTGTATGATGTGGTTCCAGTAGCGATACTTCTTGTATCAGTTGTGCTTGCTGAGGCAAGGGAGATTGCCTCCTACATCTGCTCTAACTGGACCAAAGTAGCCCTCTTCAGTGGATATGTAGTGAATAACCATGATGCTTGGCAGCGATCTCCTCGCATGCAAAAATGGATTGGGCGTGTTCTCCGATGCCGGTGCAACAAGCTGATGACCCATTGGGATGACAAAATGTACCAATGCTTAGTGCTAGTGATGCATCCAAGAAGAAGAACTGGTCCAGTAATTTCCCTTGTCATGCGTCTCCTCCGCTTGCCCGACAGAAAGAAGAATGTCAAGGTTCCAGGGGTGCTCAAGGCTAGGATTTTCAGTGTACTCACAAGTAACAACGGGCTCCTGACTGATCCCAAGACGTTCCTCTGCCAGAGCCTAAGCCAAGAAGATGTTGGTAGCGATGACTTCCTTTGGGCTTGCGAGAGCGAAGGAATCTCTGATCTCCTACTCATGTGGCACATCGCCACATGCATCCTTGAGGTGAGACAGGGGCAACACTCACCTCCAGATCGTTCTGGCGACATGATTGTCGCTACTCACTTGTCACGGTACTGTACCTACTTGGTGGCGTATGTGCCGGAGCTGCTTCCTGATGATGATGAATGGTGCAAGAGCTTGTACAAGGCCGTGAAGAAGGACTCCATGCGGGCGCTTCAGGATGGTGTAGCGGCGTCGTCGACGACAGAGGAGGCGTACAACAGGCTTGTGACCTTGCTAGAAAAGGCAGATCATGTGGTGCTGAAGAAGGGCGTGAAGCTTGGCAAGCAGCTGGTGGAGCTCCAACAAAGGAGGGAGCAAGCGACATGGAGGTTCCTCGCAGGATTTTGGTCAGGTATGATCCTGTACATTGCTCCATCAAACAACCTGAAGGGGCACGCTGCTCCATCGGAGAACCTCAAGGCGCACGCGGAGGCGATTGCCCGCGGTGGCGAGCTCATAACACTGGTCTGGGCACTGCTGATGAACGTCGGGATTGACAGCAGGCCTAGCAGCACAGAGGCCTCTCCGGCTACTGTTGACGATGTTTGATTTGATATGTATTGGATTCAATTATCTCACTGTTGTTTCGCAAAAAAAAAAAAATTATCTCACTGTTGTTTTATTTGGGTATACTCATAATTGTATTGTTAACTTTTATTTTTTTGTGGCTTGTGTTGCTATTTGAGGACTGATGACATGATACCATGTATTATATTATATCTTCCAAATGTTTGCTGCTCTGATGATCTTGGTAGTGTTCATTCTATGTTATTAGTATTATTTTCTCCAAGACTAATTAAGTTAAGCGCCACTTTTTAGTTGCTATTAATATTTGATTTTTTCCTTTTCTAATTTTTTTTTTTTTTTTTTTACAATGATTAAGCCTTTTTGTGTGTGTGGTCTTTTATACCTGTTTTATATGGGTTTCATCTCTAGCCTTGCTCAACTAGCTTGGGACTGAAGGCTATGTTGTTGTTATTATTGTTTATTGCGGAAAAATCCATGACGGGAAAAAAATGATACGGCGTGCTTTGCCACTGCTCTAATGAAGCCAGGAAACAGGAAGTAGCTAGGTACGGCCCTTACAAGAAGTGCTTCCTGCTCAGGTCAGTTGGTCCTTGCAAGAATGAAGCAAGGAATCAGGTAGCTGGCCGGCAGCGTGCAACGTCGTCCGCAGGTGATCAGTTGCTCGCCTTTTTTTTTTTTTTTTTTTTTTTTTTTGAGCGGATCAGTTGCTCGCCTGTGGTCGGCTGGGTCGTACGTAGGCTCTCAAATGCAACTCGCCACTTAAGTACAGGTGGGCTGCGGAGCGAAAATACAACACAAGTCGACCCAAATCAAAAGCCCATCAATTTGAATACGGTATTTTTTTTTTTTTTTTTTGAGGTAACCACATGATTCCATGTGGTTTCCATTTTTTTTTTTTGAGGTAACCACATGATTCCATATAACTTGGCTAGGAGAAATTGGAATGGAGATAAACAATTAACTCTCTCTGTCATTTTTCGAAAACTATTCAACACCTATTTTTTGATTGTTTCTATGCCAAATTTTTGTGGCGCTCTGTACATTTACTTTTTGGATTAACACCCCTGTAAATATAAGAGATTTGTTCGTTGTTTGGTCTAAAAAGGGGAACAAAAAGTATAATGCATTGTTATTAACAAAGAAAGATCTGCACTTATATGGGCAATCTCGGTTAACAAGGAATGAAGTAGTTTTTGACAAATGCAAACCAAAATCTCTTTTTTGGTACTATTCCGAGGGACCCATTGGCTGCGACAGTGGGCAAGCTTGCAGCGGAATGAAGATCTTCAAGATCAATTAATATCCGCAGCACGTCACCTAGAAGTGTCAGCTTTAGAGTTCTTCGGCTCACGTGGGTGGCTATCTCAGAGACATGTTGGTTATGTTTAGTCAAAAACTTTTATTTCCTTATTTCTTTTGCCTTGAGGGCGGCTGGAATTTGTTTCTAGCAAAACGGGTTTTTGTTTTAAACTCTGTAATAATTGGTCTGATTCTATCTACGGATAGATGAAGCCGGATACATATCCTTTATCTAAAAAAAAAAAACATGATTCCATTGACGTTGTCAACGTTTTTCTTATACAGCTGCTGCCATGGCAGATAAATTCCATCCAAGACGCAGTCAGGCATATTGTCGGATTCTCGACAGGCCGCAGCAAGATGAGCTCAAAATAAATTCGGATGGTGCCTTCGATCCTAACACTGTGGTATGGGTGGATGACTGGATGGGCATTCATTATCCGTGATGATCAAGGCAGGATGGCACTGGCGGGTGCAGGGAAAGCAAATTTCCTTTCATGCAGAGCTGCTGGGTTGTCTGGCCGGCCAAAGCTGCTTCTGCGCAGTTGGGGTTCAGTAAAATTGTGCTATAATTGAGCCTGTTTAGTCAAGTCTGCAGCAGAGAGTGATGAGCATAGACTATCGGCTTTGGGTGGAGTTATAATTGAGCTTCAGGTCTTGCTGATGTCGGAGTTCGTGGAGGCTAGAGTACAGGTATGTCCTGGATTATGTAATAAAGTTGCAGATGCTTTAGTGGCATTTGGGTGTAAATGTCCTCGTGATGATCAAATCACTTGGTGACCAGTGATTTGGCTAAGTCTAATGAGTAATGAAGTTCCCGAATTCAAAAAAAAAAAGCACATAAATCACTGGTCACCAGCACCAAGTAGAACACCAAGACCAAACACCACATCTTCCCGACATGATCTACCAAAGCTAGCCAACTCATGTCTACTCTGTTACAAATGAGTGGAGTAAAAGAAACTTAGGCATCTGAAAACTCTTCTGCAAACAACTCTTTAAGCTCATGCACAAGACCTCCCATCGAGGGATAGCCTGAACTCTGCACTCTTCAGCGCTTGTGTGATTGTCATGGCATCTGTTTCGAGAATGATCTTGTGGATACAGGAAGATTGAGTGGACTTGACACCAATGATACATGCCACCAATTTAGTTTGCCAAACTTCCAGTGCATGTGCCATGTTCCCCACCGCTGCCTGGATAACATCTTCTTCTTCATCTCTTATAACATAGCCCCAGCTTCCTTGAGAATTTTCTTTACTGAGCCCCCATCGACATCGACTTTCAGTCTACCATTCATTGGACGGCCCCACTTTGGTCGATTCTGAACCCTTCTGCATTGGGCATTTGGGTTGCTCCTGCTATTTTGATTCTACAACCTGCCATATGGTAAGCCAAGCAAAGTTCTTAATGATCTCGCCGAGCGTCTCCTTCTCGCACTTTATTTCTTTCCCACCACCAATTATATATTCATCATTTCTCATCATAATAGCAACAAGTGCTCTCTTCTCTGAATTCACAAGTAGGATGTGTTACATGCACTGTTTGAAATCCGCAACATGCTCAACTATTGCCTGATATCTTCCAAGCCCAGCTCCTGCCAAACCTTCTTCAACCATTTGCACTTGAAAAAGAGGTGAGCTCCATCTTCATCGAGTCTTCGATAGACTACACATATCCAACACTCTCCTCTTGAGATTGTTTTTGAAAGCCATCGAATCATCCCAGTAGTTAGGGTTGTAGCGTTTGTTAACGATGGTCCCTCTCCACCGCCAACAATCATGTGCATTCGTTTAAAACTTACCTCCAGTCCTCTTAATGAAAAACAGGCATAACACCCGATCACAAAAAAAAAAAAAAAAGAGCCAGTGAATTATTAGCAAACCTCCAAAAGAAATGTTTGACTCTATTGGGGTATTTCGGGTTCGGGTAACAGGTAGCGGGCAATATACCCTGTGTGACCGGTGGCAATGGCTATCCATCATGGCTGCAGTGGCTGGATCCGTTGCGTTGTGCTTGGAGGAGAGGGAGGCCTGGGCCCGTGCACCACCATGGCCACCACGCCACCAACAACCTCACTGCTCGAGTCGTGTCGCTGCTACTAGGTCCAAGCTTCGCTCGACGAGGACTCGCTAGCTGTCGTCCGGTCTGAGCTCCCACTCGGTGGGGCCTATGCGTCATACCCTGCCCGTCGCGCCCTTGCCACCGGGGCCCCATCCGCCACGCCCTCGTGCGACTCCAACGGAGGAGGTGGGCGCCACTTGCCGTGCCCTCACCACCGGGGGCCCGTCCGCTAGAGTGGAGGGAGAACAGAGAGTGGCACCGCCTACACGCAACACAAAAGAGGGAACACAGCCTTTGTACCTGATGAGAGAGAGGGTGGGCGACGTGAGAGGGGAACAAGAAATGTGTTTGAACAAACACAAAAGAATTGGATGGTTGAGATGGATTCACTTGGACTTTTAGATCGGACCGCCCGGTGCTCCACGCCATTGATCCGCCTTTGGATCGCACTCCCACGCTTGGGTGCCGAGGCGTGTGGGCATGTGGGTGCATTTTTCCATGGCAACGATTTGTGTTGCTCATTCTGTGTCAATCAAGCTTGTGACCACTAGAAACACGCCACGTTATAGCGGTTTTTCAAATCCGGCCACTGTCGCCCATTGTTTTTCAATACCAGGCACAAAGATCGAGGGGGACACCGCAACACCTGTCACCCAGTGAGGCAAAAATTGTTGGTTGGGTTGATTTATGGAGGAGGACACATGATGAATGAACACCTCAATTAGTGTATTAACCGTGGTGGTTACTTTTAATCAGCATTAACCATTGTGGGTTTTTAAGTTGCCATGGTTAGCGATTAACCGTGGTGGTTGTCTCGCCGTGCTTTCCAGCCACGACCAGCCTCATTAACCATGGTCGTTTTTAAGAAATAACCGCTACAGTTAAGATTTCCTAAACGCCTTGCAAAAGTAATCTTGTAGTAGTGACCCCTATGTAACTTGAGTTAATGAATGGTTAAAGGCAACACGGCATTTTCAGAAAAATTATGCTAGCTGATTGGCGGTGGTGACGGAAAGAGGTAGTGTTGATGGCATTGGCATCAAGAGAACAAAAACAACAAGGATGGTACAGATGTTATTGGAATTTTTGGGGGCTATAGAAAATTTTGACAACATTCGGGGGCATGTAACAAATTCTCTCTATTTTATAAATAGGCCCCCGACTAGGGTTTCTAGCGCACTCTAAGTCCACTCGGTCCACACACCCCTTCCTCCTTTGCATCACCACCGCCGCCCCCCCCCCCACGCCCCCCACTCCCCACCTCGCCCTCGACCATGGTCAATCCTAATCCAAGCATGCTCCTTTAGATCTAACGCGAGCACCCCCACTTCCACCACTATGTGGCTCTGATGGTGCACTGCCGGATCCGCCGCTTCCCCATGTGAAATTCGATGGATCTCGACGCACTGGCAACCCCACCCAAATGCCATCCCCGAACAAACTGCCTCACCATCATCTCTTGTACCACCGATGCTCGTCCGGTGACCCCTTCTAAGCCTAGAAACCATGGACCTGTCCCCCTTCCCCTCACCCTCAGGAAACCCCGAACCCTAGCGCCGGTGAACTCCTTTATCTCCAACGGCAACAAGTGAGCTCTTCATCCTTTTTCTTTAATTTTTTTTTTTTTTTATGTGTCTCAAATGCCTAAATCGTACCACAATAATAAGTGTTTACGATATAAAACCTCGTATGGGCACCTTGTAGCCACTATCATGCAGATTTGTTTATGGAAAAGTTATATATTTACTACCAATCTATCTATCTGTAGTACATATATAGCCACTACACCAATAGATTCCTCTAAATCTAGATCACACCAGCACCGCGAGGAGTCTTCGCCTCCAAATTTCAACTCTTGGACCACACCCAGTAAACTTCCATAAGAAAGTTATTTCAATGCCATGAGAATCTTTAACTCATCCCTTACATGACGTTGATTGTCCCTTAATTTCCGTCATTGCTAATTTGTACTAAGCCTCACACTTGCGCTGTTGTGGCAACTCTAGTGCCCCGCCAACAATAAAAGCAGCAATATGTTCCTCACACTTGTGCCGTTATGGCAGCTCTAGTACCTGTTGATAAACAGTAATTTGTTCCTTTGTCTGTTTGATTCACCTTTAGACAGTAGATACACATTGTTCTTTTAGGTCCCACGCCTGGAATCTCAGATTATCTGTGACTTATTATGAATTATGAAAGTTAGGTAGAGATCTGCCTGTGAGAATTCTCCCCTGGGAGCGGTGGTCATTCCCAGCCCCACCCCTAAGACATTTCTATCTCTATATGAAAACACATGCACAGAAATTAGGACATGGATAACCAAACTTAGGATATGTATATATTAAACTATCTCTCCTTTGTACATGAATTCAACATGTACAAAGGTATGGAATCAATATGTAACATCAGCACATGACCGAAATGCTCTTTGAGCATATTCAAGAGAGAGAGAGAGAGAGAGAGAGAGAGTTGAATGCTTATATGCATAAATAGGTGAGACTCCTCATGTTACATCTGAAGGCAAAGCGAGCATATATACATGACTGGGATTTCTAGTAAATACCAAAAATGCTGATTTTGACACAATCCTTGCCCTCCCGTTTTTGTACCAAAGAAATTTCTTTTTTGCGAGATGTCAAAGGGTTTATACAACAAAAAGGGTACATATGCCATCCAGTACAATATTCCAATGATTAACAGATGGTAAATCACAATAGACACCTCAAATAACAATTCTCCAGTTAAAACAAAAGGGAAAAAAAAACTCATATGATAAATTACAATATGTTCCGGGGAAAAAGGCATCAAATGTCAAAACACAGCATGCAAGTAACTAATCAAATTTGGGAATGAAAACATAGCTAACACATGATAGAAATTAGACCCAGTCATCGCTTATTACTCATCAAGCACTTCACCAGTTAAAACAAAATATAGCACTTAGCCTTGACAAAATACAATATTCTTGGAACAGAGCCAGGGGAACTGAGATGCCAAATGTCAAACAAGGCAAACAAATGGCTATTCAGGTTTCGTAAAACAGTACAGCCTAACAAGCAACCCACTCTTCAAGCCTTACAAAGGGGTCGATTCTGCGACAAATCATGTGCTAACACATTATTCATGTGGTGATGCAGCACTATGTACCTGAACCCAAGACATGATGAATAAAATCAAACTGTGCAATCCTAGAGGCCTTATTTTTTGTCCGGAGAAGTTCGTGCTGCTTTTCAATCCATTCACCGGTAGTGCGCACTCCACGATAATCTTTCTCGAATGCTTTGGCCCACAATATATCTGAAAAACCATCGACTCCAGCAACCTTGCATTAAGTATGAAGAACTTGGCAAAGTTGACATGTGGTTTGTTGCCTCTCGTAGTCTATCAACACAATTTTCTTCGATGAAATGTCAATGGTCTTGAGAAGATCCCTGTATTTACGAGACCACGATTTGTCTCCCCTGCCATTGTTGTCCGGCAAAAGCAAAAGTGACGTAAAACCTAGCATAACAAAGTGTATCGATGCGATTGTAAATGACAAAAAGAATTATTAATAGAATGCGGATGGAAGTATATAGGTTCAGTCACCTTGATGTACAAAGTCTCCAAGCAAGTAAAGCATCTCAAGATGTCAATAAGCGCATCCAAACTAAGATGGTTTTTGCGTTAAAGCTAAAATCTTCACAAAGAGGCCCCATAGTCATTGAGCTAACAAGGCGTGATCCCTAGGATAAGCACAAAAAAAGTAAGATCAAGATCGATCAAAGAAATTTGATTCCTGAAACTCAAAGCGACAAGATACGGATATACCGAAAAATTGTGGACTCAAGCTCGAGTACGGGGTTCTCTCGAGAGTTGCCCCAAAACAAGCAACTTTGGTGCTGAGATTACTTTGACGACCATTTCCATATTACATTTCAAATGTGGAAAAAGCGTAAATCTTTCTAGACAAGGAGCATCCTCCACTATGATGTCGCTCGCACAGGGCGCCCGATCTCGGGCTCATCACCACACAAATGCTTCTAACGGTAGGAGAAGCGATTCGGGCTCGAGGGCAGTCAATGCCGTAAGATAGCATGAAGCTCTGCAGGTTAGGGCAGCCAGCGAGTAGGGATCGTAGCTTCGAGCTCTCTGAGATTGTGACATCAAAAGGCTGAGATGCTTGAGAATCGGCAAAAATGAAACAAATATTTGGGCATCGCTGCATCCATCGTGAATGACATCCAAAAAGGCTGAGATGCTTGAGAATCGGCAAGTGAAATGCAGGCCGCGGCATCATCGCCGCATCCATCAGGGAATCCACTGCAGCCGCCGAAGTTGGCAGTGTGAAGAGTGGACGAGAAGCGGCGCACCGATGCCGGCAGTGGCGGCGAGATGCCCCGATATGGAGGGCCATAGCGGAACGCAAGCTCCTGGAGGTTGTTGAGGGGGCGGGGACTGGAGCCAACTTTCTAGGATCGCGGTCGAGGCGGAGTTGTCCATCAAGTACAGCGCGGGGACGGTGAAGTGGCGGCCCGTGCCCTGGTGCGATGAAAGGATGCTCGAGATCTCATTGAGGGGGATGCGCTCGTCGTAGAGGCAGCAGAGCGCCCGAGTCGAGGTTGAGAGGCAAGGTGCGCCATAGGGAGCGCCCGGTAGTGAGAGCACCTGCGTGCGGGCGCTGTCCTTGGGTGGGAGGAGGGAGACGATGTCGCCAAGGATGCCGCCGTCGGGAGTTGGCTGATCCCTCCTCCTCGCACCATCTCTTTCTCTTTCTTCTTAAAGCTTTCTCGGGGTTCTCCTCCACTTGGCTCAGAAGGCCTTCCACATGGCGACCGCGGCCGGCGGCCCGGCCGACGGGATCGGAAGGAATTGGAAATGGCCAGACCCATGAAACCCTAGTCTCGACAGCAGTACGTGAGCGGTGAGTTTTTTTCTCTGCATTTTTTTTTACCAATAATATTTTTGCGAAAAGATCCATAATAAACTCGTATTTTTGTTCCAATCCCAAGATCATGGCCATTTGAACATATATACTCCAAGTAAGTTAGTTTGAGGGAGGAAAAAGAAAAATTGAAAAACTTTATTAAGCAACACAAACATTTGGATCTCGTACAGTTTTTAGCTTGTGATGAAATGAACTAGCACAGTCGAGTACTTTAATTCTTAAGCTGCCAGCCATTCCCAAATAAGTTACTTCCTCTGTTTCAAATTGTAGTTCACTTTAGTTTTTCTAGATCCATTTGTTTTGCTATGTATCTAGACATAGTGTATAACTACGTGCAATGCAAAATCAATGTATCTAGAAAAGCTAAAGTGAACTACAATTTGGAACGGAGGGAGTAGTTCTTTGAGGGATGCATCACTAGCAATTTCTTTGATGCCATTGCCATGAACCCTAAAAAGGACTGAACAGACAGTAAGCAGTGAAGCAACAACCTGGCTTGTTAATATTGCAATATCTTTTTATTTCCTTCTTTATCTCCTGATTTCTCTTCTGTGTTTTGCTTCTTGTGTCTTGTACTCTACAACGTCCTGTCTTTACAACTGCACCACGAAAAAAATTAAGCTGAATTCAAACCAGCACACGCTTCTTTGAAGCCATTCGACCACCGAACAGTTTGAATGTTCGTCCACATCCCAGATAAGCGGCCGATCTTCGAATCTTTAGTCTTCACTGATCAGCCAGTGGCTTCAGAGCCTCGAAACAGAAGTCTTGTTGCAGTGAATAATATTATGCTTCCAAGCAGAGAAGCCATCTCCTCTTTGCATCCTTTCTTCAATCACAGCATTCTCCAGGTCCAGGGTAAAAGTCTCTGCTCCAGATCACTTGTTAAAGACAACCTCCTTGCCAACCAATAATCCTCATAGGGCTGTTTGCTACTTGCCTCAAGCCTTGCAATTTTTTGACACATCACTTGTCTTGTCTGTGTTGCATGTACGTTGGACACAAAAGGCCGCATTTAATTTCTGAACTACTACTATTTGAGCAATACATTTGCAATATCCCCGAAGAGACATTCAGAAAACACACAAGAATTCAGATTCCACAAGACGAAAGGTGATTTTTTTGTTTTGAGGGAATCATAGAGCTTTCATTCATTATCAAAAAGGAAGACAGTCTGCGGCTGCTAGTTTAACTAGACATCAAGCGAAAAGAACGACCGTTCAGTGGCAGAGATCGGGCCAAGCAATTGTGTTAGTGATCCTTTCATTGCACGAGGGCATGGGCCGTCGCTTCACCATCCCCGCTGTACTTTTTCTCGAATATGCAAAATACTTGCACATCTTTGTATTTAAGAAGAGACCACCTCCTATTCAATTCCTCAATCAAAATAACATTAGGCGATGGTGCAAAAGCTAAATTTTGGCACCATAGTTGGCTTGAAGGTGAAGCTCCTAGGCACTTGCCCCAAACTTGTTTCAACTTGTACCAAGAAAGAATAGAACAGTCCAACAAGAACTACAAAACAACAACTGGATGCACTCACTAAGGGGGAGAATCAACTCACCTATCCACATTGAGGAAATTGTGTCCCTATGGATAAGGATCTAGAACGTGCATCTGCCGCAAGGTAGTCGAGACTCCTTCACATGGCGTTGGACCCCGGATGGTGTATACTCCACTCGTTTAGCCTACAGGATCCAATTCAAAGCCTCTTTCGGATTTTTCCGCAATGACCAAATTTGGAAGGCACATGTGGAGAACAAGTGTAAGATTTTCGCTTGGATTCTTATAGCGCACAACCCGCAAAAGAGAGGATAGCCATACCAAAAACAACGTGTGCTTTGCAATGGCACGCTAGAAACCGGCCTTCACCTTTGCTTGTTTGTCCCTTTGCAAAGGTGGTTTGGAATCAAATCTTGTCTGGGAGAACTTCCCTGATCTATAGCCCCAACAACAAGCTGACCCAATCCACGTTAGAGCATGGTGGGAGGAGGCAGAGAAGAAAGTGCTTAAAGTTGAACGTAGAAGACTCAATGGGGTAGTGATCTACACATTTTGGAATATTTGGAAAGAGAGAAATTGGAGAATTTTCAACAATAAAAACAGAGGCGGTGCTACGGTGCTTTGCAAGAATCAAAGAAGATCTGAGCAACGAAAGAGAACTCTTGCTCATGTTTAGCCGCTGCCTCTCTACTTGATGGATATCTTGTGTGGCTTATGTTTCTCCTCTCTATTTTGTTTTTGGGATGCCCCTTTGTTGCTTGTACATAAACTCTCTTTACCCCTTAATTGAAAGGCAGAGCTCCTGCCATTGTTCTTTTTGATCGCGCATGGACGCGTTTTGGGAGGATGATGTTTATAATAGGCGATGTCTCCCCGTCGTTTTACACATGGTGATTACTCCGTACTAATTCACCTAGATGTCGCGCCCCCGCCCGCAGAAAAGGACGGCGATCTGCTTGATTTTGGTGAGGAATTGCGCTAGTGGCCGTTTCGTTCGGAATAATCTTGTGTTTCTTTCTTTTCAAAGCTCCCATGCCACCAGCCCAAAAGAGGGTGTCCGCACCCTTCCTCTTCTTCTCATGCCATCTCCGTCTCCAATGCTCCCACTGTAACACCCGGTTTAAGAACAAAACCAGATGATGCTATATGTGAGCCCCGGAAGTCAAATCTCACATATAGTTTACAAATGAATGGTAATCAATTCACAATGCTTAAAATATAACGAACGTAACAAAAGAAACATAACCTCGGCTAGCGGGCGGAAAGACTCTCTGTTCTTATGATGTAGGCACCACGGGGGACCGACTGACTGGTTGATCACAAGCCTAACTTCTTCCTGAGGTGTGGGGGAATAGCAAGAGTGAGTCCATGTCGAACTCCGCAAATATAGCTAGGCAATATCTACCCCAAAAACCCATGATCATTATAACATAAATAATGAATAGCATGAAATGATAAATCATGAACAATTTAATAAGCATGTTTAGCCAACGGTTATATCATAAACAACATCAATAGAAAGTAAATCCTTCCCTCGGTTTTCCGGGCCGTTCATAACCGCGAACACGGTGATATATCGGTTTTTAACTCTGCTTGTGAGGGTGTACACTTTCACTACGGGTCATGGTTTCCACCGGAGTAGGTTCGCGACTCCTAACCAAGTGAAGACCATATAAAGTCGTTCAAAGACCCTCCTAAAAATATTAAGTGGCCAACAGAGCTACAACCCCGTTTCTCCCAATTCTGGCAAACCACCAACAAAGTTAGGTAGACCCCTTGAACAACTAGAGTCAGAGCCATGTGACCCCCATAGGCGCATGCGGTAAATCCCGGATTTTGCCAAAGGATAAGTCCTTATGGAGAGCTAAGAGCATCATAAATAAACAACACAAGCTCTTTTAAGCCCTATAAACCATGTTATCAAACAATTCATATTTAACGTTCGAGTGCATAAACATTAAGCAAGCCATAAGATCATGGTTTAAAAGATAGCATATCCCAAAACTATACTTGCCTTAAATATAGACCCTTTCTTCAAGTCAATGCTTTCCCAAAAAAACACCTTCTTCATCAACTTCTTATAGATCACGGTCTTCTTCGAGATCAACAAAATAAAGCTCAACGATCTACTCGATTCCAATCAGCAACACACAAACACATGGATCCAATCATGCATGGCAAACAAGACTACCATTAGAACAGTACACCAGCAGTGGATAAACAGTTTAAAAAGTACATAAAACTATTCTACACGTCTCTACGATCACACAGACGTAAAGATCACCGAAATCGGAGCTAAAAAACGGCGTAGATATGAATTTTACAAGTTTAACATTGATAAAATAATAAGTCTAATATAAACTCGAAATTTAAAAGTTGCAAAACCTGACTAACAGTAATATAAACATGTAGGTTACGGAATTACGAATCTAACGAAAGTAGAACGGTTCAAAACGGATTTAAAATGATAAAGATATGAGGATTTGAATCTGAATGGCAATTCTGTAAATAAACGAAAACTGATTTCAAAATAAAATAAATAAAATTCGAAATTAAATCTGATGAGGACTGACAACAAAAATATGAAGAAAGCAGAGGGCTCTTTAGAATAACCGCCAATGAAAGGGTACCTTCTAATCTTGACCCTTGATCTAGAATTGGATGGCTTGTATGTATATTTCACTTGTATTTGTGGATTTATTTCTCTAAAGGAAATCGGCAAGAATAACATATGATGTCATCGAATGATGTCATCTAGCTAAGAACAACTAGCAAGGCATCGTGCGTGGTGTTTGGGCTAGACTAAAGATTGTCAGCGATAGCCACAGCAGTACACATAGTAATCCGACGGCTGTGAGAATCAAGGTGGAGATCATGGAGAACTTACCAAGTGTGTTCAGGAAGGCTCGGCTGCAATTCGTGGCATGAAGAGGATGAAGGTTTCTTCCTGTGATCCACGGTGAAATCGTGTGAACAACAGAGAGACCAGAGGTACGTAGAAGGAGATGGAACTACGACTTGGTACTTTTGTGTTGAACTCGGCAGAGGGTCGATGACGTATACTGCTGAGAACGACGGATATGGCTTCCAGCTGAAAGGTTCAGCGAAGTGGGGTTAGCAAGCTGGAGCGCGACAACGAAAAAGAACGAGATTAGAGGCTTCACAAGAGCAACTGAAATCTCGGTGAAAAGCTTACGACAAAGCTTGGTCAACAGAACGGCGCAGACGATATCGAGCTCGCCGACGGTGACGGTCCAGATGAAGCGGCGGAATCGACGATTCAAACTCCGGCAGCGGTGTCGACAATGGCGGCGGGAAGCTAGGGTTCGCGCTGCTGTAGCTCAATTGAAGGACGACGCGGTGATTAGGGCTTGGTTTATATAGGACTTGCCAGGCACGATTACTAGGAAAGAGGCCGGGGTGGTATTATATATATATACGCGGTTGCATCCAGGCATAGCAAGCTGGGCTAGGAGGAGAAAGCAAGGCAATGGGCTGGATTATAGAGAAAGAAAAGAACCAAGGGCAGCAGCTCATGGATATTTAAAAATGACCTGATGTCGTCCACGACAAGGAGACGTGCTGGACAGCTGGATTCTGTTGCACTACGCAAAGGAAATAGGCAAGGCAAGGCTAAGTCCTTCGGCTGGGAATAGAGAGGGAGAAAAGGATTCTTTTCTCTAATTTGAACAAATTTCTAAAATCATTTGCAAAGGAATTTGAATCTCTTTTCAGCTTCAACAAAAACCAGGCATCTCAAAATAAAATATGCAACGGCATGAATGCATCAAGCATGTATCTAGCCTTATGATAAATTTTAATTTCATAAAAATATTTATTTTCCTATATTTTATGAGCACAAAATACATAAATAAATCATTTTATTCTATTTTAAAAGAGGCAAAATTTAGGGTGTTACACCACCAGTCAAGGATGGAGACCCACCCACCTGTGAGGCGCTATACTTGCTAGACAACTGCGCCATGACCGCTATCCTGGAAGGTTAGCTCTAGTCACCCGTCCTCAACAACCTCCAGGAGCTTGCGTAACACTACGGCCCTCGATATGGGGAGATCTCGCCGCCGCTGCAGGCATCGGTGCGCCGCTTCTCGTCCACTCTTCACGCTGCCAACTTCGGCAGCTGCAGTCAATTCCCAGATGGATGCAGCGATGCCATGCCAGCGCACTGTTTCACTTGCGGTTCTCAAGCAGCTCATCCTTTTGGATGTCACAATCCCAGAGCATCATACTATCTTACGACATTTACTGCTCTCGAGTCTGAATCGCTTCTCCTACCATTAGAAGCATTTGTGTGGTGATGAGTCTGAGATGCGGGGGCCTGTGCGAACAGATCATAGTGGAGGATGCCCCTTCTATAGACAGATTTCTGCTTTGAAATGTAATATGGAAATGGTTGTCAAAGTAATCTCAGCACCAAAGTTGCTTGATTTGGGGCAACTCTCTGTAGAGAACCCCATGCTCGAGCTGGAGTGCACAATTTTCAGGTATATATTTGTATCTTTTCACTTTGAGTTTCAGAGGAATCAAATTTTTTTGATCGATCATGATCTTACTTATCCTTTGTACGCATTTTGTGCTTATCCTAGGGATCACGCCTTGTTAGCTCAATGACTGTGTTGCCTACTGTGAAGATTTTAGCTTTAACACGAAACCATCTTAGTTTGGATGCGCTTATTGACATCATGAGATGCTTTACTTGCTTGGAGACCTCTTGTACATCAAGGTGACTGAACCTATATATACTCCCATCTGCATTCTATTAATAATTCTTTTGTCATTTACAATCGTATCGATACATTTTCTTATGCTAGGTTTTTAGAGTCACTTTTGCTTTTCCCACACAACAATGGCAGGGGAGACAAATTTGTTGTCTCGTAAATACCGGGATCTTCTCAGGACCATTGACATTTCACTGCAGAAAATTGTGTTGATAGACTACAGAGGCAACAAAACACATGTCAACTTTGTCAAGTTCTTCATACTTAATGCAAGGTTGCTGGAGTCGATGGTTTTCAGATATGTTGTGGGGCCAAAGCATTCTGAGAAAGATTACTGTGGAGTGCGCACTACTAGTGAATGGATTGAAAAGCAGCACAAACTTCTCCAGACGAAAAAAAAGGCCTGTAGGATTGCACAATTTGATTTTATTTATCATGTCTTCGGGTTCAGGTATAGGGTGCTTCATCACTACATGAATAATGTGGTAGCACATGATTTGTCACCAACTGACCCATTTGTAAGGTTTGAAGAGTGGGTGATTGTTAGGCTGTACTGGTTTACAGAATCCTGATTAGCCATGTCCTTGCCTTCTTTGATATTTGGCATCTCAGTTCCAAGAATCTATACCGGACTTACCTTCTTTGCCGAGTGCTCGACGCGGTCGGCAAAGACCCTAACCCGTCGGAAGCCTTTGCCGATGGTTACTCTCGGCAAAGGGGTCGCGGAAAAAGAAGCGTCGACAAAGACTCTTTGCCGAGAGCCATTTATCGGGCATTCAGCGAAGCCTTTGCCGAAAGTGCCTGCCCGCCGTACTCTTTGCCGAGTGAGTTGGATCCGGCTCGGCAAAGGGCCCTTGCCGAGAGTCGCCACTTTCGGCTAAGATCCTTTGCTGAGTGTGCCAATTTTGACAATGGCACTCTCGGCAAAAGAGCCCCTTGCCAAGTGCCCATTATTATGCTCTCGGCAAAGGGGAGGAATCGGGCCGGTAGTGAATATTGTAGTTTGTGACTAAGTGCTATATTTTGTTTTAACCACTGAAGTGCTTGATGAGTAATAAGCAATGACTGGGTTTAATTTCTTTTCATGTTTTTTGCTATATATTCCTTCCCAAATTTGATTAGTTACTTGCATGCTGTCTTTTGACATTTTATGCCTTTTCTCTGGAACATATTGTAATTTATCGATCAGATGTGGTTTTTCTTTTGTTTTAACAAGAGAAGTGTTACTTGTGTGTCTATTGTGATTTGTCATATGTTAATCATTGGAATATTGCATTGGATGGCATATTTACCTTTTTTGTTGTATAAACCCTTTGGTATCTCTCAAAAGAAATTTCTTTGGTATGAACAGGAGGGTATTGTTTAGAAGCTAGTCATGTGCAAGCATTGTGTCAACTTCAGCATTTTTGGTATTTACTAGAAATCCCAGTCATGTATGCTCGCTTTGCCTTCAGACGTAACATGAGGAGTCTCACCTATTTATGCATAAGCATTCAACTCTCTCTCTCTCTCTCACTCTCTCTCTGGCATTTCTATATCAAAAGTTTAATACATATCCTAAGTTTGGTTATCCATGTCCTAATTTCTGTGCATGTGTTTTCATATGGAGATAGAAATGTCTTGAATCAAACATTGCTACCTTCGAGACAAAGGAACAAATTACTGTTTATCAACAGGTACTAGAGCTGCCATAACGGCGCAAGTGTGAGGAACATATTGCTGCTTTTATCAACGGCAGGGCTTGAGAGTTGCCACAACAGCGCAAGTGTGAGGCTTAGTACAAAATTAACAATGACGGTGTTGACACAAAAAGTGTCTCTTGTGCCTCACACACCGACAAGCCGGATTAGCTAGCTTTACTCGACCGCCCGAGTGTCTTGTGCCGGTGCGTGCCAGTCAATTTGACCTGTAAATTGACAAGAAGGTAAACGTGAGATCTGGAACATGCCTGGTGTGACCAAGACAGTTCCGCATGTATGGCCTTAAGGCCAGTTATAATGACATATAGCTATGAAAGCTATCTGTCGACAGGTTTATGAATGCATTCGGTAAGCAAAGATATGAAAGAATAACAGTTGCCGAATGAACATAAAGAAGACATGTTTGAACAAGTAAGTCGATAATCAAGATGTGACATCATAGAGCTTATTGCATAGATCGAATCAGTTGACAACATGGTACATAAAGCGGGTAACTCATAAATATAAATCTAATCTAAACGACACATGCATAGGTTTCCTCCAACTAGTGCGCCGCACGTCTAGTTTTCCTAAACCCGTCTAGCTTAAACCCTTGCAAGCTAATCCACCGCATGATCTGACTTGCTACGGATCTAAATCACTTACCACGACTAGATCAATCCACCGCATGATACAATCTAACCATGACAAGCTAAAAGCACGCATACATCTAAATAGATCTACAAATACTCATTACTCGTTGAGGCGTGTATGCATAGACAAGTAAAGTACACATGCAAACCTAATCTAAAGTAAAGCCAGGGATCTATTCCTATTAGTCCGCCGCACGACTAACCATCCTAAACCCTTTTCATCCTAACAGCAATCCACCGCATGATACACTTTTGCAACAAGCTAATCCACCGCGTGATACGGCTTGCCGGACTAGACTCTAACGATAGGTAAACTTACACATGCAAGCTACAAGTAGATGCATAACGTATTCGGCAAGCTTGCCGAATCGAGTCCATGAAGAAGGAACTCACACGCAAAAAACCTTAGCCTCGCCGCATCGACTCATGACTAAACGTGTACGAACCCACAACATGTAACAACTTAGATTGATCTAAGCTCGGCTATGATAAACAAATAGATCTAATGACATGATAAGATGAACATTGAAAGCATTGATGACATCTAGATCTAACAAAAGATAAAGCCGAGCCACATCAATCTAAATTGGGCAAAAGTGTGTGCAATCATAATAAAATGAATGAATAAGTAAAAGCATGCACCACTTGGTAACTTAATGAATTCACTAGATTGCCAAATCTAATGAAGCCGATAACTAGCTCCAAGCTAGACCTTAGCTTTGCCGCACGACTCATGATCTAACAAAGAACCCTCTTGCTCCATAGCCTAAATCCGCCGCACAATACTAAGCATGGTAACAAGACTACTTGCAACATAATCTAAATCCGCCGCACGATACTAGACATGGTACAAGGTTGCCGGTACTTACGAGGTCGACGGGTCGATGTATCCCCTCGCAGATAGATCGATGACACGACCGGACTCTAAAGGGGTGGCGCGAGCCGCCTTGTTGTTGTATTGATTTGGTAGATTGTTTTACGGTTGCCACGGGTCTCATATTTATACCCTGGGCTTGACATGAATCCTAACTAATTACGAATACAATAACGGAAATATCTAACTAAGATACATTGTCCTCCAAGTCTTCTTGGAGTCTTGAGGTCGCACGTGACATGAGCCTTCTCCAGGATATCTCGTCTTTGAAGCCTTGTCGAACCACCACGTGCTCAAATCTTCCTCGGGCCCAGGCCCTTTAGCCGAATGCCACAGTGCTGCTGATAACGAGCTGCTAGCCGAACGGACTCCTGCCGAATTGTTCATATGCTGGCCTATTCGTCATTCAAGCTCTAAAAACTCTGGTGCCCAATACGTGCCGACTGGCTTTTCTCGCTGCTTATTAGCATCCTGCGCTGGCTCTCATCAGCCCTTTTGCCACATCTTAATATGTCCAGCCCAGCACCTGAGCCTTACCGATTTTCGGTGTTAACAGACGGAAAATAAGGGACAATCAACATCATGCAAGGGATGAGTTAAATATCTGATGAGATCACTAACACACCACAATCTACTGCAAAGGAACTGAAATAAACCTGTTAGAGTAGTCGGGGGCCTATTGGGTCATAGCCCGTTAGGGTTAATTAGTGGCCTTTCCTTGTAAGCTAAGTAATACCCTCTATAAAAGAAGGGGAGAGGTATCAATTTAAGGAAAAGGAAGAGATTAGAAGGAAATCCCTTCTCTCGTGTCGGCCGTGGGTAGGCCGGCGTTCCTAGTACCCCAAACCCTAGCTGATGCCGATGCCGCTGTGAACAAAGACCGTGGGCTACCGCCGCCCGCCCGTCACTTTGCTGCCCTCCCACGCCCTCGATCTCATCCCCAATCGCGTTCATAACAATGCGTCTCGGCTCCCCTCCCGGATCGATCTCGCTTCATCCGCCAATCTTCACCATCGCGACTCTTGTTGCGCCAGCCATGTTCCGCACCATAGCAGCCAAGGCCGGTGTAAGGTCCTAGATGGCTAGAGGGGGGGGTGAATAGCCTATAAAAATTTTCTACAAACTTAACTCAACAAACCGATTAGTATAAAACACGGCGTAAAGCGGTTTGCACTAGCTCTAATGGTCTTGCAAGCCTTCTAGTGACAAGACTAAATATTTCTATGATCTCTAAGTCACACAAAGTCTATGTCACTACTCTATCTAGTGAGCAATCCTAAAAAGAGGTCCTTATGCTAGCAAGAACAACCTACACAAGCAAGTGCTAGCTCTCTACTCAAAGTAAACTAGGAAAGTAATGCTAGAGTGAGAAGCTTGATATACTGACGTGTAGAGGATGTCAACCAATCACCGGAAGAAGAGAGACTATCAATCACACGAAGGTGATGATCCAAACACCAAGACAATGAACAAGTCGATTTGTTCACCCGGAGTTCGCTTGTACACCCGATAAGTTACTCTCCAGGTTGTGCCGACCAACACAAGGATGGTGTTTGAGCTGGCGGTGCCCTTGCTAGCCTCAACACACCACTCACAAGTGAGGTACCCAAGACACGAGCAATGTATTCCTTGCACTTTGTCTTCCCGACGAGGAGTGCGTGATCCTCTCACAATTTCGCCCCTGAGGTGGCCAAGAAACAATCTCCTCTTCTTGCCAACAACTCCACCAAATCACCAAGCCGGCTAGGAGCGGTGTCTCCAAGAGAAACAAGAAACTCACCGGCTCACAACGATCCACAAGTGCCTCTAGATGCAAGAACTCGATGCAAATGCACTTGGATCACTCTTCTCTCAAGAATGAAGCTCAAATCAAGAATGAGAGAGGAGGGAGGCTTGCTTGCTTGCTCTAGCTTATTAGGAATGATTCAAATGACCAAGAGAGGTAGCAAGAGGCAGCCAAGGGGGTATAAATACCCCTCACCACGAAATGTGGCCGTTGGGGAGAAACCCACGGTTTTTTTTTGCGGTGGCCGGGCCGACCGGACCACTCACGGAGTCCGGCCGGTGGGTCCGGTCACAACCGACAAACCCAAACCCGACCGCCCGGCCGAGCCCGCGAGTGCATCCGGTCGCGTATCGTCCAGCTTCCGGCCGCGACCCGGATGCCCGGCCGGTGCGTCCGGTCAACCGTCGAGCACCGAGCCGAAACAACCTTACCGGAAATTTGACCGGACTCACCGACCGGGTGCGTCCGGCCGGTTCGGCCGCTTCCGGCCACCGCGTCCGGCCACGCCTCCCCGAGCCGCGAAAAATTGGCTGTTTCGTCGTCGTTCCTTCGCCTTTGCTCCAAACCGACTTCCGCCACTTGATTCTTGTTGCCAACACGTCGAAGAACACCTCGACACCATGTGTTAGCATTTTTGAAACCATTTTTCGACAAGCGCGGAGTTAGCTCTTTAGATTAGAATGCATGCATATGAATTTTGAACCTAAAGGCACATGAGGGACCGATATGTACGATAAGTTTCCCCTCTTTATAGTACAACTTATCGATCCTATAACCACCCACACCCTCTATGGTGTCTTGGGTGTGAAATCAAAAGCCCTATGGTTATACCTTTGCCTTGGGGACAATTGATCTCGAAACTCCACCGAGTTGCATGCTTGATCATCTTTTGGATCACCTCGATCCATCCTCTATGATCACCACACACCAACTCCCAAGCACGACCAATCTCCAATCTAGTCAAACACTTAGCATCGAGAGATTAGTCCTTAGGTGTCACTAATTATCCAAAACCAAACTAGAGATCTTCAATCTCCCCTTTTTGGTAATTGGTGACAACCCGCAAAAAGGTTTTATGATTAATGTTTTTGAACATATCATGGTTATCCAAGCATTTTGCTTACAATCATAGGATTGGACAATCATCATAGTTCGGTTTTGGTAGCATAAGCTCCCCCTACATGTATGCCACGAGTTTGGAACGAAGCATTGCATACATGTATGAATATTGAAATTGAGGGTGAGCTATGTTACCAAAATAATGCTTAGGTGAAAGAAATGGACCTTTGAAGCGTGATACCAATCGGAGTTGTGCCATTTTCACCATACAAGCATCAAGATAACTAGATTTTCATCAAAACTCAAAGTACCACATGAGATCACATTATAAGCAAGGTACTTGAATTAAGAGCGAAATTTTGGAAAATCTAGCTAGCTCCTATGCATGCTAGTTATCAAACATTTGAAAACCACTTGTGAAAACTAGCATACACCACACAAAGCATGTATATAGAATTTAAATACATGTGCAAAGAGCAAGTCATATGTTAGTGCACAATCAAATGCAACAAATTGTCTATGAGCTTGCTCCCCCTACTTGTGTGAACCACTTGTTAACCCATGAACCACATGAGGGTTTTCAAAAACATGTGAAATTTTTAATTTTCCAAAAACCTTTCATGCACTAATCTCTCCCCCTTTGTCGACAATTTCCATAAAAAGGTATGATCATGTTGTGTTTAGGGAAGAGAGAATAGTGCTCAAATTTGGTCAAATTTGGATCACTTGTCAAACATATATTTCGGTTTTGAGCCAAAGACAAGCTTCTTCACACCTCATGACAAGGGTTATCTTGCCTATGTTGAAGCATATGTGTGAAAAGATAGCCAAATTCAACACTTGAGATTGCAAGCCCATAAACATGTCATATGTCATCACTAGATCAATCAAGCATAAAAAGCAATAGTGATGGCATACATACATTGAAATCCTTTTATTTTCCATGAATGCTTCCTAAGGCACAAGTTGTATGTCTATATGTTCTAACAAGTCCATAGATAACATGAATGCCATGCCAAACAATTTTACCTTTGCTTTGCTTGATGGAAGGGCAAGTCATGGATGTGGGGTGCATTCAACTCATGTTGGAGAAGTCAAGGATATTCAACTCATTTCTTAGCTTGCAAAACCTCTTCTCATCTAGTGGCTTTGTAAAGATGTCGGCTAGTTGATCTTCTAATTGCCAATAGGTTGGATAGCAATGTCACCCTTTTGTTGATGATCTCTAATGAAGTGGTGCCTTATGTCAATGTGCTTGGTTCTTGTATGTTGGACCGGGTTTTGAGTCATCTTGCAAGCACTCTCATTGTCACAATACAATGGCACATGATGGAAATCAAATCCATAATCCTTCAATGTTGATCTCATCCATAGCAATTGTGCACAACAACTACCGGCACTAATGTATTCGGCCTCGGCTGTTGAAAGTGTCACACCGGTTTGCTTCTTTGAGGACCAAGATACTAGAGATCTTCCAAGGAATTGACAAGTGCCACTTGTGCTTCTTCTATCAACCTTGCATCCCCATAGTCGGAGTCCGAATATCCAATAAGCTCAAAATTTGACCCCTTGGGATACCATAGCCCAACATTTTGAGTGTGCTTCAAGTACCTCAATATCCTCTTTGATGCGGTGAGGTGACCCTCTCTAGGTGAGGATTGAAATCTTACACACTTGCCAACACTAAACATCACATCGGGCCTAGAAGCGGTCACATAGAGTAAGCTTCCAATCAATGACCTATAGTACCTTTGATCAACCATATTTCCACTCTCATCATTGTCCAATGATCCATTGTTACCCATTGGTGTATTAATGCCCTTTGCATCTTGCATGCCAAACTTCTTGATCATGTCTCTAATGTATTTCCCTTGACTAATGAAGGTGCCATTCTTCATTTGCTTGATTTGAAGACCAAGGAAATATGTGAGCTCTCCAAGCATAGACATCTCAAATTCTTTTGCCATCATCTTAGCAAACTCTTCACAATACTCTTGATTTGTTGATCCAAAGATGATATCATTAACATATATTTGCATCACAAACAAATCATTGCCAATCTTCTTGATGAAGAGAGTAGTGTCAACTTTGCCCATCTTGAAGCCTTTCTTGAGTAAGAAGTCTCTCAACCTCTCATACCATGCTCTAGGTGCTTGCTTCAACCTATACAATGCCTTGTTCAACTTGTATACATGGTTGGGATGATGGTAATCTTTAAAACCGGGTGGTTGCTCAACATACATTAGCTCATTGATGAAGCCATTGAGAAAAGCACTCTTGACATCCATTTGATAGAGCTTGATGTTGTGTGCGCAAGCATAGGCCAATAGGATTCTAATTGCCTCTAATCTTGCAACCGGAGCATATGTTTCACCAAAGTCAAGACCCTCTACTTGAGTGTAACCTTGTGCAACTAGTCTTGCTTTGTTTCTCACAACAATGCCATCTTCATCTTGCTTGTTCTTGAACACCCATTTGGTTCCAATGACATTGTAGTCCTTTGGTCTTTCTACCAATTCCCAAACCTTGTTTCTATCAAAGTTATTGAGCTCCTCTTGCATTGCAATGACCTATTCTTCATCCTTCAAGGCATCATCAACCTTTTCGGGCTCTTCTTGTGACACAAAAAGCAAAGTGTTCATAAAATGCCGCTAGCCTTCCTCTAGTTTGCACTCCACTTGCAATGTCACCAATAATTTGATCAATTGGGTGATCTAGCTATGCTTGAGCTTTGGAGTATTGGAACTTGATTGCTTGAGCTTGGTTGATCACTTGTGGTTGATTGAGATGATGTACTAGCTTGTTGTTGATCTTGAACTTGAGCACCACTAGCTTGAGTTATTTGTACTTCATCCTTGTCATCATCCACTTGAGTTGGCCTAATATCACCAATGTCCATACCCCTCATGGCATTCACCAATTGAGTTCCACTAACATCATTGAGGTTCTCATCCTCATCTTGGGACCCATTGGTTTCATCAAATTCAACATCATAGACTTCTTCTAGTACTCCACTTGAGTTGTTCCACACTCTATATGCTTTGCTTGTGGTGGAATAACCAAGTAGGAACCCTTCATCACACCTTTTGTCAAACTTGCCAAGTCTTGCTCCCTTCTTCAATATGTAGCATTTACATCCAAACACTCTAAAGTATGCAATGGTTGGCTTTCTTCCATTCAATAGCTCATAAGGTGTCTTGTTCATCATGGGATGGCAATACAATCTATTGATGTAGTGGCATGCGGTGTTGATTGCTTCGGCCCAAAATGATTGACTCACATTGTACTCACTAAGCATTGATCTTGCCATCTCAATGAGAGTCTTATTCTTCCTTTCAACTAGGCCATTGGATTGTGGTGTGTACTTGGCCGAAAGTTGATGCATGATTCCATAGTCATCACATAGCTCATCAACTCTTGTGTTCTTGAACTCACTTCCATTGTCACTTCTCACTTTCTTCACTATGATGTCAAACTCATTGTGCACCCTCTTGAGAAATGTCTTGAACAATGAATACACATCACTCTTGTCATTGAGAAAGAACACCCAAGTGAATCTTGTATAGTCATCCACAATCACAAATCCATATTTGTTGCCACCAATGCTTGTGTATGCGGTTGGGCCAAATAAATCAATATGGATCAAGTCAAATGCCTTGCAAGTACTCATGAAGCTCTTCTTTGGCTGAGTATTGGCAACTTGCTTCCCGGCTTGACATGCACTACATAGCTTGTCCTTGTCAAAGTGAACATCCTTCAAGCCTCTCACTAGATCATGAGTCACTAACTTGTTGAGTTGCTTCATGCCAACATGACCAAGTCTTCTATGCCATAGCCAACCCATGCTAGATTGAGATATCAAGCATGTACTAATTTGAGTCTCACTAGCACCAAAATCCACAAGGTAGAGGTTGTCAAATCTTATTCCCTTGAAGATCAAGCTTGAATCTTTTGTGTTCACTATCTCAACACTATCTTCACCAAAGATGCACTTGTAACCAAGATCACAAATTTGTGCCACCGAAAGCAAATTGTACTTCAATATGTCCACTAGTGCCACATTTGATAGAGTCAAATCATGGGTTATTGCTATCTTGCCTATGCCTTGTATCTTGCCACTTTTGCTATCACCAAATGTAATAGGTTTGCCATTCTCTTGAGTTGAATCAATAATGTTGAACTTCCTTGCATCACCGGTCATATGTTGAGTGCACCCACTATCAAGAATCCAATGGTTACCCCCAATCTTGTAATTCACCTACAAGGAAATCAATAAGATTTAGATACCCATTTGCCTTTGGGTCCTTGGAGGTTAGCAACCAAAGCCTTTGGTACCCAAATTGTCTTCTTCTTTGGGCCAACTATGGGTGTACCAACAAACTTTCTCTTGACACCCTTCTCACCCTTGGTAAGCAAATAACAAGAATCAAAATGTATGGAATGCACTTTGCTTGATTTCTTGTTCATGTTGATTTTAGCACATTTTTGCTCTTGATGCCCCACTTGCTTGCATCTATTGCAATAAGTGCCAATGCTCTTCACAAAGCTAGGCTTTGGAGTAGCAAAGGCCTTCTTGCCTTTCTTGGGGACATAGCCTAAGCCTTCCTTGTTAAGGGAAAACCTTTGGCTATCCAAGCACTTTAGCAAGCGGGCATCCCCACCATATGCCTTCCTCAAGGAGTGGGTGAGCTCATCCACCTCTCTTTTGAGAGTCTCATTCTCAACTTTTAGTGATGAATCTAAAATCACTCCATCACTACTAGTAGAGCTTGAGTGGGTTGATGTGGATGTGGAAGGAATAGATGGTTCTTCAACATCAACCAAGAATGGTTCATCTATGATGTCACATGTTGAACCAACATCCTTCTTGATGATTGAGCAAGCTCTATCATTCTTCTCTAAGAGCAAGGCATGGGCTTTTTGAAGCCTTGTATGAGCTAGCATCAATTCCCCATGGTCTTCCTTTAGACCCTCATGGGTGGCCTCTAGCTCACTAAAGTTTTGCTCAAGAGTTTTTACACTCTTTTGCAAAGCTCTACATTCCTTGTCCTTAGTCTTAAGCATGATATGAGTTTGCTTAAGCATCTCTAAAAGGTCATCTCTAGTGGGTTCATCATCATCATCATCACTATCATATTTTACTTCATTAGCATTTAGTTCTTCATGCTCATGCAATGATACCTTTGTGGCCTTAGCCATGAAGCATGAAGGTGATGAGCCGAAGAGGGATGACATCTTGTGTTGGCCAATTGCACTCATGGCCTTGGGCTTCTCTTCCTCTTCATCGGAGGAGCCATCACTATCCCAAGAACAAACAAAAGCACCATCATTTGTCTTCTTGAATGTCATGGTCTTGCTTTTCTTGTTTGTCTTGCCACCCTTGTATGCCTTCATCTTCTCTTTCTCTTTCTTGATTGGGCAATCGGCAAGGATGTGATAAGGGCTATCACACTCAAAGCACTTTCTTGGCTCTTCATTGCCCTTGGATGAATCATTTCTTCTTCTAGAGCCTTGCCCAAACTTCTTGCTCTTCAAGACCTTGCTAAATTTCTTCACAAACATAACAAACTCTTGATCAATCTCATCAAGATTTACTTCCTCATCACCTTCTTCTTAAGCCTTGGACTTGCCCTTAGCCTTGGATGAGCTGGTGGCAGCCTTGAATGCCACAACCTTCTTGTTCTTGTCATCTTCCTTCGCTACTTCATCTTCCATTCCATCAACTTGCTTATCGGTTACCACTTCACCAAGCAAGTCACTAGGTGTCATGGTGTCCAAAGCACCTCTAAAGAGAATCTTCCTCAACATGGCAAATCTCTTGGGCAAGCACATCAAGAATTTGTGCCCAAAATCTCTATCCAATCTCTTCACCCCTAATGCCTTGAGATCATTGACAATCACTTGGAGCCTATGGAAAGTATCCCAGGTATGCTCTCATCTTTCTTCATCTTGAAATTCTCAAATTCACTCTTGAGAACATACAATTTGGCACTTTTCACCACTTTGGTGCCCTCATAGGTCTCATAAAGCTTCTCCCACACTTCACTTGCCTTCTCAAGATCCTTGATGCCTTCAAACACTTTGACATCCATTCCCTTGTGGAGAGTGCTCAATGCCATTATGTTGCATTGTTTGTGGATCTTGTCGGTGGGTGTGAGGTTGGTAGGATCTAGGATGACAAAATCCTTCTCCGTCACTTCCCATACTTGGTCATTGATTGATCCCAAGTACATTCGCATGCATCTCTTCCAATAGTCAAAATTCTTGACTCCATCAAAGAACGGAGGCTTTCCCCCAACATTGTTGAACACAATACTAGCCATGCTTCACACCGGAGGTTGTTAAGCCTTCTAAAACGGTGACCACGGCTCTGATACCACTTGTAAGGTCCTAGATGGCTAGAAGGGGGTGAATAGCCTATAAAAATTTTCTACAAACTTAACTCAACAAACCGATTAGTATAAAACACGGCGTAAAGCGGTTTGCACTAGCTCTAATGGTCTTGCAAGCCTTCTAGTGACAAGACTAAATATTTCTATGATCTCTAAGTCACACAAAGTCTATGTCACTACTCTATCTAGTGAGCAATCCTAAAGAGGTCCTTATGCTAGCAAGAACAACCTACACAAGCAAGTGCTAGCTCTCTACTCAAAGTAAACTAGGAAACTAATGCTAGAGTGAGAAGCTTGATATACCGACGTGTAGAGGATGTCAACCAATCACCGGGAAGAAGAGAGACTATCAATCACACGAAGGTGATGATCCAAACACCAAGACAATGAACAAGTCGATTTGTTCACCCGGAGTTCGCTTGTACACCGACAAGTTACTCTCCGGTTGTGCCGACCAACACAAGGATGGTGTTTGAGCTAGGCGGTGCCCTTGCTAGCCTCAACACACCACTCACAAGTGAGGTACCCAAGACACGAGCAATGTATTCCTTGCACTTTGTCTTCCCGACGAGGAGTGCGTGATCCTCTCACAATTTCGCCCGGAGGTGGCCAAGAAACAATCTCCTCTTCTTACCAACAACTCCACCAAATCACCAAGCCGGCTAGGAGCGGTGTCTCCAAGAGAAACAAGAAACTCACCGGCTCACAACGATCCACAAGTGCCTCTAGATGCAAGAACTCGATGCAAATGCACTTGGATCACTCTTCTCTCAAGAATGAAGCTCAAATCAAGAATGAGAGAGGAGAGAGGCTTGCTTGCTTGCTCTAGCTTGTTAGGAATGATTCAAATGACCAAGAGAGGTAGCAAGAGGCAGCCAAGAGGGTATAAATACCCCTCACCACGAAATGTGGCCGTTGGGGGAGAAACCCACGGTTTCTATGCGACTGGCCGACGACCGACCCGGACTCACCAAAGAGTCTGGTCGGTGGGTCCTGGTCACAACCGACAAACCCAAACTTGACCGCCGACCGAGCCCGCGAGTGCGCCCCGTCAGCGCATCCTGGCCCAGCTTCCGGTCGCGATCGATGCTTCCGGCCGGTCCGTCCGGCCAACCGTTGAGCACCGAGCCGAGAAACAAGCTTATCGGAAATCTGACCGGGACTCATCGACGGGTGCGTGCCGGGTCGGTTCCAGCCTACCGCTCGTCACCGCGTCCGGTCACGCCTGAGCTGCGAAAATTCGTCGTTTCGTCGTCGTTCCTTCGCCTTTGCTCCAAACCGACTTCCGCCACTTGATTCTTGTTGCCGACACGTCGAAGAACACCTCGACACCATGTGTTAGCATTTTTGAAACCATTTTTAGACAAGCGGAGTTAGCTCTTTATGTTAGAATGCATGCATATGAATTTTGAACCTAAAGGCACATGAGGACCGATATGTACGATAAGTTTCCCCTCTTTATAGTACGGCTTATCGATCCTATAACCACCCACACCCTCTATGGTGTCTTGGGTGTGAAATCAAAAGCCCTATGGTTATACCTTTGCCTTGGGGACAATTGATCTCCGAAACTCCACCGAGTTGCATGCTTGATCATCTTTTGGATCACCTCGATCCATCCTCCATGATCACCACACACCAACTCCCGGCCACGACCAATCTCCAATCTAGTCAAACACTTAGCATCGAGAGATTAGTCCTTAGGTGTCACTAATTATCCAAAACCAAACTAGAGATCTTTAGCCGGTCCTGGTTCACCCGCCACACCACCAATATTCTCCTCACCACCACGACCACCGTGGCGCCACTGCTCGAGTGGCATCCTCGCCCCGCCAGCGCGATGCGTTGGCGGCTTTGGCGACGGCGATCTACGACTGCAACACTAGATGGTAGACTTCTCCGCGTAGATGGCGGTTGTGTCCTCCCTGTCGTGGCCTTTCCCCTATGGGTGACCCGGTTACGGCGCGATGCCGCCACCTGCTACCAGGTTACAGCAGGCCACGGCCACCATGGTCGCCCCAATCGTCGCGACGTACCCACTGCCAGTTGGCACGGCGGCGCCGACGCTTTCCGTTGTAACACGCAGCCGGCAGCCCACGCCCTCGGCGCCACAGTGCTTCCCATCGTGGGCGTACCCCACTATCGGCTCACGCTGGTGCCCTCGTCCCGCGGGCACACAGCGGGCGGACCTCGTTCACGGGCGCACCGGCGCCTCCATTCGCAGCGCACAGCTAGGGCGCGTCGGTGCTCTCCTTCGCGGGTGCACAACAGGTGCTCTGGCCGACGAGGAGAACCGTTAGGCGGTGCTTGCGCGCCAGGCATCAACAGCAGTCTTGGCCGCAAGCGGCGGCATGCGGCCTTTTGGCACGACGGCGGGTGAGGCAACTATGCGATTTCATCCGTTGCATTTGGGATCTTCAACCTGTTGTTTCGCCCACCCAGCGGCGGGCATGTTGCTTTTCCCCGCAGGCGACGAACTCCACTCTACGTCGGCGACAGTTTGGAAGGCGTTCCCCTCCTCATCTATCTCATCATCGATGGGAGCGCTTTGCCTAGCGCCGCCCGTTTTTCATCGCCGCCCGCCATGAGGGCGCCTCCGGCCGGCCGTTGTTGCGACCAATTCCCGGTGGCCATCCATGTGCTCCCCTTTCGTCCAGATGGTGTCCATGGGATTCAGGTGGCTGCACATGTGCAGGTGCAACATGCGGAGGGTGTCCACCTTATCTTTAGGAGCCAAAAATAAAGAGTCGCTGTTCAATTCAGGTTCAGAATAATAAATTAAGCCGAGATGTAAAAGGGCTTATTTTTAGGTGTTAGGTTTCTATATCATCGAGTCGTCGTTAGGTTGCAGCTCGAGGACGAGCTGCAAGTCTAAGTTGGGTGTAGTGTTAGAGTAGTCGGGGGCCTATTGGGCCATAGCCCGTTAGGGTTAATTAGTGGTCTTCCTCCCTCTGTATAAAAAGGGGAGAGGTATCAATCTAAGGAAAAGAGATTAGAACGAAATCTCTTCTCTCTTGCCAGCCGTGGGCGCCCCCGCGGCCGGCGTTCCTAGTACCCCATACCCTAGCCACCGCCGCTACGTGAACAGTACCCATAGGTATTGTAGCGTGCCCGTCGCTGCTGCCCGCATTCATAACAAAACCACTACCACAGTTGCTTGGCCCTAACGAAGCCTCTTCTGTGTTTGTACTTGAAAAACCAAAATAGATATCATAACTATGTTTGCAAAACCAAAAGAAAAGGCATTCTCATTCAATACTAACATTAGCAAAACCAGAAGCTTTTGGCTGGCTGGATGCGAAGTAGCAATGCAGGCCACACAATAAATGGCAAATGTGCCTCCTACAGTTGAGGGGGCTCCCCCTTTAGGCTCCTGTTGCACAAACTATTTAGGCTAATGAAAACAGGGATGCAAAATAGCACACACAGCTCTAGTGAGAGGCAAGGGACGTAAGAAGTCGCCTAATTCTTTGATCGAATTAGGCGCGTTCTTCCACGCTCCACTCTCTTTTATTTGTAATTAGCACGCTAACTTCTAATCTGCAGGATCTAAGAAACACTTGATTCAATTATGGACGGATTGGTAGGCCTCTTGAAAGTCCGGGTGGTCCGGGGGATCAACCTTGCCTACCGCGACGCAAGAGGCAGCGATCCATATGTTGTCATACGACTTGGCAAGAAGGTTTGTGTTCTTGTTCCATTCTTAACTTTTGTTCCATATCTAGGAGCATCCAACATTTTTTGGCAATGTTGATTCCATAGCGTTTACATTGATTGTATTGCAGATAATGTATGTGTCCTTATCTCACCTAGCAAGGTGTTGTGTTTTATGATTTGCATGCAGAAACTGAAGACAAGCGTGAAGAAGAGATCTGTCAACCCCATCTGGCATGAGGAGCTAACTCTGACCGTCACAGATCCCAGCCAACCACTCAAGCTTGTGAGTGAGCAGCAGATCGATTTGTTTGTTGCCATGCATGCATTCTAGATTGTTATTACTCACGCACATTTATTTATATGTATATATCTTGTGATGCATTGCTGCATACAGGAGGTGTTCGATAAGGACACATTCAGCAGAGATGATCCAATGGGAGACGCGGAGATCGACGTCGCTCCATTGATGGAGGCAGTGAACATGAACCCGGAGGAAATCAAGAACGGCGCCATCATCAGGTCCGTGAGGCCGAGCACCAAGAACTGCCTCGCCGACGAGAGCCACGTGTGCTGGAGGAACGGCAAGTTCGTGCAGGACATGATCCTCCGGCTCAAGAACGTCGAGAGCGGGGAGATACAGCTGCAGCTGCAATGGGTAAACATTCCTCCCAGGTGAAGTGATCTGCTGATCATCAGATCGTAGCTGCTGTTCCTGTCATTGCCTGACAGGCACAGGAATTTTTCAAATCCGCGAAATGATCGAAGCGACCCGTTTCAATCGCATTTTCACCTCTTGTGAATGTCGGATTGTATGTAACTTAACCAGCAATGGGGTCAGGGTAGTTGATGTTGCTTCTTTTAGTGGAGAGAAGAAACAAGAAAAAAAAAAAAGGATGGCGCTTCCAACATGTATATATCTGGGGACACGACACGCACGTCGGCTTTGTAATTTGTGTGACAGCATAATTGAAGTCAAGTGGTAGGATCCTGTTTGGTAACAAACACCGTGTCTTTGTCTGGACTGGAACAGTGAAATTCCTACCACAAACTTAACATGCATACTCTGAAACAAAACAAAAAAACAATTATATTCACAATACTACTCTACCTGTGTGTGGGTATATATGTCACGTCGGTCTCCATACCATATACTCACACATTGCATCATTTCAGTCCATAATCGATGTTTGGGTCACATAAACGTTCAAACGGGTGTCGACCAGCTGCCCTACGTGGCTTGCCACTAGAGGAGCCGGAGCCGTTTTAGAGAAGCTTAAAATTGGGGCTCCTCCAAAACGGCTCCAGCTCCTCCTTTTTCCACTAAAAAACAGCTCCAAACGGCTTCTCCTTCCAGACCGTTTGGTAGGGCTCCTCTGGAGGAGCCGGAGCCGGAGCCGAGCCAGGAAGAAGCCCTGCCCAACAGGCCTTCCAAGACAGCCGATGTACAATTTTGCGTAATAGCCCCTCCTATCTATAAAAGTACTTCAGTCATTGCTGGCCATTTGTACTCTGTCTTCTCCCTAATAGTGGAGGACTTTCGAGGTGTGCTGTTGTGGCCATCGTTGCCAAGAGAGTACACACACGGATCGAGGAGATTGTGGGGGGAAGCAGGAAGGTCGACCGACGCTAGACAAGCACACCACAACGATCAAGAAGGATGGTGTTGCGATTGTCTTTGTGCTTTTCTTAGATTGTGTGATGCAAATTGTTGTAAATGTGTTGTGCCCAATATTTATTTGTAATAAATAGGTTATAGTGGACTTGTGTGTTATAATTAGCATTTGAGGGTTAGGTGGGGAGCTAGTAGTTGGACTCTTGTAACTCGTCCTCTCTATCAAAGGGACAAGGTTGCTATTGTAACCCAATGGGAGAGAGGCGACACAACTAGGCTTAACGGGGCACTGCTAGCTTTGGCTGATGCCCTAGACATCTAGAGTTATAGTTTCAGGAAGGAGCACCTATCAGCATGTGGCTTCGCCGGATGAAACTTGTTAAACCTCAAGTATCTAGTTAGTTGTGAACATCACGTATGTAGATCCAAGCAATCACCTTTGTGTTAGGCATCGGTATCACAATACAATATCTATAATGTCATCTTTCCAAAAGTTTTGTGCCCAAAGGGAGTCAATTATGTGCAGAAGAATCTTGATGATAAATTGCAGGTGTTGTACACTAATCTAAAGAACAAGAGGCTTGAGCAAAGAAGATAGTGATACATCAAGATGTTAATGAAGCTAGTTCCAAAGATAGTGAGAGTGAAGACGGATATTTCAAAATGTTAATGAAGTTAGTTCCATAGATAGTGAGAGTGAAGATGGATATTTGATGGAGACTGATTATGAGTTACAAGACGGAGATGATGACTTTTGTGAGAATGTGGACTAAGAGGTGGTCTTAAGATAGAGTGAAGCATAAGGGAACACAATGGCAAAGGGAAGTCAACTCAACTCTTCGAGACAAATGATGATTTTTATAAACTTTAGGGAAACACAATTGAAGTTAAGTGGTATCCTCAAGAAACACAATAAAACCATGATGCTAATTAAAGAACCTTCACAAGTTCTTCAATAGATTGGACCATCCAAGGATAAAACTACTGCCAAACCACACCAAGGAAAGGATTGTTTTGGTGGTGAGAAATTCTAATAATTCTATAGAACTACAAAGACATTGCAAAGGTGCACTTAGGCAACGGGAAGAATATCTTCCTTTAGAGACAAATGGAACGTTGAGTCTCTAGAAAACACTTCCCAAGAGCTTTACTCCTTTGTAAAAAACAAAACTCTACCAAATCAACAAACTCTTCGAACAAGATCAAATCACTAAATTGTTTCGTCTACCTCTCTCATAACTAGCTTTTGTTCAATTACAAACCCTATTAGCTATGATGGAAGAAATCTTATTTGACAGAGAGGACACCAGGGACGTATATTTTGGGGCTAAAAATATTTTCCCTTTGATGCATACAAGGCCTTGGTTGGACAAAGGCAGGTATATACAACGCTCAAATGGTTATGGCAATCTATCTATCAACCGAAACACATTATTTTTCTAGCTCCTCGTCAAAGATATACTAAGCACAAGGAATATCTTAAAAGCGGAAGAACATGCATCTTGATTCATATGACCTTGCCCTTTGCTCACTCAAGTGGAAGGAAGTACCGATATAACCATACTAGCTCGGCAAGTTTACTAGACATTGTGAGCTATTTGAAAGATCAACTTAATTCTACCTTCTTCATGAATGCAATAGTATTGTTGTGTTGGAAAATATGGTCAGTCAGGAATGACAAGATTTTCAAAGGACTCCAAAGAAAATGTACAAGAGAGGAAGATGAAAAAGAATTGTCCTTGTTCACTTTAATAGTGACCTCAAGAAAAGCAAATACCTCTTTCTTTATGAATCCAAAATCTTGTGTAATATATTGCTTTGTCCTTTCTTCCTTTGTCTCTTGAACCTCCACATATTAGCACTCCGAACTATTTTATATTTCTTTAAATAAATGGTGATCCTCCCAAAAGGTCAAGTTGTTGGACTTGCTTCGTAACAAATATCTGTTGTGGTACCATGTGGCACAATGAGGGCTCATTTGGAATGGAGGAAAAACAAATGATTCTAATACATGTGGATAGGACTCCTGTAGAAGCCTTTTTTTTTTTTTTGTAGAAATTGCTCATAGGTATTCCAAATAAATCTTTCCTTCCCTTCAATTCCATAGGAAATAAAACAATCCACTTAGACCTCATGATAAAATTTCTATACACAAGGAGCAAAATGTTAATGAAGATACTGATATGACATCAAAATGTTAATGAAGCTAGTTAGTTCCAAAGATAGTGAGAGTGAGATGAATATTTCTTGGAGACTGATATGATGATGACTTTTTTAGGATAATGTGGACTAAGAGGTGGAAGAACTCTTGAGATAGAGTGGAAACACAAGGGAACACAACGGCAAAGGCAAGTCAACTCAACTCTTATTAGAGACAAATGGAGGCAAGTCAACTCAACTCTTAGAGACAAATGGTGATTTTTTTTTTTTAACTTTGGGGCAACACAATTGAAGTTAAGTGGTATCCTCAAGAAACACAATAAAGCATGATGCTCAAGAACCTTCACAAGTTCTTCAATAGATTGGACAGGTTGCCAAACCACGCCAAGAAAAGGGTTGTTTTGGTGGCGGGAAAATCTAACAATTCTATAGAACTACAAAGACATTGCAAAGGCACACTTAGTCAACAGGAAGAGTATCTTCCTTCGGAAAGAGAAATAGAACATTAATACTCTAGAAAACACTTCCCAAGAGCTTTACTCCTTTGTAAAGAACAAGACTCTACCAGTCACCAAAATCTTCAAACAAGATCAAATTACTAAATTGTTTCATCTACCTCTCTCGAACTAGGTTTTGCTCGAGTTACACACCCTCTTAGCTATGATGGAAGAAACAATCTTATGGCAGAGAGGACACCGAGAAGTACATTTCTGATGCATATATGGCCCTGCTTGGACAAAGGCATGTATATACAACGCACAAATGGTTATGGAAATCTATCTAACAACCAAAACACATCATTTTTCTGGCTTCTCATCAAAGATAGACTAAGAATAAGGAATATCTTAAAATGGAAGAACATCATCTTGATTCATATGACATTGTTCTTTGCTCACTCCAAGTGGAAGAAAGTGCACAACATCTCTCCCTATACCGATATAACCATACCAGCCCAAGCAAGTTTTCCTAGGCATTGTGAGTTATTTGAAAGATCAACTTAATTCTACTTTCTTCGTGAATGCAATATTACTGTTGTGTTGGACAATATGGTGAGCAAGGAATGACAAGATTTTGAAAGGTCTAAAATGTAAAAGAGAGCAAGATGTTACTCAAAAAAGAATTGTCCTTGTTCACTTTAATAGTGGCCTCAAGAAAAGCAGCGTCTCTTTCTTTATGGATCCAAAATCTTGTGTAATATATTGCTTTGTCCTTTCTTCCTTTGTCTCTTGAACCTCCACGTATTAGCACTCCGAACTATTTTATATTTCTTTAAATAAATGGTGATCCTCCCAAAAAGGTCAAGTTGTTGGACTTGCTTCGTAACAAATATCTGTTGTGGTACCATGTGGCACAATGAGGGCTCATATGGAATGGAGGAAAAACAAATGATTCTAATACATGTGGATAGGACTCCTGTAGAAGCCTTTGTTTTGTAGAAATTGCTCATAGGTATTCCAAAGAAATCTTTCCTTCCCTTCAATTCCATAGGAAATAAAACAATCCACTTAGACCTCATGATAAAATTTCTATGCACAAGGAGCAAGACAAACAATGGATTCATGGGAGCAACTTGTGTCTAATCATGGGAGTGGATTAGAATTATCAGGTTGATTAAGAAACAAGGCACTATTTGCTCCTAAAATTCCTTTCAAGATTCATGTGTCTTCTATGCCTGTCCAAACACTAGGTATGAAAAAGTCCTATGTTTTCAATTCCACATTTCTCCACTTGCACTCCTAATTCAGGAGCAAAAATAAGCAGAGTACTGTACTACTGTATAGCATTAGCTGCAACGAATGTTCCCTCTAATCCTACTCTCTTCTGAAAGAAAGAGAGAATATGCAGAGCACTGCAACCAATGTTCCCCCTTATTCCTGTCTGAAGTTTTCTGAAGACAAGCTTGGTTCTCACCAGTGCCACTGTACTGTCGTTGTTGCCGTGGTTCACGCTGCTGGGGCAGCTCAGTGCTGTGAGTCGTCAGTCGTGATGCCATGTTTGTGTGGGTAGCAATCGCGAAAGCAAAAGTTGCATGATCTGGCGCGTCACAAAGGAAGTTGGCTCCAAGTTTGCTGTTCATTATTGGCGTTGCAGCAGGGAACGGGTTGTCGGCTCGTCGATGGGGGCTTCTCCACCGCAGGGCGATCGGGCGAGGCGATAACCCAACCAGTGGCCAAAATTGTCGCTGCCAAGAAAAATACTAATCCATCCATTCTTGTCTCCACATTATCCGCCGATTAATCCATCTGCAACGCGACAATTCCATATTCCAAATCTCTCTCCCTCCGGCCACACACACGACGACAGCAGTCAGCAGCAGAAGAGTACAAATCCTCACCTGCTCCCCTGCTTGCTGGTTTTCGTCGCCACCTGCCTTACCCATTCTCTCCCTTGGCCCGTGACTCATCCATCCAGTCCACCCGCCACTCCACGGGAGGAAGGGGAACGGCGGCGGCGGCGGCGGCGGCGGAGTGAGAGTGACGGCAGCTAGCGGGCAAGATGGCGAGGAAGCCGCTGGACTACGAGGAGCTGAACGAGAACGTCAAGAGGGTACAGTACGCGGTGCGTGGGGAGCTGTACCTCCGCGCCTCCGAGCTCCAGAAGGAGGGCAAGAAGATCATCTTCACCAACGTCGGCAACCCGCACGCCCTCGGCCAGAAGCCGCTCACCTTCGGGCGCCAGGTCAGGATCATCCATCTCCGCTTCGCATCCCATCCTCGATTCCTCGTGGAGTTGGTTGTTCGGCGCCTTCCATTCTTTATTTACCCAGACGACTGAACCCTGTGTGTGGCTGCATCCGTTGCGCAGGTGGTGGCACTGTGCCAGGCTCCGTTCCTCCTCGATGATCCCCACGTCGGCCTCATGTTCCCGGCGGATGCCATCGCTAGGGCCAAGCACTATCTCGCCATGGCCAAGGGCGGTCTAGGTGCGTTACCACACGGACAGTGTTCTTGTTTTGGGGAAAACAAAGAGCCATTGGTTTTTTGTCTCCTAGATTTATCATATTCGTATCTTGTGTAGTGTTATCTTCCTGTAAGGTTCATAAAATGAGCACAAAGTATCAAACCTTTTGCAGTCTGAATAATCAAAAAAAGAAACTTTTATCAGTTGTATGTGATGCCGTAGGTTCATAGCCATATATATGAGATTATGAGTACTCTGACCAAACTTTTCATCTCAGGTGCGTACAGTGATTCCCGTGGTATCCCTGGAATTAGGCAGGAAATTGCTGACTTCCTCTACAAGCGTGATGGATATCCGACGTTGAATTCTTTACTGCTGAATTTTCTTTTTATAAAAAAGAACTGCTGAAAATTGATTTTATCTGAGCTGTAGACCATTTTTATCTCTAACGCTTCTATGCTCTGCTTACTGCAGTGATCCAGAACTCATTTACCTGACAGATGGTGCCAGCAAAGGTGTGATGCAAATACTGAGCACCATCATCAGAGACCAGAGTGATGGGGTATGATTGTTCTTCAAAAACATGTCTTGTTCCACATATCGATGTGATGCTATTTCTATGAAAGAGTAGAGACTAACCTTGTTGATAAATCTTCTTTGGCAGATCTTGGTCCCTGTTCCTCAGTACCCTCTTTATTCTGCTTCCATTGCCCTCTATGGTGGTTCTATGGTCCCTTACTACTTGGAAGAAGAGGCTAACTGGAGCCTTGACTTTGTAAATATACGAAAAACAGTGGCGGAGGCACGGGTCAAACGGAATCACCGTGAGTGTTTTATTAGCCATCATTGTGCTAATCAAAATTTCCCTTCCATGAACACTTTCTGCCATGGGCTTCAAATCATTCTCCTTAGTTCAACAACTTGTCATGTCCAGCAAACTTGTAGGAGACCTTTCGTATTGATCACCTAACAACTAACAGGTAGCATGTAGAACTTTGGCCTTAATAATTAATATTGATCACTAAACATCATTTCAGCTTCTCACAGTTCTTGGTTCTTTTTATTTTTGTGAAACCATCATAGTCATGCTACTCATGTACAAGTTTGGCCTCTCTCCTTTTTTTTATGTATTCCAGTCTGATGATTATTTTTTTTATGTATTCCACTCTGACGATTTTTATGTACTCTACTCTGATGATCACATAGTCAACACTAATGTAAAAATGGGGCCTCTTTTTTTATATATATGTATTTGGCTCTGATCATTTTTTTTCCTTACCTACTATGCTTAGGTTCGAGCGATGGTGATTATAAATCCAGGAAATCCCACTGGCCAATGCCTTAGTGAAGCAAATATAAAGGAAGTTCTGCAATTCTGCTACCATGAAAACTTAGTTCTGCTTGCGGATGAAGTGTATCAGCAGAACGTTTTTTCAAGATGAGCCCATTTATATAGTGCAAGAAAGGTACTTTTGATTTCTGACCAATGACTCTTTGTCATGAACTCATGGTTGCAACTTGACCTAAGCTTACAGTTTTCATCTGACAATCCTATAATATTTGGGCTCACCAAAACATCACTTAGAACCACATACATATGAACAATATATTAAGAACTAGAACACAAGATTATCTCTCTAACATGGTACACTAAAAGATTGTTGGGCATTACAAAAATCGTTGCTGATGTTGCCTTTCTCGACTTTTTTCAGATTATGCTCGACATGGGTCCGCCAATAAGCAAGGAGCTTCAGGTTGTTTCTTTCCACACTGTGTCCAAAGGGAACTGGGGAGAATGTGGACAACGTGGTGGATATTTTGAAATGACAAATCTTCCTTCCAAGGTAATATATACTAATATGTCATTGCAGCATTTATCAGAATGTCACTTGTCCCAAGTGTCACTGAAAAGTTCCTAGCTAGGTAAAGTCAACGAGACAATGAGTGTATGAAAAGATGTAAATGAGATAATGGAAAATATTGAATTATTCACACCCAGCTGCAAATACATTAAGTAAACTGCACAGCATAATTAATTGGCCATGCTGTGCTGTCTAACTTTGTTAATTGTGAATATCTTGCACAATGTAATTTAGCCCAGTGGTCCATCCAACTGACTAGAGTGCTGTTATTACATTTGTTGCATCACTATCTTACTTTTACCAAAGTCTCCTTTCACAAAGAAACTCTAGAGTTATCAATAAGGTCTACTGGAGTTACATATTTCTGCCAGCATGATGTACATTTACAGCTGGTTTCCTTGCCCAGTCTAAACTGTAGAGTATTGTTAAATGCTCTGAAAACCTTTAAGGCTTGCCAGTTAACATTTTTCCTTTAAACGAGCTAGGAACTTAAATCAGTCTTATGCTAGATTCTATTGTACAAAAAGGCACTTCGAAGGTCATTTTCTGAATATAATGTTCAAGTTCTGATGCTAACCACTCTTTTTAATTTGAGCTTGCAGACAGTAGATGAGATCTACAAGGTTGCATCAATATCACTGAGTCCAAACGTTCCTGGGCAAATTTTTTTGTGAGTGAAACATTGCTCAATGTTTAATTCTTTATTATTTTTCCCTTCACTAAACCCGGTCTCTGTTTTAGAATGACATATGTTTGGATTCATCTCAGGACCTCAATTAGAATTTTTTGAATTCAAATTACGCCAATCACTGATTTTATTCATGAAGCATCAAGAAAATTCTACAAATTTCTATGGATCAGTATAGTTATAGGATGCAGATAATTGATTGAGCAATGTGCATCTTAATAATCTCTTCTTTTTTGTGGTTTATTTACTGACAAGTTTGTTTGTTCACATAAACCTGCAATATTGTACAGGTTATTACTATATGCATTTTTTTTATTCTTTGGACCTACACCAATTTTTCTTAACCAAATTCAGTTCAAGCTATGCTAATTTGCTTGAAGCTTCGATTCTTTGCTTTTACCAAATTACAAAGCAGTTCTGAATCGCTGCTTCTGGAAAAAAAGGGGGCTCTGAATAAGTTTTCCTTTTTACAGATGGGAGTAATGGTTAACCCTCCTAAACCTGGAGATATCTCATACTCCAAGTTAAGCTGCTGAAAGGTTAAACATACTTTCCGTCAGAAGTTTTAGGCTGCATCCAATTTCAGTAGAAAAATGAAACTATGCGGGATACTGAATACTTATTTGTCTTCTTTGTACATTCTTAAGTTTGATGTTTGATGTGGCTCCAAATGATGTTGCAGCAAGGCCGTTCATGAATCTTTGAGGAGGAGAGCACGCATGATGACAGATGGTTTCAACAGTTGCCGAAATGTTGTGTGCAATTTCACTGAAGGTAACATCAAAATTCTAAACTTTATTGTTTTGCAGCAATTAGAGTATGGTTATTGCTTACTAGATCTCTTGCAATTGATTGTGTTGTTGCAGGAGCTATGTACTCTTTCCCCCCAATACGCCTGCCACCAAGAGCGATTGAGGCGGCAAAAGAGCTGGCAAAGCAGCAGATGTTTTCTACTGCCTCAAGCTCCTGGAGGCAACAGGAATTTCCACTGTTCCAGGCTCTGGTTTTGGGCAAAAGGAAGGGTAAGTGATTTTTTTATATGATGATTTATATGTGATGTATGAAGTTTCATAAATTTAAGACCTCAGAACAGAATATATATAGTATGTACCATAAGTGAGCATCCCATTTCATTTTGTGTCACTGAAAAAAGAAGAGAATGAAGCGTAGTTGAATCTGCTGCCTTTGACCTTCATCCAGTTTTCTATATTCTTACCAGTATCATCTTAGACATGTTACTTCGATTTTCTTCTGTGGTCAACAGCAGAGTAGGAATCTGAGAGGACGCTACTGAAGTGATGGGTTTTTTTTTTTTTTCTGAACACAGGGTGTTCCACCTTCGCACAACTATCCTTCCAGCTGAGGAAGACTTCCCTGCCATCATGTCGAGCTTCAAGAAGTTCAACGACTCATTCATGGAGCAATACGAGAGCTACTCCAGGATGTGAACAAGAACACAAACATGATATAAACTAAAGGATCGGCTGAGAGATTCATTGTTGCAGTCTCAGCGCAATAGAAAGCATTTCTGAAGAGATTGTTATCACTGAAAGTTAATTAGTTGTAACTCTCTTAAAATAAGCAATTGCTGTCGTTGATGATATGTATAGTGAACGGAAGTTGTCCGGGTTATTATTGAATAAGAGTCCGCCATTTGCTTCTACCGCCATTGTATATGAACTGTCTTGTACCTACTGGAAGAAGATGTATGCTGCTGCTTCTGCTGCTGTTGGAACATTATGCTTTTCTGCCATACAAGCTATCACAGTTGACAACAGTCTATATGCCTGCAAAGTTTGTTTGCTCCCTCCATTCCAACATTTATTTATTTTTTTGAAGAGGACACCGGAGGGGTGAGTGCCTCACTTGAATTGATTCCATTGATTCCGGCAATGGCGGTGCACGGAATTTGCCCATGGGTAGGTACAAACAAGAGTTTTATTTACAATAAATTACATAGTGAATAATTGGCACCAAACATCACAGATGTTTCTATTTTGAACCGGGAGGAGAACACTCCATATGCGACCTTCGAGTTTACAAGTAGAAAGGCCTGAAGATAACATCATGACGGTGATTCCATAGCTTCCAACAGCACAGAAGGATGAATGTGCTGAAATGCTTGACATTCAAACATTCAGAGAGACTGAGAAGGCGTATAACCAATTCAGACTTCAGAGACCGCAAAGTCTGTCTTAAACATGTTCTGATGACATCGTGGAGCTGGAGTTGTGCAATTGTAGATAGGCGTCTGCAACTTACGGCGTGGCACGGGACGCAGCCAGGACCCGCACAGCCATTTGTGGATCTGTGGGCAGCTGCTGCTTCATTGTTATGGCTTCAGTACAATGCTCCGTTAGCTAGCTTATAAATAATGCGGCCGGGTACAAGTTGAGCTGATGGTCAACTTAACTCCACCCTAGCGCATTAATCAGAGCAATATATATTGTGGCCATGTCCTGCACGATGTGTTACCCACGCTCGTTTGTTATGACACCGGGTACAAGTTGCAGATTCGAATGGATTGATCTGTAATAGCGGTAGAATCGTTGACCGCAACCTTCCTCCAATAGTATGGCTCGAACGCACCTACCTCTACATCATATCGGTAGGCGCGCTAAAATAAAATCATGGTACAGCTATGGAAGCCAGCAGTTCCCTCCACAGTATGTTTCTACAAGTTCCCTCCTACTCAGATACCGCTATGGAAGCAAGCAGTTCCCTCGGCGTCTTCTGGTCTTATAGAGTGTGTGTATATATATATATATATATATATGGTAAATTTTTTTCCTACACCCTAGGAGTAGTTACACCCTCCTAGGATGTGCGCACAAACACACACGAGGAGAGGCCGGCCCGGCCAGCTAACGGAGCTAACAGGTAACCCATTTATATCCGGCGTGAGGTACGCGTATATACGTGAATACACCGGATGGCAGGTTTATTAGCGTGGAAATCGGATCGTGACCATCGGATGAATATATATACATATGTCGGCTGCCTCGCATCTCTTCAGGGCGGCGGCGGCGGCTCCCTCAAAGATCCGCCGGTGGATCTCTCCTATCGCGGCGAGTACAGCGAGCTCTCCCCACTTCCAACTGGCGGCTGCGATGGTGAGCCCTCATCCCGGCTTCGTCGACGACGGCGGCGTCGGCGCGAGGTGCCATCCGTTCTCCGATGTCCGATGTCCGACGGCTGCGCGCGGCATCCTCGCGGGATCCACCCCTTTGTCAACGGTGCATCAGCGGCGGCGGCAACCCCATGCGCCGCCCTCTCAGGTGGTCAACAGTGCATCGATCGACTTCCCTTGCACAATGGCGAATCCTTGGTCCGGTGTCGTAGTCAAGGTTCGTTGTGAATCCGTACTGATTGCGCTACTCTACCTGCTATTGCTCGTCACACAGGTGTGCCTCTCAGCTCCCCTCGTCCCTACGTACCCCAATCAGCCGGCGGCGTCGGGCTCAACGGAACGGCGTCCAGCTGCGGTGCACTCCTCCCAACATCCTCGCCGTGGTCGGGCGCAACGGCGTTTGTGGCCCTTGGTTCCATGGCTAGAGACGACAGCGGCTCTTTGATCCATGCCATGCAAGAATTGAACTACGCTACGTAGAATCTGGACAAACCGGCCTGTTACTTGCTTGTTTCATGTCCAGTTCTAGAGATTAGTATACACACGTACTCCCTGTTCACAAAAGTATTATTTGCATATATTTTATTCTCAAGAATAGTATGAATACATACTCTGGAGATGTTTTGTACACACGTACTCCCTGTTCACAAATGTAGAACAATATTTCAAGCAGATTATAACAATATTCTATAGTCATTCCATACTTTCAGGAATATTGTTCTACATTTGTCTCAAATAGTATTATTTGTTCGGCATTTTCTCCTTGTATCTGTTCATACTTTGTTTTGGGGCCAATACTACTACAATCACTGGTAATAGTTCATACTGGTTTTTCTTCGAATTATATCGATTACTATGTACGTACATACTCAGCTGGTTTACAGGTCCTGCAAGTTTGGAATGACTAGAATTTTGTTATAATCAGCTTGGAATTTTCCATGTAAAAATAAAAAATCTAGGATGAGAGGAGATCCGGTGAATATGTACTCCTTATAAAAATCTAGAAATACTATGCATACATACTGGTTTTATAAAGTATGAATAAAAACTGGTTTTCCAAAAAAGTATGAATAAATACTTACTCCATATAAAATGTATGCGTACATACTCTTCTTTTTTAAAAAAGTATGCATACATACTTGTTTTTAAAAAGTATTCATACATACAGCCATACGGGTCCTAAAAAAGAAACTCTTATAAAAAAAATATGCATATATATTGGTTTTAAAAAAGTATGAACAGATACTTTCTTGTAAAAAAAGTATATGTATATACTCCTTCGAAAAGTATATACTTTCGTATGAATACTTACTAAACACCGCATGAAGTATCTGTACGTACATGCTCTATTAAAAAGCTAGGCATATACACATACACGTACATACTCCTAATAACGCTAGTAAAAAACAAAGTAACTACGGCATGCACCACGCGTAACTAATCCCGTGAATGGCGCCGCATTTTTTAATTCCCTGGATTAATTAACGCACGGTCCACATTCTTGTCGAACCTGTTAGCTAGTGTCGGCTAGTTAACAAGGTGCGGCGTGTGTACTCAGCAGGTGGGTGTAGTTACTCATAGGTGTATAAAAATATATATATATATATATATATATATATATATATAGTTGTTTTCTTCTCTCTGTAAATCTCTTTGTTCTTCTTTCTTTCTCTGTAATTCCCTTTCTTACAATTGTCCTTGTAAAAATTTAAAGCTTCTCTTATTTCTTATTATGATACCCTCCGAAGGACAGATTTAGGAAAAAAAAAAAAAAAGGTAACAATACAAATTAATTAAATGTGGTTGTTGAACGCACCCCTACAATTTTTATTTACCCCAATTGCCCCTATATCCCTAATGTTTCAGGCCTCGCTTTGAAAAGGGAAAAATATAATTTAACAAAACTGAAAAAAACCACGGTCGCTCCCCGTCGCCCCCACGCTGGGGGCTCGGCGAACCCCAGCCGCCGCGCGCCCTTCCCTCTCCCTCCTCCCTCCCGCTCCGCGCCCTGCGCCCGCCGTCAAGGCCGCGGCCCGCCCGGGATGGTGGCGGCGGGGCCGTCCCTCTCCAGCGATGTGGTGGCGTGGACGGCGCCGCCGGGGAGGCGGCGCTTCTCATCAACAGCGTGGGGCTCGGGCTGCTGCTGCCGCCGACCGCGCCGGCGCCGGCCGGGATCCAGGTGAGACCAGGGGTGGTGGCGGCGGCCGCGGGCTCCACTTCTCCCCGTCGCCTCCTTCTTCCTCCTCGCTTGGTGACACCCCCCGGGGCGGTCTAGGCTCGCTCGAGCCCGGCAACCGGATTGGGGGCTCCGGCGGACCGGATCCAACGCCCCCAAGTTGGGGGGCGGCCCCGATGGTGCCGGCCATGGTGGGGGCGGCCGCGTGGTTCTGCTAGGCCGGGCGGCACCCACGGTGGCGGGTGTCGCATGTTTTGTCCAACCCACGACATCGTCCTCGGTTTGATGCTCTTCATCTTCGGCGTCCGATGCATGTGGAGGGGGGTTGTGGCGCAAAGTCGGAGCTGCTGCGTTAGGGGACGTGGCTCGGCAACGATGACACATTGTGAACCCCCCTTTCTTTGTCGGCCGCTTCGGAAGTCGAGCAAGAGCCGGGAGGGGCGAGGTTCAAGATTGGAAGTCGGAGCTGCTCTTCATCCGAAGCCGGGCAACGATGACCGGTGGTGGACTTTCGCCGGGTTGTCTCGCTTGTTTTTCGTTTGGTTTGTCTGGGGTATGCCATGGGAAGTCGGAGTTGTTGGTTGCTTTAGAATCATGCTCGACAACGATGACTCATGGCATTGGTGTGCTCTTCCGCGTTGTGTGGGTGGGTTGGCCTTTCTTGTGTGTTTGCACCATGTTTGGTCACCCTTCTTGTACATACAATTCTATCGTCTTAATTGAGTGGCGAGCTCCTGCCTTTTGTTCTCAAAAAATTTAACTATATAATAACATACTTTTTGCAACTATGAAGTTCTTTTTGAAAAAGAACTTAATTCACATTGAAAAGATAATTTTAACATGGCACAGTTATTTCGTTGGATGTTTGCCTAGTTTTCCTGCCCATGTCGATGCTTTTGGGCAAGCGTGTTAATTAATTAGTCAAACATCCAATGCTGAAATTAAAATATGATACGTTGCCAATAATGTAGACGCTTTTGGGCAAGCGTGTTAATTAATTAGTCAAGCATCCAATGCTGAAATTAAAAACATTATACGTTGCCCGACGCTTTTGGGCAAGCGTGTTAAATAATTAGTCAAACATCCCATCCTAGAATTAAAAACAAGATACGACCAAAAATATACACGCTCTCAGAAGTAAAAGATCAACCACCAGCTTAAAAGATCGGCAAATATGGTTAATGTGTGGTGGCCTCAACAGTTATCACCGGTTCCCTAATTAGTAAGTCTAAGCTATACGAGCTTTGAGTATGAGCCAGTTCTCTTTGTACTTTAATATATGATGAGTTTGAGCACTGTACTTTAATACTGTTTCTTAAAAGAAAAAAAAAAGCCATGCATGATGTTGCTTTGACTTACCACTGGTAAATTTGGTGAAGAGCTCCTGAGAATCCCGCGAGCGATCTCGTCGCCACGAGGGTGGACTATGGCCTCGCGCCCCAGGGATGGATCCAGAATTTTTAATCATTGATGTCACTAAGCTATAAGCTTAAAAAAAATTAGAATTTTCTACTATAGTACACTGGTATTACAGTGAAAATTATACAAAGTTATTGATGTCACAGGACATGGATGCTTCAACTGTGGATCCGTATCAAGCTAGAGACACAATCATCCCGTTCCTCCACCCCGGCTCCCGAGCGCCCGCTCCCTGGGGCGACTCGGGCGCCCCCTCCGGCCCCGCCAAGACCTCCGCCACCGCCCACGCTCCGGCCGTCGCCGCCGCCTCCGCCGCGCGGCGGCCCCCCGGCCTCGCCCTCAACAAGGGGTACCGCCGGCCACCGCTCCTTCCTTCCCCGCCCCCCCCCCCCCTCAACAAGGGCTACTGCAGCGCGGCCCTGCGGATGGGTGGCACGGCCGGATCGGGCCGGGGCCACGGATCCGCCGTCCCACCGCCCGGTTGGCTTGGCGGCCAGTCCGTGGCGGAAGGTGGATCGGGTCCTTGGGCCATGGATCCCGGCGTCCGCCCGGGTTGCTCTGTGGTCGGGCGTGGCGGTCTTGGGGCCCGGCGTGCCTTCACGGGCGGCGGTGACGATGTCTTCTCCTCGGTTGGATTGGGACTAGGTGGCGCGGGGCTTCGCGGGCTGTGGTGTGCGGCAGTGGGGCGACTTGGCGGGCGTGCTCTTGTCGTCTCGCACCACGGTGGTGTGGGCAGCCTCATCGGCAAAGGCGTCTTCGACGTCATGGTGGCGTGGTCGGCCACAACTTGTTCGTTCCCGGTGACTTCGACGCATGGACCTCGGTAAAAAGCGGCCGGCGTGGTCGGGCGGGGCGATGGCGACCCCTCTTGGCGTCATACCCTTCTTGAAGGCATCGTCTTCAAGTCACATGCTCTTGTCTTCGGTGCTAGTCGGCCCGGGTCGTCTTGCTCGCTTGCTGCACCTATCTGCGCTTCATGTTCCTCCTCGCTTGGGTTTCTAGCTAGCGGTTGTTGCAATCTCTCTGGCGGATGCTTTGCCGCCGTGGTTCATTGGCGGATGCTTTGCCGCCGTGGTTCGTTGGCGGATGCTTTGCCGCCGGTCTTCGCAAACGCTTTGCTGCCGAGTTGCCAAGAGTGAGTGGTTCGGCTGGCGGATGCTTTGCCGCCCGTGATCGTCTTTCCGCAGACGCTTTCTTTGCCGAGGTTGGTTGTCGTGTTTGGCTCGCTTTCGCCGCTAGCTACCCGAGTGTTGTTTGGTCTCTTGTTGTATTAGGTTCAGCTGTCAGGGTTGTCAGTTTGAGGGTCCACCCCATCCCTCCCCTTTCGTTTCTTGCTGTTTGTTTGTGTCGGGGATCTCGTGGGTAACCCGAGGGTTACTCACGTCTCCTCATGTATCTGGTTACCGGCCTTTCTTTTAATGCAGTACGGGTGAAGTCCCGCTTTCGAAAAAAAAAAAAACTGTGGATCCGTCCCTGGCGCCCGTAGTGTGGCGGGCCAAGCGAAGAGGTGACTTCTCGGGCGGCGGCGGCCCACGCTTGGCGTGGCCGTCGACTGCTGCGTGGTGCACGGAGAAACAAAGCGCCAAGCAGGCGCCTCCATCTAGCCGCGTGACCTGGGAAGAAGCCACCGGAGCAGGCGGTACCCCAGGCCGCTTCCGTCGGCCTCGATGGATGCAACGCCAGCATCCGAGCAGTCGACCTAGCTTTTTGATCGCTCGCGCAGATCACAGGCGTTGCTTAAAAATTGCGCAGACAGGCGTTGCTTAAAAATTGGATGGTGGTCGATATCTCTGACATGTGACTATGTGACTTTTTGAGGCCAAATTTTTCATGTCTGGCTTGTGACTTGGCCAGGGTCCTGACCCATGGGTGGGCAAAAAACTATGCATGTTGCCCTCCATCGTCGTCTGGTCTGCTGGTGCCTTATATTTATAGCTTATGGAATGGAATCCCTATATATAGTACACTGCAGTTGGTTGGCGTGCAGAGTGAGACGAACGAACGGAGCACACACAAAACACACACCATACGCAAAACAGACAAAGCAAAGCAAGCTAGCATTTCCTCCATCTATCTGTCCATCTACTAGTAGCAATGGCAATGGGTGAGGATCAGGAGGCAGCTGCTCCGTTGCTGGTTGCGGGCAACAATGGTGACGATCCCCGCCTCGACCTCACCCTCACCATCCGTGGAGACGGAGATGATGATCTCCGGAAAGCTGCAGGAGAGGCATCGTCATCATCGTGGGTCTGGACGGAGGTGTCCGGGCAGCTGGCCTTCGCGGCGCCCATGGTGGCCACCAGCATGGCCTACTACGCCATCCCGCTCGTCTCCGTCATGTTCGCCGGCCGCATCGGCGACCTCCAGCTCGCCGCCGCCACCCTCGGCAACTCCTGGGGCACCGTCACCGGCATCGCGCTCATGGTACGTACGTTACGTACGCCGGCCACATATCTATCTATAGCAAATTTCATCAATTCGGCTTCAAAATTTGACACGTACGAACAGACGGGTCTGAGCGGGTCACTGGAGACGGTGTGCGGGCAAGCATACGGCGCGGGGGCGTACAGGACCATGGGCGTGCACCTGCAGGCGTCGCTGGTGACCTCGGCTCTGGCCTCCGCCGTCGTCTCCCTCCTCTGGGTCTACTCGGCGCCGCTGCTGGTGTCCCTCGGCCAGGACCCGGAGACGTCGCGCCTGGCGGCGGACTTCCTGCGCCACTCGGTGCCGGCGCTGTTCGCGTACGGCTTCATCCAGTGCTTGCTCCGGTTCCTGCAGGCGCAGTCCGTGGTGGCGCCGCTCGTCGCCTTCTCGCTGCTCCCGCTCGCGGCGCACGTCGCCGTCGCGCACGCGCTCGTCAACGTGCTCGGCATGGGGTTCGCCGGCGCCGCCGTGGCCACCTCCGTCTCGCTCTGGATGTCATTCCTCATGCTCGCGGCGTACGTCATGGTGTCGGACAGGTTCGGGGAGACATGGCCGGGGATCACCACGGAGGCCTTCCGACACGTCCTGCCTGGCATGAAGCTCGCCATCCCCTCCGCGGTCATGGTCTGGTTAGTTTGGTCAGATGTACTCAAATTCGTGGTGGTTTTGTGATGATGTTTTTGCTGAAGAATATACACAAAAATGGCATATATGCAGCTTCGAGTACTGGTCGTTCGAGTTCCTGGTGCTGTTTGCAGGGCTGATGCCGGAGTCTCAGCTCAGCACTTCCATCATTGCAATGTGGTAAGCAAGCATACATATTTCGTTTCATCAAAATCTAGCACAATTTCATCATCGAGTTCTTACATGAGCTCAATGGGTATTTGGCAGCCTAAGCACTGAAACAATATCATACATGATCACCTATGGCTTCGCCGCTGTCATCAGGTAACTATTTGTTACTCTACTAGTCTCGTCATGCTAGCGCTGAATGATATATGACATCTTCTTCTCTCTATTCATGCATCGTCATCATCAGCACGAGGGTGTCCAACGAGCTGGGAGCCCGGAACATCGGCAACGCCAAGAAGGCGCTCAAGGTGTCGCTGGCGCTGTCGCTGATGCTGGGGGTGGCGTTCCTGCTGCTCCTCGGCCTCGGCCACGACCTGTGGGTGCGGCTCTTCAGCAGCAGCGAGGCGGTGGTGAGCGCGTTCGCGGCCATGACGCCGCTGCTCATCGGCTCCGTGGTGCTGGACTCCACGCAGGGGGTGCTGTCAGGCGTCGCGAGAGGCTGTGGGTGGCAGCACCTGGCGGCCTGGACCAACCTGGTGGCCTTCTACGTCATCGGCTTGCCCCTCGCCATCCTCTTTGGATTCACGCTTGGTTTCCAGACCAAGGTATGTATGTCCACTGCTGTAGTCTTCTTCCTCCTGTTCTTCTGAATGAAACAAGTTCTCCCATCTCATGCTTGCTAAAAACACTCGATCGAATCGAACCGAGTTGGGACTTTGGACTTTTAGGGGGAATGTTGTTCTACTTACCAGTGATGTAACAATGCCTGTTGCAGGGGCTGTGGATGGGGCAGATATGTGGCCTCCTCTGCCAGAACTGCGTCCTCTTCTTCATCACCCTGCGAACCAACTGGGAGGAGTTAGACCTGACCATGTTCAACAAGGACAACGATTTTGTCTGCTGACAATCCAGTCAAGAAAGGCATGCATGCTAGTTCCCATGTATTTTTCGCTTGTGGTGTTGTTGACTTGTAGAACCTTGAGCAACAGTCTTCAGAGAGCTGTCTGGTGTTTGCCCATGAGCCAACATAGTGTAACACTTGCAGATAGTAGTACTAGTAGTAATACAATATACAGAAGCAACTTACCTTGAGGAAAATGCCTGTAACACTGATGTTCAGTTGTAAAACAGAGTCGATGGAAGTGCTATGGACTCTGTAAAATTTCAAGAGGGCAGCATTGCAGCGCCAAATGGAGAAGCACAGACTTCAGCGTACCATTTGACATCAAAATGACAATTTCCAACGATCAGCAAAATGTTGGTTCAATCTTTTTCTAAGCAAGCACTAGTTTCAAAATGAATGACCGTACATCCATTTCAAGAACTAACAAGAAGCAGAGTTTCAACCAGGTACTGCTGAGGTTTCCATCTTCCAGATTGGTCCAACAACACTTTACACCTACTAGGAAGCTTGTAGGCGTACTGAATTTAGAACTACTAATTATTCCTTACACATAATATTGAGAACATGATGGCTACCAGTCTTTCAGATATAGGCCAGGTAACAACAAAATAACAAACCTAGTTCAGGGCATTCTCAGGGCACTGCAGTGCTACATCCCCTAACACTAGCAGAGCGTGGACTTGCAAACCACATTGTCACTTTTCCATGTATGGTACACTGGACCACCATCTCAAGTCCTTACAAAGCATATAGCAGCGCACAACCATCTCTCATTCTAAGGAAAGGAAAATTTTTGTTCCTACCTAGACAGGCTATCCATCTATCACTAAGAAAAACATGTCTAATTCCTATTAAGACTGGATATCCTAGGTAATGTCTGACTTCCAAAGATGGCGTTCTCCATTCAGTCCACAGCTCCAGCAAAACCAGTATGCTCAGTGGCCTCATGTTCTTTGAGAATACAGCCACCATTTTTTGCTCCAGCCTCCAAGGCTCCAAGTTAGTAGTGTAGTAGTACTAGTGTAGAATCACTCAAGTCCCATGCATATAGAACAGCCCAGCACGTGATCCCATCCAAACTCCCCAGCTGTGGTTTAGATCAAACAACGAAGAACTGCATGACTCATGGCTGCTTTCGGGCCAACAAAATGCCGTGAAGAGAGTGTCTGCCATGCTCTGTGCAAATAGTAGCTCCCTGTTTTGATGCTCCAAATGCGAACAGTGCAATCCTCCCCACCTGGCAATGAATGGGCATGGTTTGTGAAATGAGGATTTCATGCCCTTGAAATAGGCATTGTAATTTGCTAAATTCACATACAAACCAACTAGTACAAAAAAAAAATTCGTAAATCACAATTCAAACTAGACAATCTGTAATTCAACATTAATCTATGTCCCCTTGGTGATATTATCATGCAGCATTTCAGAAATCCAGATGCAGCCAAGCAGTATGCCATAACCCTTCCACTACAGCAGTTGATAGATTTTGGTCATCAAGTGAGAATGCAAACAAACTACTGTGCAAGTTTAAGCTGATCAATAACCACTTCAAGTGAAATATAGAGCTTAAATAACACAAACTATTGCATAAGCTTCGAAGAGCATCCCCTAGCTCTAAATGGCAAAATAAAAGACATAAACACTTATTTGCACATAGCCACATACAAAGCTAAAAATGAACAAACCTGACATAAGTAAGGTCTCAGATGGATCAACAACAATTGGTAAATGTGTGTGTGAGTTCACATGGCCCTCATACGACTGTATACCTCCTTTCTGAATGAGACGAAGATCGAAGAGTTTGATCTGAACAACAAAAATTTTAAAGTCCTGTGTCAACTTCAAACTCTTAACCATAAAGAGGTGCAAACAATAAATTTAGACAAGATAACTAAGGCCCTGTTTGGTTCCCATAAGTCAGGTGACTAAAAATTAGTGACTTATAAGTCATGTCTACGTTTAGGTGCAAGTGACTTATAAGTCGGGGTGGAAAAGAAGAGAAAATGGGTGACTTATAAGTCGTGGTGAAAAAAAGAAGAGAAAATGGTTGCAAGTGACTTATAAGTCCCATGACTTAATAAGTCCCTACTGTTTGGCAAAATAAGTCACTTATTTCACTTTTTGACTTAATAAGTCCCATGACTTATGGAAACCAAACAGCCCCTAATAACTAGTTCACAGTGATGGACGTTGTTTGCCCTCAAAATATTTGAAATATTCATGTCCAATAACCAATGATGTATATGTGCCTATCATTGTAATAAAGATGAACAAAAAAACTGTGAAATTAATTCCATGCATGATATTCAAGTGTCAAATTTCAAATCTGGCACATTACATGATTACAACAGAGAAGTGGGAAAAGATTAAACATAACTCTAATTAAAATATTGTTACCGCATCGATCTGTGGTTTCATCAAACAATTCTAGTTTTGAAATAGCAATCCTATCAGATTCTGAGCAAAGTGTGTTTGAGAGTTTGTCACCTAATCCGCTAGAGCTATTTTGCTCACTAGTGAGGATTTCTATTCTATCTTTGGAGTTTAACCGGGGCTAGAGGTGTTTCAATTCTCCTTACCATTGTTGAGTTGAGTATTTTAGGTCAGGTCGTTTTTACCTTGGATAAAGGTGCTATTGTTGTATGTGTGCGAGTTGGTCTTGAGTTCATGCGGATTTGTAAGGGCTCTCACCCCTTTTTTCTCTTCTTAATATAATGATATACTCAGCTCTCCTCTGCATGTTCGAGAGAGAAGAAAAAATCTTTCCCATAACACTAAAAATGATCTGAGTAAAACTTACAGATCCATCCATGGAGCTTCCTAAGAAGTAGTTCTCATCTGATGAGAGTGTAACCAAGCTGTGCAACAATGACAGTTTCAGTACTACGGAATATAAACATTGTCCAGCACCAAGGAAAGAACATTAGTGTTACCTACAAACTGCTGATGACATAGAAATAAATCTTGAAAATTTATCCTCGCCAGCCTGCATGACAAGTTTCCAAGAGACAATAATAGCATCACATTGGCAAATTATGCATCCAGAATAAATAAATAAATAAATTTCCCATCATACATTTTATTGTACCTCTATGTCAACTAGGAGGAACCCAACTTAACCAGTTTAATACATGGTGATTCACAGTGGCTACAGTAAACACGTGTTACAGAATTGAAATTGAAAATTCTTTTTTTTTTTTTCCGTTTAACCATTTAGGATGTCCTGTGAACACAGTGCTCTAAAAAACCTTGCTCCACCTGCTCTGTGAGTCTGACCTCTGACACAATAAGCCCATAAAACAGACAAGTACAGCATATAGATCTTGAACCTATCCTGTCCTGTGCCCTAGATAGCCACTTCAACAAACGAATAAACTGATTCCATGTGGCAAACATGTATGATAACAATGGATTTGTTTACTAGCATTACACACCTGGTTTCTCTTCTTCCCAGCATGCCTTGTGGGCAGCATGGGAACTATCCTAGCATTGCTAGATGAAGCTACTCCAGTAGGCTGATTATGCTGCTTTTGCCGTACATCAACAGGGGCTATACTCCCATTCCGTAGACCACATAGCACAACTTTTCCCTTATAGAGTGAGAAAATTCAGTGAGCATAGCAGAGACAGGAATAGCATGTCATAGTAAATTCCGAATTAATCATAACACAGATACAGGGACAACAAGAAAGAACAAAATCCATATTATTTAGTTCTGCAGATCATCACATATGCTCCAATAGAAAGGCCACATCGGTAACATAATGCTTTCCTTTCAAAACTTTGAGAATCATGTAGTCATGCATTGGACACCACCAAATTTAAGCTAATTGGGACGTGGGAGCAAAAGGTTGAGGCACGCAAAATCATCAATAACTCTCGTTTGACAACAAACCATAAAATGATATCTGAACCAGTTATTAAAACTACAAAGTGAGAAGAAGTTATGTAGATTTAGATTATTACCGAATGCACAAATTTCAGGGAAAGAATATCACTTTTAGATCGACATAGCCACGAGAATCCCCTTGTTTCCAAATCGAGCAGACCGGCACCAATATCTGAACCTAGAAATAAGATGAACAAGTGAAAAGTAAATCCCAAACGAAAGGATACTCTAGTGCCAGTAACATAAGAAGGCTGCAAATAGCAAAAACTGTAAGAATGAGAATTGCTTGTTATGACAATTAAATTAATTCCTCCAACTATAGAAATGACTTAACCTTTATAAATTGAAAAAAGGCATCACAAGAATCAAAGTTAACTGAACTATGGTGGAAGAGGAGTATATAGGTATACAAGTATCAAAACAAGGTCTTGCTATATTTGATTTCAACGGTCAAGTTTAACTCTTCAAAGAATTTCAGGAATGCTGATTCAGTAGCAAAATTGTCAGTGAACGCATACAACTTGATAGAGTTATGTAACACAAAGTTAATAACAAAAGCAAGTTATAAAAATAGTGTATCTATGTGAAATAGAAATTTTAGTTGTCTCCTATATTTAAGCTCTGACTCAACGAACTCACCAAAAGCTGCCTGTGTGCCATCAGAACTACAATCAGCTGTCCACACTGTACGATCAAGTGAACGAACTCTATAGGTAGTCCATGTTGCCGAGTCAATAGCTTCAGAAAAATCCATAGTATATATAGAGCCGCCAGATGGTCCAGATCCAAGAGTAGCCACCATGTTTTACAACGTCAAGGAACCCAAGCTCACAGCATATTTCCAGTTAACAATAAAGAAAACAGAATGCAAAACATGTGCAACTATGACAACACCAAATATATAGACAGTACAATAAGTAATGAGTTTAGGATACAATACTCGCTGAACTGATGAATTGGTGTTGTATGGATCAGGGACAGGACGTCCAAACTTCTTTATACATGATATACTGGATGAGAAAGATGCGTGGCCTAAAGATGACCAAATGCTGGGGAGTGCACCTGGCTTGTGTTTTCCTGCAGGAGTCCAAGCAAGTTGGGGCAACAACTCTGCCTCATTCTCAAAGTTGTTTAGAGAAGTCCCTAATCCGTATAATCTGTGAGAAGATTATAGGAAAAAGTAACATGAGATTTGACACCAGTAAATCGATGAGCCCATGCTCTTACAAAGAAGTAAGAACATTGACATATAAAAACAGATCGACGGATTGTGAGACTTGAAGGGTAAATAAACAGAATACGTTAAGCTTAAAGCAACCAACAGTCTAAGACGAAAGACAATCTGTGCGAGCAGACAATACAGCTGCTGTGACATGGTGATACTGAGATAGGCTCAACAAAGGCTTGCATACTACAATTTCAGTCTCAGGCTACATATATATATGGTAATGTCATAAGTTTACATAACTTGAACAAAAAGAAAAACAGATGGATTCAAATACTAGGTTTAGATAATAAATAGAAGCAGATGCAAACATAGGCTCTTACCGAATCGAACCATCCATGCTGCCAGTGACTAGCAACCTGCATTCTTTCAACCCTTGCGGTGTCTGAACCATGGCGTCCAATTGTTCGAGCGCCTTATCAGCCACAGAGGTGGTGCCTGGGTACTTCCAGACCTGCCACGCCGCAAGATAAATAGATAATGAATGATTACAGAGTATAACAATACAGTAACGCACACGAAAGCAAGGAGTAAGTAGCCTGGGCAATCACCATGGGCTGAGACGCCTGCGCGTAGTGGCACTGCTGCTTGAAGGTGGACCTGGCGGCGGCGTTATTGGAGAAGATGACCCCGCCACCGTACATCTCCCTGGCGCTGAGCAGCTCCGGCCGCCTCGCCCTCTTCCTGCTGCATCCCGTTGGGTCAGCGGGCGGAAGTGGCGCTGGGGGAGCGGGAGCGGGAGGGCGGCGGGCAGCAGCGCCCGGGATGGGACCCTTGATGGGGAAGTAGCGATTCTTCTCTGGGTCGTAGTAAAATCCCGGCAGCTCTGCAGGCAAGCGGTCGTCGCCTCTCGACATCAGTGAAGCGCGGCGAAGGGAAGGACAATAGGAGGAGGATAGGACGGACCTTTAGGCGGCATGTCGCCGGCACGGCGGTTGGAACGGCGAAATGAGGGGCGGCGGCGTTCGGCGGTGGAGCGGTTCGAGAAGCGAGGCGAGGAAGGAGGAGAAGCGTGGGCCACTTTTATGTTAGCAGGCCGGGCCGGAACGGGCCGGCCATATATGGGTGGTTATTTATCAAAATGTCAACGGGTACCCGAAATCCACTAACCCGACGGATTTTACCCGGTAAAAGGCGGGTGTGGAACTAGTTTTCTACCCGTGGGTACATTAATGGGCGAAATTCATTACCCATCGGACCTCCGAGCCTCGACTCTCCAACTCCGCCAACCGACCTCCATCCGACCCTCGACCTAGCTATGGTGGTGGAGAACTCCCGCTTAGGACAAGATGGCGGCCGGTGATGCTCTTGATGCTCACCGGTGACCTAGCTATGGTGGTTGCAATTGATGCTCCGTCGGGTATATTATCGGGTTCGGGTTACCCGTCGGGTAAGAAATACCCGTCGGATCGGGTATGGAATATTTTCTTACCCGCCTGCGTTCACAGTGCGCGGTGCGAAAAGCGACTGGGCGGGTGCGGGTGTGGGTGGCTAATACCCGTCGGGTACGTACCCGTTGCCATCTTGAGTTATAGAGGATGTTAAATGCTAAAAAAAAAACTACTAATTTAGAACGGAAATAGTATTTTTTTTTTAATGAAAAGACATTATTTAGCTGTAAAAATCAATTTGCTACTGTTGCTACTTTCTGCTGCTATGATCGAAACTCATCTTCAATCTGCACCTGGACCAGACATCTTGATTCTTGATTACACAACTCTGTTTCATCTTTCTGTTGCACACCTTTGATTTTGATTTTGCTCACCAGCATTTCAAGTAGCAAAACAAAAGGGGGCAGCCGGCATCAACAATGCCCCCAACAGTTCATGACGCAGCAAGCAAGCAAACTGATCTGATGCTCCTCAACGCGCACACAATCCACAAAATGCAGTCAAACAAATCAAAACGACAATAAAGCAGCAATATTATGAACAAACTTAATAAATCTCAGAGGGTAGACAGCACAATCGAGCACATGCACAACTCTCGAAACAGGATTAATTCCAAGTATCTCACATCGTTTCAAGCATAAAAGGTACATCTGCATTCTGCAGTGTCTGTCCAACATTTGATTGCTGTAGCCATTGCATGTCTAAAGAATATGCCAACAGCAATAGATGCAGAAAGATGACAGAGTTTCAGTATTAGACAGCAATTTTGCGGATTACAATGACCCAATCCCAGGAAAATTAATCAATTAATAGCTTTGCTGTAGAAACTGTTCATTCAGTTGAACAACAGATATTCCATATATTTTAACAAGTGTCAATGCTTCTGTCGGCCATCAAAACTGCAACTTAAGAGCGATTTTGATGTGGGCAAAAAGATATCCAGATTCTAGAAGACGTGTATAAAAAGTGTACTCGTGGTTCACAAAATAGGAATACCCAGCCAAAACCTATAGTGCAGACAGTAAAACTGATGAATTATATATTCTCGGCGTTTGGCGTTTTCAGTGCTGCAGTTTCCTCCTTGCAAGGGCTGGGGTCTTGGGTATGTAGACCTTGTAGCTGACCTATAAAAACAGAGAAAAAAAAAAAAAAAAGAATTAGATTAGATGAATATAGCTTCAGCATGACAATTCAAGGCACCTGAAGCCACAGTCAAGGTCTGCTCCTCACCTCCACTGTCTCTCCATCATGCTTTCTAGAGAAAGTCTTCTTCTGGAAACCATCTTTATCCTCAATCCTAGGCTGGCTCTTATCCTCGGTAGGTGACAAAACGGAACCGTTAGAGGCTGAAGCTTCACTTGTTTTTCCGTTCTCTCCATTGGTTCCTTCAGTTTTGTTAGTGTCATTCAGAGGGAGTCCAACTTTGCCACTGCTTTCAACAGGGGAAGAACCCTCACTGAGCCTAGGAGGTGTAGTATGTGTGCTATCATCAAGCCTTTCCCTATTGGGAATGCTCACAACTGATCTAACCCTTGGAGCTCCATTGACATGATTCAGCCCTGCAATCCTTCCTAACCTTTGCTTTACACTAGCAGAACTACCTGGAGGGGGTGCCAACCTTTGCATTACACTGCGACCATTCCTAGCATCCAGTGGGGACAAAAACTGGGAGGTCAAACGAGTTGAATCTACCATTCTTCCCTTCAGTTGATTTGAGCCACCAGCCTCAGCAGGCTCAAGTATTCCAGGTGATCCAGCCCCACAACTCATGCCAGCACTGTTTTCCTGCTTCCAAGGATGACTTGCGCCATTCCCAAAATTCTGTGATCTAGGTGATCCAGCAGAATGTCTGCCTCCAAGACTGCTTCCCTGACTCTGAAAATGGGCTGCTTCAGCAACCTTTTTGCCGGCAATATCATCTGTTAATGCTTCCTTCCCTGCAGCTCCATTATCTGTTTTGCTTCCCATGGTCGCTGCTGCCCTGAACTTCCTGAAGTTCTCAAGAGCTTTCTGCCTAAGAATCAGCTCCAGATCCTGAGCATCTGAATTTCCACCACTGGCAGGTACGATCTCTTCTGTTTCATTGGCATTCTTGGAAGGTGAGCTCTCCGATTCCAAATCATTCTTGTCAATATCATTGTCCGCCTCCTTGGCAATGGCAAGTTTGTCTTCATCCTTGTCAACATCCTCAGACCGGGAAGAACGGCGATCAGTGTAGTCTTTTTCGATCTTATCCCTTCTAGAGCCATCCTTAGTACCACCAACAGTCCTCCGCTTCCTGCTCTTGCTCCTGCTCCTGCTACTGCTACTACTTGGTGAGATGCTAGAGGAACTCGCCGGTCTCCGCACCTTTCTCCCCTTGCGCTCCCTCTCTCTGTCCCTGTCCCTCCCCTCCCCCTCACCTTTTTTTTCCTAACATCTTTTTGAACTGGCTCCTGGGCGGCGGGCTCACCGACCTCCCAGAGGTGCTGCTGCTGCTACATGAGGAGCCACTGCGTCGGGCTACCAAGGAAGGGCTGCTGCTGAGGCTAGGGCTAGGGCTAAGACTACGGTGCCGACGTCTGCGGCTGCTGCTGCCGCCGCTTGCCTTGCTCCTCTTGCTCTTCTTGTCAGGAATCCTCTTGCTGTGCTTCTTGGAGCGCTTGCAGGGTGGAGATTCAGAACTAGAGGAGGAGCGGCTGCGATGGCGTCGCCGGGCGCTTACTACGTGAAGACCGGATCTTCTTGGGCTCAGTGTTGTCCTAGTAGGAAATAAAAAAATGAGGAAATTCAGTCAGCAGGGTCTTGGGAGAAGATACATACAGCAATATACACGGTTGACGAATCGGCGCCTCAATTTGACAGTTTAATTTTCGTTTAAATGTGGTTTCTGAATTCTGGGATTTTCTGCCTAATTGTCTTTTTTTTTTTTTTTTTTTTTTTTTTTTTTGCGAAAAACTCTATGTAATTGTAATGAATGAACACATGAAAGGATAGGCATCTTATGTTAAATAAACGAGGTGAAAAGAAAAAAAAAAACACATGATCCTAATCAATATGGAGAAGAATTGTGAATCTAGAGTACGAGTACAGTAAAGCACAGCACTAGTTTTGTTGTCGACTCCTGCCAAAATAAGGAAATTTTGTTCTCGAGAACCGGAGGTAGGTACCCTAGCCAGCTAGGTTTTAAGAAACTGAAACCGACTGGAGTGTAAACAAAACAATAAAAGGAGAGAGATGGATATGCGGGCCGCGATGGTTAGTTACCTCGGCGGCGGCGGCGGCGGATGGCTTGGTCTTCATGAGGCGGGCGCGCGCCGGTCCGGCCAGCGGCAGCGGCGCAGGGCACCTGGAGCCTCAAGGGGAGCGGGATAGAAGAAGCACAAGGAAGGAGTCAAGGAGAGAGAGGCGAAGTGAACCTGGAGGAGTGGAGACGGATCGATCGACGGCCAACGGAAGGAGAGGAGAGGAGAGGAGTTCGTTGGGGGCGGCGGCCGCACTGCACAGCGTCCCTGCCGGGCCGAGCTTCTCTTTTCTTGGCTGCTGCTGGGGCTCACACGGGAGGGCTTTTTTGCTGGGTGGATAACGAAAAAGGGGAAAGGTTTCGAACCCACGACTCCCGACAGGTGGGGACACCCCTTTTTTTTGGATTTGGAATTTGGAAGGATCTCATGGGATGTCTATATATACTCCTTGCTACTAATGCTCCTATGTTTTTTGAGACAAAAAATTCCCAACCTTTTCTTTCCGAAACGAATTCCCAACTTTGTTTTTGGTCTTTTGATGAAACGAATCTTGTTACTTTCTATATTCCCTTCCTATCATATCATATGGCTATGTATGAATATAATAAAAAAAAAAAAAACCTTCTCCTTTTTGCCATGCCAAGTGTGTGACGCATGGTTAGAGATGGCAAAGTGATCAGTCTCGGTTCTTGGCCCAAATGTATGGCTACTAAGAGAACGGCCTAACATAATTCTCCTACTTATTACAGTGGTGTACAAAACTTTTGCGTATTCAAGAGAAAAAAAAAAAAGTTATACCAACATGAAGATCCAATTTTGACCAACATGGTAATGTCCTTTTCCTATACAACTGTTCAATAATAATGGATAATGTTTTTAACGACGGTTGGGGGGATACAAAGCCTTTCGGCATCCTCCCTTCGGCGCCCTCCGTCGTTGAGACCGAGTTATAAGTGTATCTTCGCCCTTCGCTCGATAATAATGGAACCATATAGAGCTACAAGTTTAGCAATATGAACAACAACTCTTATTAGCATTTAGTACGGTATAAAAATAAATACAAGCATCGCATCATAGATTAGTAGACCCCAATTACATCATAGTTAACATTTGATAATAATAGTATAATTAATCATGGACCAACACTGAAATAACATATTGGTAGTGTTTGGTTTCATGGGCTTTTTACTGTTGGGACTACAAAAGTCATTTTTAGTCCCTCGAAAATTAAACAAGGGGTTTTTTTTGGACTTTTCCCCCTCCTACACCCTATCCTTTTAGGTTTAACATGGTATTTTAGTAGCTCTATATGGATGAAAATAGTACGTATATTTATTATATTTATTCGATCGTCCATTGTTCGACCAAATTTGTCTAGAGGGGGGTTTAGATCTATCCGTATCCGAAAAGTCAAATTGCATATTTATGATGTCGACATCCAACCCTATCCTATCCTAAGATGGTCGACACTATCCATATTCAAATCCGAATCCGGCCATAAATATGAAAACAAATATTATATCGATATGCTATCCGTTTTTCATCAATAAGTAGCTCATTTAATTACCTTTAGCCCCTGTTTAGTCCATGGAACCAAATATGTAGGGACTAAGGACTTTTTAGATGGAACTTAAAAAAGTACTAATACTTTTGAAACAAATGGGTCTTCGTCTACAAAATTCAGGTATAAAAACAATGGGTAAATTGGGTACCCTGGGGCCTAATACCAGAATTACATGTCGGCTTTTGTTCCCATCCCCGGTCAACAACGAACATGGTACTAAAAGGAAGCGTGAGATTAGGTCGGGACTCGTGCATTCAAACTTCACTTCCCCGATCTTATCGACCGGGGCGAAGCTCCTTTGGAAGGTCGCGCCCCTCCTGTGGCCCGCTTCTTCTTTTGGATCGCCATGCATGGGAAATGTTGGACAACCGACCGACGACACCGCCATGGCCTTCGGGAATTCAAATCTTTGCATCTTCTCGTGATCGGGCCCCTGAAACTTTGGACCATCCCTTGTTGGGTTGCCCGCATGCAAGGAGGTATGGTTTACTGTCCTCTCCAGGTTGCACTTGCAGAGGTTGGTGCCGACTTCGGAGCCGGAGGTCATGCTGTGGTAGCTCAGGACACTCAAGCGTGTGCTAAAAGCTTCCCGTCGGGGTTTCGACTCGATGTTCTTCTTGGTGGGTTGGCTCCTTTGGAAGGGAGCGCAACTCCAGGACCTTTGATGCCAAGGCGAGGACTACGATGCAGCTTGCATTGGCTATGCAGGAAGAGGCGATGGCCTGGACCGCGGCGGGAAATAGGCGACTCGCAGAGCTGGCGGCCTAGGCGGGAACCTAGAGTGTATTATTCCTTTTAGTCGCACAATTAGTCAAAATGTAACATCCATTGTTGGATCCAGTAGTGGGTAGGATGGCAATGGTAACCAATGGTTACTCATGCTTCAAACTTTGTTTGACTTTTATCTTGCTTAATGAAAAACGCGTAACGGCGTGGTCTCAAAAAAAAAATCTTATCGGCCGGCCCATATATATATTATTAAAGATACCTACCTTCCAGCTCCAGCAGGATCGGATCTAGGAATCAATCAAATCTATCATGGCGGCGCCGGCGGCAGAACAGCCACCACCAGGTCCACCACCACCACTGTTGGTAACGTTGAATGAAGCAGAACTGAAGACCACGATGCCCCTGCCCCGTGCTATTCAGTTGGTAATGGCGATCATCTGGTGTGGTTCCAAGTCTTCTACAGCTACAACTGCGGCATCGACGAAGACGATCGGGGACCTCGGGATGGACCGTTATAGCCTGTGGATACCTTTTATCTTCCCGCCGTCCATATTCATCGTCGCTGCGGCATGTATCACCTTCGCCGTACTATATGACGACGGCAAGGGCGGCGGCCGCGAGCTCATCTCGGACGTCCGCCGCTTCTGCTTCGTGGCGATTACCGTCCTAGCATTCGGCGTGTACAATGCGGTGCTGATGGCGGCTGGGGGGCACCAGGCCCTCTTCGCGCCGCGGACGCCCGTCGCCGCGTGGGAAGCTTTCCATAAGGGGACGTGCAACGAGTTGTTGGGCTTCGTCGTCCTGTGGACCTCCATCGGTGTTGGGGTGCTTGGAGTGACGATAGACCAGGCGTGGCCGCTCCCGCTCGTCGTCGCCTGGACCTGCCTTCTCGGCCTACTCGTTGCTTCCATTGTTGCCTTCTGGCTCTGCCTCCTTCGGACCTATGGCGACGGCGGCGGCGAACGACGAGAGAAGAACAGCTGCGGTGAGGCTGTTATTGACGGTTTAGCATATCTCTACTGCCGACTATTGTATGAGTATGCCATTAGGCTCCATCAAGGTAAAGTTGCAGATGAAGATGCAGGCATGCAGCAGCATGATGCTCATGTTCATGTAGCAGTAGTCTAGTCGTCTAGAATTATATTAGAATCAAAATAGGAGTAAGTATGTTTCCTCTTCATTCAAGGACACCTCTGTATGCTGGAGTAATAAACAGTCAGCTTTGATGCAGACTGACTCTAGAATTAGAGGATTTGAGGTATGTATAATCAAACTTTTATTATTACATTTAAATTGATATCTTTTTGGCTTTGGTTCAGGCTATGGAATTAATTTAAAATGTTTTGTTCCATCAGAATGTTGACAATCCATATAAATCTGCAGATACTTTGGCAAGTCAGGTGTTCCTCTGCATTTTCTCTCCATATCACTCCCCTGTTACTGTTCAACATTATACAATTAGACCCTTTTTTATTCCCCTGTAAATCGTTTAGTTGTGCCTTCATATTCTTGGTTAAGTCTGGTTTGCATATATGTGCCTTCATATTCTTGGTTAATTCAGGTTTAGTTGTGCCTTCATATTCTTGGTTAAGTCAGGTTTAGTTGTGCCTTCATAGTCACTGCGCTTTGTAGAAAGTGTAGTTACCTGCTTATTTTTCGCCACCTGCTTTCTTTGTAGCAAAGAGGTGGCGCACACATGGGGAGGGGGTTTGAAAAAGTCTGATTAGAGTAGGGGTTAATTGTAAAATTATCTAACCCTTGGATCAAAGATCCTATGATCCAGATTACAAGTTTGCATGGTTGCACGGAGGGTTGGTTTGCACCTGATCGTTGCCCACATATATAGTCAGTAATTAACTGAGATAATAGTGCAAGAAGAAATGCGGTAAAGTGGTGAATAGGAGTTCCATCTACCACGCACTCGCCCCACACCCAGTTCAGCATCCATACTCAGCTAGGAGGAAGGTGCCGGGGACACTATGAACACAATGTACTTGGTTGACTTCACGTCCCGTCTCACAACCGGGTAAGATCAAATAAACAAACAGCTTGCTTGCCCAATCCCTATTGAGAGGATTTCTTGAGCTTTAACTTCCTTTTGTAGCTCCGCTCACAGGGACTTCTTTTCATCCGCAATGAAGCTTATACCACCACTTGGCCTTGCAGACATCACTTAAAACAAAAGAGGTGGACTTTCCACCTAACAATTTACCTTTCAAAAAAAGAAGTACAGAGCCTAGCAAATTCAATCAGATTTCCCATGTGTCCCTTCTTATCTAACCTTTGTGTTGGAAAAAGGGTAACATGAACGTGGCCTTTGGATCTCGAAGTTATTTATGGTTTTATTTTATAGCTGATTGTATCTCGGAGGGTTGTGGTGTCATGGCTGATGCAGAGCATGAGGGCGACCTAGATATGCTTAAGCGCCGCCAATGGCATCGAGCCCACCGCGTGGCTAAGGCGGTGGACGAGTTTTGAGTGACGGGCGGTTTGGTCAGCGAGTGACGGTTGTGAGCGTCCGGGCAAATCACGAGTGGAGAGGCCTGGCTGCGTGGGAGCGTCGGGCCACCAATCACGCTGGGAGGAAAGGCGGGTGAAGCCGGGCGGTGTTTTACGTGGAGGTGGGGTGAAAGACGGGTGGACAATTTTCTTTCGCTCTTTTTAGTAGTTGGATTTATTTTTTTGAGGAAATTGTACCCGATGTTTCGGCTACCTGAAATTTTGAGTTCATTTTTGGGCATTCATGAACTATCCTGATTTTATTTAAAAGAAAATAACCAAATTTTAGAAGAGATAGAACTAAGTTTAAGAAATATAAACACAACTCTTATTAGCATTTATAACATTAGATAATAGTGCAACAACCACTAAAAAAATACTAAAATAAGTAGCATATAGTCTTCGTCTGCAAAATTTACCGGGGGGGTGGGGGATGGGTAAATCGGCTTTTCTGCTTCATCCCTGGTCAACAACGAACACAGTACTAAAATGAGCGTGAGTTTAGGGCGTATGCTATAGGTCGTACACCATTCAAGACTCAAACTTCACTTCCTGATCTGACCGGCCGGACCATGCATATAAAGATACCTACCTTCCAGCTCCAGCAGGATCGGATCATCGGATCTAGGAATCAATCAAATCTATCATGGCGGCGCCGGCGGCAGCACAACCACCACCACTGTTGGTCAGGATGAATGAACCAGCCCTGCCCCGTCCTATTCAGTTGGTAATGGCGATCGTCTGGTCTCGTTCCACGTCTTCTTCTACAACTACAGCTGCATCGGTGAAGACGATGGGGAATACGGCCGTGTTTTCATGTGGGTGACGTTTGTCTTGGTGCCGTTCCTGATCATCGGCGATGCGGCAGCAGCTGACATCTACGCCACACTATGTGACACCGCAACATGTCACGCCGGCCGCGAGCTCATCTCGTCGTCGGGCCCCGGCGGCTTCTGCTTCCTGGCGATTGCCATCCTACTACACGTCTACTTGGCGGTGCTGCAGGCCGCGGGGGGTCACTTGGGCCTCTTCGCGCCGCGGACGCCCTGCGCTGCGTGGGAAGCTTTCGATCAGGGGATGTTTGGAGGGATGGGCTTCATCCTCTATTTCACCTCTATGGGAGTTATGCTGCTGGTGTTCCTTAAGCAGTTGTGGTGAGGCTGTTATTGACGGGTTAGCATATCTCTATTGCCGACTATTGTATGAGTATGTTGTTAGGTTCCATGAAGTTGCAGATGCAAATGCAGGCATGCAGCAACACCTGCTTGATGCTAGTCTAGTCTAGAATTATATTAGAATCAAAACATGGAGTGATTATGTTGCCTCTTCATTCAAGGACACCTCTTTATGCTAGCTGGAGTAATAAACAGTCAGCTGATGCAGACTGACAGTAGAATTGTAGGATATATTTGAGGTCTTATTATTACAATTAAATTGATATCTTCTGCCTTTGGTTCAGGCTATGGAATTTAATATGTTTTGTTCCATCAGAATGTTTGCACTTCATATAAATCTGCAGATACTTGGCTAAGTCTGGTGTTCCTCTGCATTTTCTCACCAATCACTCCCCTGTTACTGTTCAACACTATAGAATTAGACCTTTTTTTATTCTCCGGTAAATCGTTTAGCTGTGCCTTCGTATTCTTGGTTAAGTCTGGTTTGCATATATATGTGCCTCCATATTCTTGGTTAATTCAGGTTTAGCTGTGCCTTCATATTCTTGGTTAAGTCAGCTTTAGCTGTGCCTCCATAAACCCAATTGGATTATTTAGGCCACACGTTGTTACATTTGTGAAGAAAATATACCCAAAAAAAGTTTTTGCATTTGTTCATTGTTGACAATTTTTGCCAAAAAACCAAATTAAGTTACTACGTCGTCGATGGGCACTGTCCTTTCTTATTGCGAAAGATGGGAAGCCAACCTTACAAGATTATGGGCCTGCTTGGTTGGCATCCAATTGTTGCCAAACCAAAATCATGACAATGTCAAAATTAGTGGTCATCAATTGGTTCATTGCCAAAGAATTAGCATCCCCAATTTTTATGCCAAAGTTTTGGCAAATCTTTAGAATGTTCTTAAAGTACTACATATAAAAAAGTGAAATTTGGTAAGCTTTTTATTTTGGCAATCAACCAAATGCACACCCATGTTTTTTTACCCTAACTTTGGTAAGCCTTGATTGACAAAGCCTGTGTTTTGGCTTACCATGATTTTGGTTGGGCAAAGTTTGGTAGCCAACCAAGCAGGCCCTATAGGCCGGACGAGGCGTGCCGCGTGCACCGTGCAGCACATGTATGGAAGCCTCCATGTATCACTTTTCTGAATACATATGGATGGAAAGTAGAAACCGACATCAAGATTCAAACTCGACTTCCCTCATCTGATCGGCCGGCCAATTAATCTATACATCAGATAGGTACCTTCAGACAGCCAGGATCGGATCATCGGAGCTTCAGTAGGAATCGATCATGGCGGCGCCGGCCGACAGCAGCACAACCACCACCACCACCAGTGCTGGTCAGGACGAAACCGCAGTGAAGACTACGAAGCCCCTACCCCGTGCTATTCAGATGGTAATGGCGATCTCGTCTCTTTTGGAGCCTTCTACATCTGCATCGACGGAGACGATCAGGGAACACGGGGTGTACCGTTTTACCGCGTGGATGAAGCTCGTCTTCTTCCCATCCATGTTCATCACCGTTGCAGTTTTGACCTACTACGCACTAGACGGCGACAACGACGACGACGAGGAGGTCAGCTCGAGCGGCGGCTTGGTCTTCCTGGCGGTTCGATTCCTACCACACGTCTACCTGGCGGTGGTGCAGGCGGCGGGTGGCTACCTGGACCTGTTCGCGCCGGAGACGCCCTACGCCGCGTGGGTAGCTCTCTACAAGGTCGGTTTCGTGTCCATGGGCGGCGCCGTCCTCTTGGCCTCCTTGTTTAGTGCGGGGCTTTACGCGCTGATGCTATGCGAGGCCTGGCTGCTGCTCGTCGCCTGTGCTTACCTTGAAGGACTCCTTGTTGCTTCCACCATTGCCTTCTGGCTCTGCCTCCTTCGGACCTATGGCGGCGGCAAATGGCGAGACAAGAACAGCAGCTCTCGTAGTGAGGCTGTTATTGACGGTTTAGCATATCTCTATACCCGACTATTGTATGAGTATGCTGTTAGGTTCGAAGCAGATGCAGATGCAGTAGTCTAGTCTTCTAATATGAAAATAAGAGTATGTTATTGGAGTAATAAACAGTCATCTTGATGCAGCTAGTCGTGTATTTTGTTTTAATTGAGTTTAGTTTCGTCTGCATCATCTGAATTTATTTACTCGTATTAGTCATATATATTGTTTTTCTACTCTGTTCGATCGATCATCTCTGCATCTGCATTATCCAAACTTACTCAGATTACATCAGTTGTTGTAGTAGAGAAATCTAGCAGAGTGACATGTCATCATTACTATTTAGTCAAATAATATAGCCACACCCTACCATCCAGTTTTCAAAAGACAAGCACCAAGAAGAAAGTAAATGAACAGTGTACTTCTGCAACAAGGGCAAGACAGAGCTGCTGAGTGCTGACTGACTGTATATAATAAAGCAGCCAGAAAACATGACTCAGTGTGTCTTAAGAAGGGATGACATTCTGTATATTCACGTTGCACGTCCTCCCCAGGCCCCAGCAACCAGCATCTGAAAGTATCAACCAAAGCTTAGATTCAGTTTTTCTATACATAAGAAGTGTGCCATGCCACCATCACACAACTGAAGAATTTCAAGGCGTAAACAACACTGCCCTGAGATGGTGAAATTCAGTATTGTATTCACAGGAGAAACCATTTAAGGCACAGCAGCTCATAAAAACTTCGGTTGATATAGGAATTTATTTATAACTTTTACACAAAACTGAGTTACTGAGAATGAAAAAACCAAGTTAGCTATATAATAGCACGACACCATGCCTAGCCTGCACCTGCATTGTCTGAATTTATTCAGACTGCTTTTCTACTATGTTCTTCTCTCATGTCAGTCCCTCCTAGCCTTTGATTGGTTGATTAAAAAAATGAAGAAACTGGCAATCAGCACGGTATGATGACGATCACACACTGTCAAGACAGCTCACAACTTGTTCAATGGATGGCCGCTGCCGAGGATCAGTGTTGACGCACTTGCACGCCGTCTCGAGGACAGACAACAGCTGCTTCTCATGCGTCTTGCTCCATATCAGGCTGTCGAAAATCTGCTCTTCCTTCTTCTCAGACTTCATCTGGAGAACCCAGGAGATCAAGTCCCTGGACCCTTTGGACTTGGACACATCCACAGGGCGTCGACCAGTGAGCAGTTCAAGCAAGACTACACCAAAGCTGAAGACATCCCCTTTTGGAGTGGCGATCACCGCTTGACTGTACTCTGGTGGGATGTACCCCAAGGTACCAACCAGATCGGTAGTCACATGAGTGTCGTACGGCTGTATCAGCCTTGCTAGCCCGAAATCAGCCAGGCACGCTTCGAAATTCTCGTTCAGAAGAATGTTGCTGGACTTGACGTCTCGGTGAATGATGTTGGGTTCGCAAACCTTGTGCAAGTATGCCAGCCCCCTGGCTGACCCCTGGGCGATTCTGAGCCTCGACTCCCATTTCAGCATATAACCGCCGTCTGGCCTCTCATGCAGCCAGTAGTCCAGGCTGCCATTCTCCATGTAAGAGTAGATCAGCAGCCTATCATTTCCATAGCGGCAGTACCCCTTGAGGGTTACGAGATTTTTGTGCTGAGCCTGTGACAGTGCTTCCACCTCAGCACGGAACTCCCTCTCCATCTGCCCGCAGTCACCAGAGAGCCTCTTCACTGCCGCCTTGGTTCCGTCGGGGAGATAGGCCTTGTACACCAGACCGAACCCACCGCAGCCTATAATGTTGGCCTGATCAAAGTTATTTGTCGATCTGACTAGGTCACTGACAGTTAGCTCCTTCACCACGGAATTCTGAAAGAAGAGCACTGGCTTTGAGTAGGAGTCATACAGTTCATGACAGGAGCCCTCGGTGTCTTCATAATCGATCGCGGTGACCTCCCTCTTCGACATGTTCACCAAAATGACAGCTAGAAATACCGCAAGAGCCAGACCAATGCAGATGGACACCCCGAGTATTTTGTTTTTCCTGTTCCTGACAGTTGGCGTGGGCTTTACATCATCCATGTCACTAGGAGTTCCCCTAGACAGAACTGGGCTGCAGGAACTCGCTCTGCACAAAGCAGGATTACCCTCAAAGCTCGAGTTGGAGAAGGTCAGGAACTGCCCTCCGTTTGGGATGCGCCCCATCAAGTGATTGTGAGCCACGCTGAACTTTGACAAGAAGGTGAGCTCCGTGAGGGATGGTGGAATCACACCGCTGAGATTATTGGATGAAAGGTCAAGAACCTCCAGATTCTCCATCCTCGACAGCGAATCAGGAATGCTCCCGGATATGAGATTGCTGCTCAGATCCAGGACATGCAGCTCCCTCAGGTTCCCAAACTCAGGCCAGATGGTCCCGTTGAGGCGGTTGTTGTTGAGGATCAGCGACGGCGGGAAGTTTGAGAGCTGGTTGTACTGCCGGCCACTAATGCTTCTGTTATGCTTCACATACAGTGGCATGCTAGTGAACGCCATACTCGGTGACTGCGTGGCAGCAACAAGGCTCTTGAGCTGCGTCAAGCTCTTTGGAATCTCACCAACCAAGGTATTGTTGGAGAGATCCAGGTAGCTCAGGTACTCAAACTCACCAATCCATGGCGGGATGGCGCCAACCAACTGGTTCCAGGACAGATCAAGCACCTCCAGCTTGTTGCATTGCGTGAGCCATCTCGGAATCCTTCCCTGAGAGCACAATCACCAAGCGCCAGCACCTCCAAGCCGCGGAACCCAGCAACAACGCCATCATGGTCCGGCAGCTCCTCGCCGACGAAATTCTGGGTGAGGATGAGCGTGGTGAGGTTCCTGCAGGCGCCGAGCACGGCGAGCGCCCCGGAGATGTTGTGCAGGCTGTTGTTGGACAGCGAGAGCATCGAGAGCGAGACGAGCTGGCTGTACTCCCGCGGCACCTCGCCCGTGAGCCTGTTCCTGGCGAGGCTGAGCGACTTGAGCTCCCGGCACCCAGCGAGGCTGACCGGGAGCGTGCCGTTGAGCTGGTTGGTGGCGAGGTCGACGGAAGCAAGCTTCGGCATCCCGGAGAAGTTGACGGCAGCGATTGAGCCGGAGAAGGAGTTGTTCCGGAGGTCAAGGACACGGAGAGCCGACAACTTCGACAGCGACGGCGGCAGCGGGCCGGAGAAGGCGTTGGAGTGCGCGGCCAAGCTCTGGAGCGACGTCAGGCTGGCGAACGCGTCGGGAAGGTCGCCGGAGAAGCGGTTCCCGGACAGATCGAGCGAGGTGAGGTTTGTGAGGCCAGCGAGGCGAGGAGGCAACCGGCCGGTGAGGCGGTTGCCGGCGAGGGAGAGCGTGCAGAGCGCGGTGAGGTCGAAGAGCGCGGCGGGGAGGTCGCCTGAGAACGCGTTGTCGGCGAGTCTGAGCTCCCAGAGCGTGGCGGCGCAGGGTGGTAGCGGCGGTTGTTGTGTGGAGGACGAGGACGGGAGCGCGCCGGTGAGGAGGTTGGCGGAGAGGTCGAGCGTCCGGAGGTTGGACGCGCCGAGGCAGAGGTCGGGCGTGAGGGAACCCGAGATGGAGTTGTTGCTGGCGTCGAGCGCGTCGAGGTGTGGCGGCAGGAGGAGGGGAGGGAGCAGCGCGCCGTGGAGGAGGTTGGAGGAGAGGTTGGCGGCGCGGAGTGTGGTCGGGAAGGCGGCGAGGACGGCGGAGGCGGAGCCGGTCAGCGCGTTCCGGCTCAGGTCGAGGTCACGGAGGAACGGGAGGGAGGAGAGGGATAAGGGTGGGATGGCGCCGGCGAGGCCGCGGGAGGGAGACGGAGGGCGGTCACGCGGCCCGTGGTGGCGTCGCAGGTGACGCCGTCCCATGCGCAGCAGGTGGTGGGGGAGGTGGTGGAGGGCCAGAGGAGGGCGGTGGTGGCAGCGTGCGTGAGGTTACCGGCGAAGGTGAGGAGCGCGCGGAGGTCGTCCGGGTGGCACGGCGCCGGGTCTGGGTCCGCGGCGGCGAGCGCCCCCGGACGAGCGGCTGCAGGAGGAGGAGGAGGAGGAGGAGGAGTGGGAGGAGCAGGAGCGGAGCGCGCTTGGGTGCCATGGATTCGGATTCGGGGGCTGTGCTGGCAGGCTGCGGGAAGGGAGTGGGTTACGCGGCGGCGGCGGCGGAGGAGGAGGAGGAGAGAGGGAGGCAATGCGGGTTCGGGGGCGGCATCCTGATGCAGGCAGTGCAGGCCTGGCGGCGGCGGTGTGGAATCCCGTGGAATTGTGGCGGTGATGATGGAGAGTGCGGCGAGGCGAGGGGAGTGGAGTGAGTGAGCGTGAGTAGGTTGGTTGAAAGCGAAGCAGGTACGGCAGGGAAAGGCAAGGAGGAAGAGGATGCGCCCGCGTGCCTCCGCCTCCCTGCTGTGGCGTGGTGTCCAGACTCCAAAGTCCACGCTCGCTTGGACTGGCACGGACCGCAGTCTGCGGCCCCGTCCGTCCGGCGTCCACGCGGCCACCTCCACTTTCCCCTCCTCGTATCGCGTTGCATGTGCCGGGCCGGGGGCAAGGAGGAAGAGGATGCGCCCGCGTGCCTCCGCCTCCCTGCTGTGGCGTGGTGTCCAGACTCCAAAGTCCACGCTCGCTTGGACTGGCACGGACCGCAGTCTGCGGCCCCGTCCGTCCGGCGTCCACGCGGCCACCTCCACTTTCCCCTCCTCGTATCGCGTTGCATGTGCCGGGCCGGGGGCAAGGAGGAAGAGGATGCGCCCGCGTGCCTCCGCCTCCCTGCTGTGGCGTGGTGTCCAGACTCCAAAGTCCACGCTCGCTTGGACTGGCACGGACCGCAGTCTGCGGCCCCGTCCGTCCGGCGTCCACGCGGCCACCTCCACTTTCCCCTCCTCGTATCGCGTTGCATGTGCCGGGCCGGGGGCAAGGAGGAAGAGGATGCGCCCGCGTGCCTCCGCCTCCCCCTGCTGTGGCGTGGTGTCCAGACTCCAAAGTCCACGCTCGCTTGGACTGGCACGGACCGCAGTCTGCGGCCCCGTCCGTCCGGCGTCCACGCGGCCACCTCCACTTTCCCCTCCTCGTATCGCGTTGCATGTGCCGGGCCGGGGGGCAAGGAGGAAGAGGATGCGCCCGCGTGCCTCCGCCTCCCCTGCTGTGGCGTGGTGTCCAGACTCCAAAGTCCACGCTCGCTTGGACTGGCACGGACCGCAGTCTGCGGCCCCGTCCGTCCGGCGTCCACGCGGCCACCTCCACTTTCCCCTCCTCGTATCGCGTTGCATGTGCCGGCCCGGCCCGCGAGGAGAGAGAGGATGTTGCGTGCGTCAGATGCAGCAGCAGCAGTCTTTTGCGGGTGGTGGAGAATGAATGCAGTCAACAGTAGCCGCAGTGGGCTGCGGGCGGTTGGAGTGTGATTCCCGTTTCCGTCCCGTTCCGTTCCGTTCCACGATGCCATCGGCAGCAGCCACAGGTTTGCGGCGGAGGTTACTGGTTTCTTGTCAGACCCATCTCTCTGCCACTGCTACAAAAACTAATCAGTAGCACTAATTAATTCACGCCTCCTCTTTCCCAAGCGCAATCTTCAATAATAAATACCTCGACTAGTACGTAGTACCAGTATTTCAGATGGCGTATAAAAAATACTCTACCATAGTATACAATGCTATATTCAGACATACTGTACTTATTATCTAGATATATACAGTAGCAACAAATATATTTATTTACAGACAACCAAATATTACCAAAATGTAGTATTCTTTTTTTTTTAAAAATACTCCATTCTTACTCCTAAAACATCATGCTTTATTTTCTAGATATCTTGTTTATTTATGTACTCCGTACTATGTACACATAGTGAATATAGGCAGTACTATCCATTTTTATACGAGTATTTACATTATGTATATAATCTATATACCTACTAAGTAAAGAGAAAAATTTTTGTCCACCTTTTTTTCCACCTCTTTTTCCTGCCTACCATCGTCAATAGGAGTTGGAGTCCGATTCAAGTGCATACGTTAAATCAAACATTTCATGTATAATATTTTACGATCTCCACGTTGTACACCGAGTTGGAGTTTGATTCAAGTCCACGTACATCTATATTGAATACACGTCCCTAGAAATACAATTTACAAATACACATGTTGTATAGCAAGAGATTTAAAAATACGAGACGGCGGCGAGAGCAATAGATGCGGCTGTGGCCGACAGGTGCGGCGGCGGAGCCGGAGCAGGAGCCACCGGGGCGCGGCTGCCGCGCAGAACGACGCCAAGAGACGGTCGCGGTTCCCTTTACATCTACATCTACTGCGGCAGCGCCAAAGGCCACAAGCCCAGCAACCAGGACGCCGCCGCCGAGCTCGGCAAGGAGCTGGGCTGGTAAGTCTAAAACTCGAGTAACAGACCCTACTAGACTTTTTCTTGACATGAAAAGTTAGGATACTTTAAACATGTTTGGCACGAAGAAAAGAGTTAGCAACTTTTAACAAGGCACAATAATTAGAGCTGATGCATGCACTACTTGGTAGTAGTTCTGGTAGAGTTGGGGCAGGCAGAAAGTGTGTGATGAGAAAAAAAGTGATTGGATAGGGCCCAGAAAGGCACAAGAAAGGTTGGGCCGTCCACACGAGTGAAGTCCACACAAGCTCAGCTCGTCGAGAGCGTGCACGCGCAGCGCCGGCCGCAGTGCCCTGGCTGGCTTTATCCGGCTCGGGCTCTCCGGTGGACTCGCAATCGATCCGGCCGGCTGTGCAGTCTACTCCACACTCCATCACCCTAGCTAGTGCTTCTGGTTCCTTTTCCTAGATTCTCTGCGGCTATCCACAGTAGCCTCGCGCAACCATCCACACTATCGAGGTACGTAGTTCTGTTTGCGTGAACGTATCAGGCTAGATTATTAGCCATGGGACAACAAAACAACCTCTATCAGTTACAAAAACCACGAGCTGGCACAACTATACAGTGAATAATAAATACTTTTGATTAGCCCCTCTCCACCTGTATGTATGCTTCCCTCATCCGTCCCCATGGAGTTCGTCGTTTTTGACTTTTGAACTTCATGTTTGACCATCCGTCTTATTCAAAATATTTATACAAATCATAAAATAAATTAATCAATATTCAAGTATCTTCATTGATAAAATAAGTCGTAACAAAATAAATTATATTTGTGCAAAAAAAATTTGAATAAGACGAAACATCGAATAAGATGGCACATTAATCCAGGGGTGACAAACTCAAATTGGGGACGGAGGGAGTAGCTTAAGTTGAGGTACCTCGAAATAGCAACTACTTGATCGTTACAAAAGTCTTGATGGTAGATCCAACCATTGACCAGCTGGGGTTACTAGTTTACTGCCCTTCCTATCATCGTCATGTGTTTGTTTGATTCGATTCAAAGAAGGACCGGGGAGACATACTCCATCCGTCCTTTGAAAGTGCTGTTTCCGTGCCATCTTGATCACTAGTCTTATTCAAAACTTTTATATAAATATTATTTATTTTGTTATGACCTATTTTTTATTAGGGTCCGTTTGGATCCTTGGAATTTAATTCATTTTAGTGCAATAAAGTTAGAGTTGGAGGGTGCAATGCAATGGAATGGAGTTGGAGAGTGCAATGCAAACATAACACGATGATGAGCTTCCTCAACCACATAACATGTTTAATTTAATGGAATTCAATTCCTATCTCCCACCCTATGAATTTGAGATGGACTTATTTGTGAACTTTTGAAAAGTTAGGGAATCTCAAATTCCAAACTAAATAGCTTAATTTATTAAGTAGATTCCAATTCCCCAAATTCAAGGGATCCAAACGGACCCTTACAGGATATTAAGAATTATTTGTTTAATTTATTATTTGTAGAACTTTTTAAATAAAACGAATGGTAAAACTCGATAGATAAAAGTTAAAAACGATATTTTCAAAGGGACGGAGGGAGTAGGTCGATTCCACACTTCAAATTCCCCTCTCTCTCTGCTCGGTGGTTTTCAAGACCATCTTATCCTTTCTAGGTTCGATACATATTCAATAAGATTTTTAAACCATAGAAAATGCCTCAAAATCTTCACAAAAAAAAACCAGGAACATATTCGAACCCGACAAATCTAGGCTTAAAAAAAAAAATCAGGTCACCTCTAGAGAAACGAAAAATACAAGAAAAAAATTATTCATCGATATTTAAATATTCTATTAAAAGACTTTGAAAAAAAAAATATAATATGTGACAAGCATGAGTGCAAACATAAATTAAAGGCTTTCATAACATTAACATGTATACATATCAATTAGATGCTTTTCTACTATCCTAGACCTAAATTTATATTTTTAGTACCTAGAGATATTTTCATGAGCTTTAAATATGTTTTGGGGATTTATCGTATCCTACTATATTCTCTACATTGTATTTGGAATTTTGTAAAAGCTTAGACATACTTATTTCGGTATTTTTAAAACCTTATCAAGTATCTGCTATTATTTTTTTTATTACGATATAAAAAGATAAAATAATCTTTGAAACGAGATAATTTAAACGGGCTGCTGAATTTGTCTGCTTGAAAGGAAAGCAAGACTACCACGATCATGGGCTACAATAGACCTTTTTCCAAAGAAACTTCACTAGAACATCACGAGGCCCGGCCCACTTTAGTCTAGCAACGGGAGCTGCAACAGACGCCAATTTCTGCTCCGGCCGCGCGCTCTCCTCCCCGCACCGCCGGCCGCGCGCGCTCCTTCGTCCCCGGTGACCCCACCACCGCCACTGGAACTGGAAGGTCAGGTGCATTTCTTTTCGCCCGGCCTCCAATGGATCCACGGACCACTACCACCAGCGTACGGCCTGCGCGGCACTAGCTCCTCCGCTCCCTCATCGTTGCAGGCAAAGGCAAATCCACGGCTTGGATTTTGGACACCATTCAGGCGCCGAAGCTAGCGGCCAGCTCAGGTGGGCCGCCACCAGCACCGCCCACCGTGCTGGTCGTGGTCGGAGCCGAGGCACTGGTGACCGGGGTTACGGTCAATGGCAGGTGGATTGGCACACACTTTTTTTTTCCCGTTCTCAAGATGTTCGACGAAACGCCAGAGTGGTTGACAGGTACATGGTTTCAGTTCTGCTGCCTCGATATATTTCGATTTGTTCCTCTGTGTATTGACTTTAGAGAAACATTAAGATTTACATATTACTAAATAATAGCCAAATATTTGTGGAAGTTCTAGTCTCTTTTGTATCTACAAGTTAAGTAGCAACACAGCAGATTTTTTTTTTTCTAAGGTAACAACATAGCAGCATTCAAATTCAGTTGATGGCAAAATCAATGTACGCTGCCCACAGTTAACTTTGGGGAAACTGGGGTTTACATTTTCATGCTGAGACTACCAGTGTCAAAAACAAATATCCATGACTGTCATGCTCTGGGCTGGGATGTAATATGTACAGATGGAGGGTCTTGCCCATGCAGATTATTAACTTGGAGGTTCCCTCTGGCTTGCTTCTAGGATGGCACCAAGACGAGATGCAACTTCAGAGAAGGAAGGGCATCTCTCGTGTTCGCTTGACCAGCATTGCTCCATCAGTTTCCTCCATTCTAGGTTACATGAACTTGGCACTCAAGTGGCGTAGTGTGTTGCTCAAAATACCCCCAACATACCACACATCAGCAAGTGGTTGTTACTTGGCGCAGAACAAAAAGGTATGGTACATGATTCTCTATCCTTAGACACCATCACTATCTGTATGAGAATGCATCCGTAAGAATATGCAAAGTTGTATATTGCTTTAATCAATTTCTTGAATCCAAAGAACTTCGCAAAGGTCTTTGGTTTGAATACTAGGCCTTGAACTGACTAGTTAGCCGATTTGCTAAAAACTAGAACAAATTTGGTCACAATCCCCAGCTATCTTTGGCATCATTGACCACCCGGACAAAAAATATCCCCCGAAATCAAACCGGTCAATAACGAACCACCACAATCCCCAAAACTCCACGGATCTCGGTCGCCCACGCCGATAACGGCTCTTTGGTGGGTTTGGGTTTCTCCTTCCCCGGATCCGAACCCGCCATGGGAGGACCTTTGCCACTTGGCGGCTTATTGTGAAGCCACGTCTCCCCTGCACCCCCCCGAGAGGCCGGCCGGGCGGGCCCGAGAGGGCGGATCTTACGTGCTGCCTGCGGGACCCTCTCTCTCTCTCTCTCTCTCTCTCTCTCTCTCACGGCTCACCACTTCTCGGTGCGCCGCTCAGCGCCGAGACGGAGGGCTATCTCTCACACGTCATCCCACCAGCCCTTTAGGGGCGTGTTTGGAAGGGTTCTTTGGCCAGCCCGGCTAAAACCAGCCACCCCTCCCCTGTTTGGTTGTCCGGCTCAGCCTAGCCCAGCCCGGCGCGTCGAGCTCATGTTTGGGCAACATCTAGGAGCCGGGCTGGCAGCCCAAATACGCCCCTATGGATCGGTGTTTTGGCGCCAGGGCCGTGCCGAGCAACCACCCCATCTCACACACAAAGCACATACACATGATCAAAACATGGATTCTTCAATCACATTTTCATATATGAATTCAACTATCACAATTACAATATCACAAGTTCATATTGAACATAATTTGTGATAGATAAGTCTCAGCTAAATTAGAATATCACAAGTCCATACACAAGAAGAGAACAAAAGATGATGGAAAACAAATTTGATTGGCCTCAACTTTTCTTTCATTGGTGCCTACAAGGAAATGGAGCAACGAGTACATTGGAACATCAAATAGTAGCAGTTCTCTATAACAAAGAGGAGCAAAATAACATTGACGGTTGTCATGGAACTCCTAGGGACATCATTCAGTGTCATAAGCTCTTGTTGGTGTTGAAACTGAATGATGTCTCACAAGGGCTTGATGGTAGTCATGAAAAAAGCAATGACCAAAACTCAAATAGCAGCCACCACCTAGGAAGGTTTGGATCATAGGCCGATAATTCCATCAGTTCTAGATTAGGTTCAATCACTTCCAACCACCACCATGCATCATCACTTGCACCTAGTGCACATAACAAGTCCAAACCCCATAGCCACTACCACTACTGAGAGTGTGGCAATCAACACATTCTTCAAGCAACCATTCTTGCCTGATAAAAGCAAAGGGTCAACATTATTCTTGGCTGATAAGAGCAAAGGGGCAGCCTCAATCTCATCTTCATCAACTACCCTTGAATTGAAGTGGCTAACAGCTAGTTCATAGTCATTGTACTTGTTGTAGACAACACCAGGGACATTTAGCACATACTGACTACACTCGTGCCAACTGGTATATATCCTAGGCTTTTTCCCATTAAAAACAACATACCACTGACCCATTGTGCTGTGCATAAGAAAGGAAAATGGTTTAGCAACGGAGAAGGCAGTACAGAAGCCACCTCAGACAGAAGAAAAGAGTAAGAAACCAAAAACTGGTATAATAGTAACCAACATAGAAGAGCTTCACCAACATTGGCCTCAACAGCTGATTAGGATAGTTTCATTTATATGTCAGCAAAACAAGTCATCATAGGTGGCAAGAAAAGCAGGTGGTTTGCCTTGGCCATGAACACAGCCTGGTTGGAGCAGCAACATAAGTTGTTTGTTGACCCCACTAGGCTGAGTTTCATCACCAAAGAAAAGATCAGAAGATAGAAGCCACCTCAGACATATGGTACTTGCATCATAGGCCAAATATAAGATGCTAGAACACTTGATGACAACCATGAAACAACAGTCTGCTGCTAAAAAGGAGAACATTGAACTCCTCACTTCTTGATGCTCTCAAATCATGAATAAGTGAGGAGCTCAATGTTCTTTCTTTTGAGCAAATGACGACAAAAAAGCCTTGAAGAGAGGTTGGGAGATGGGATGGGGAAGGCCTTATAAAACAACAATGTAGTGTTCATGTGAGCGGACAAAAATTGAATGAACAGTTTTCATGGGAGCACTAGGAACAAGTGGAACGAAAGGTGACAATGCAAAAGACAACATGTTTTCATGTGAGCGTAGAAAAAAATTGCTTAAAAAGAAGAGAAAAGATGGAAAAATTGTTCAAGACACATCAAGACTTCAAATCGGGGATACAATAGCCACCTCGGTTTTACTTAAATTGCATCAAGTGGGCGTATTTATAGATTGACCATGTGTGTGGAGTTGAAGATCTCCTGGTTTCTTTGGAATGAAATCGGTGATCTCAAACTCCCCACAGATGATAGGTTTCAAAACAATTTAATAGGCGTGTTTGTAAGGGTGGCCTCAGCTTTAAATTCTTGCACTTTCATCTAGTAGTAATCATCATTGGTGGCTCAATAGGTAGGCAAGATGTAAAATGAAAGACATGTAGGCCATGAAATCCATGGAAACATCCATACTAAACCAACAACACAAGAAAAAGGGGTTGATGATTTGGTATGGATGTTTCGCATGGACTCGATGAACTACATGAGAAAACAAACACATTTGGAACCAACTCAGCGACATCTTTGTTTGCATCATAGGCTAGTTTCCAACAATAGTAAAGGGCCTCAGCTTACAATGAAAGTCATGGAGGCCATGAAATTCATGGTCACATCCATACTCGACCAACAACACAAAGAAAGAAGGGGCTCATGCTTGAGTATGGATGTGTCACACGGACTAGATGAATACATGAAAAAGAAACGCCTCCTATTTGCATCATCGGCCAAACCACACAAGTTACCTCGATCGACATCAAAACAACAATACAAAAGCCACCTCGAGTTTAGTAAGATTGCATCATAGGTGTGTTTGGAAGGGTGGCCTCGGCTTTAAATCATTGCACTTTCATCTACTAGTAAGCATCATTGGTGGCTCCATAGGTAGGCAACATGGAAAATCACATATAATCCCCAAAGTAAATTGTGCACGACTACTTGATTGAACAAGCCTCCCAAAGGTGCACACCAACAACATCAAGCGAGGCACAAACAAAAAACTGAAGTGCAACTTGTTCGGTTCGAGCACTCAAACAATGAAAGGGGGAGGTTCAGGAAATGGGAGGTTTGGGGGCGATTTGACCTTCTGGAGGTTGGATGGAGGCGCCGAATCACGCATCAAGAAGCGAGAGGAAGCAGATCCGCACGCACAAACCCTAGGTCACCACCGCACCGAGACAGAAGAAGTGCGTCGACCGGAGTACCAGCTTGGAAGCAGGAGCGTCGCCGAGTCGAGGCAGATCCGCGATAGGGGAAGGGAGAGGAAGCCCGCCCTCAGACGGAGCCCGCCGCCGACCACCACAAACCCTAGTTGGTGGTTCACGGGAGGCCACCGATGGAAGGAACCGGGGAAGAAGGGAGGGAAGAAGAAGCACCGGCGGCGGAAGTTTCACCCTGACCGCGCGAGCCCAGAGTCACCCGCCACCGGCCAAAATCGCCCCGACCGCCCGCCTCAAGCGCCGGCCGGGAGCCGAGCCCCCGGGATACGAAAAGAAAGTGGCGTCTGAGTGGGAGCGCCGGCGAAGGGGGGCAGTTTTGGCTCTCGCGGGCCAGGCCGAGGGAGGGGAAACGAAGCCAAACACCGAACTGGGCTCCTAGGGGCGCAGCGCCCTGGGCCACCCTTCCAAACATGCCCTTAGTGGTTTTCCGAGACGGAGGGCTCTCTCATTATGTTTGTGTACGCACATGCAACAATCAATTACAGCTAAATATGGCTAATATATTGGGGCAGCAGATATGATCATTTTACCTTATCGTTAATTTGTCCTAGGATCTCTAGAATGACTTGCTGTTTTTAGACAAAGGTTTCCCCTGCTTTATTGAGCATAAAGCATCCAGAGTTTTAGGCGTTACAGTCCTGGCGTATAGGCGCGCCGGCCACAAATTTAAACGTTTTCAGGTTCTATTTCAACATCCCGTAAGACTAGCAGCTCAGAACTCATGCGAATGGCAGCGGTGTTGACAATCCTGATTGAGTCCAGCCTATCTCCAGCTTCGTGTATTGGCTTCCATCTTCTCAGCTAGCGTCTTGCTGATCCACAGCATCAGTTCTTTCAGTCCCAACCACGTTCTTCCCTGAAAGCAAATATGGTGAATGACTTGCTTCTTTGGGACGGGAATTGATAGCCGACACCAGTGTACAAAGCCCACCAGTGTACAAAGCCCACATGGATTGCCTTACTAAAGCTTATTCCTTCATCATATATCTAAAAGGAAAAAGCTCATTCCTCGCCCCTCTGGACAAGGCACGTAAGGTTCTGTCCTCATTGTTGTTTATATTGCCTTACTAAAGCTTATTCCCTCATCATAATCATATATCTAAAAAGAAAAAGCTCATTCCTCGCCCCTCTGGACAAGGCACGTAAGGTTCTGTCCTCATCGTTGTTTATATATATGCATGCTGTAGAATCGAGCCAATCTATAATAATAATAATCCCTATATGACATACAGACCGCTAGCTGTTCATATGGGCTACCTCAAATGAAGCCGGTGGCCCATCTGTCATCAGTTCACTAATCATACATGTAAGTAGCGTTATTTATTTCGCTCTCCCGTGCAGCAATTAGATTTGCTTTGTTGCCCCATTTTCATGAAAGTAACCCTGCGTGAATTAACTTGTAACTTTACTAGCATGTACGATAAAATTTTCCCCTCTGACTACTAGTTTCTCCATTAAACTATAGCATGCCCATGTGCTAAATGAATCTCAAGTACTGTAGACTTAGCTTTTGTGAAAGAACTTTGTATGTAAACAACTGGTATATTATTTACTACTCAATTTGTTGGAAAGATGGTGATTTTGCAAATAATGAGCTTGTTCGGCCTGGCCGATCTTTGGTGGGCCGACCGGTGCTGATTCGTTATGAGAGAAAAGTGGTGCTGATTTGTTGTGAGAGAAAAACACTGTTGGCTGGTGGTTAAACCAGCCAGCTGAACAAGCTCATTATTTGCAAATCACCATCTATTTGTCAAATAATTAATATTATTTCCAAAAAACATCTCTTGCATTGAGCTAATCCATTCACCACACACCACACTTCAGACCGGATCAAGTCAATAATGGCCGGATCGTCGGTAGATCCGCCGGAGCTATGGAACAACATGATGGTTCCCGCGTTGGTACTTCTTGAGCTTCACGATGCGTGTGGCGCTCCTTGTGACGGCGGAGTTCCGCGTCGCTGGACAAGGCCCGGCCGAGGGCCTTGGTCCGTCCCGCGTACATCTTTGGGCGACCGGGCGCCATCTACGCCGGGCCACCTCTCCGTGGCGAACGGTCGCGGCGGGGGCCGGCCACCACCACGATCTTTGCTCTGGGCGCCGTTCTGGCGCCGGTGCACCCGGGCGGGCGGACAACATCACCGCCCTACGCCTTGGAGGACAACCGGCTCGGCCGCGCCACCCGCAGCGCTGCCGGCCGTGCGGCCCGCCCGCCGCCACGTTCTCTACCCGCCGTGGTCATCATCCTCATCCTCCACGGGCGCCGTGCTCGGTTCGGCAAGCCTCGATCATCCCGTACGTGGTTGGCATTCTCAAAAGCACGGGAGAGAGTGGCGGCGCTCGGTGGGCCGCCAGCGAGCCGGGCCGGGGGAACAACTACCTCTCTCACGGCGTCCCTACAAAGGGATTTGAGGTCGACGAGAACACCATAGATAGGTCTTTGGCGACGACCACCCATCTACGCGAGGCGAGGGGAGAAAGAAGAAGCGCCGCTGCGCTCACAGCACCGACCACGTCCCCCAAGAAGTCATCCCGGGGCCGTTGCCTTACTACTTCAAGGTAGGCGTGTCGCCGCGGGCGATAAAGGCTATCAAGGCGGCGGAACAAAAGGTGGCCGAAAAGGCTCTCCCGATGCACGACATCCCGTACACCAAAGGCGCCGGTGATCAAGAATTCCATGTACGGCCTACGGATCGGATCGTTCCGGTGCGGTACCGCCACAAGCGTTCGTCTTTGTTCCATCGTGGGCCTCATGCTTGTCTTGACAGCGTGCGTCCGTCCCGGCGGAGAGAACTATTGCGCGTCGCCGCCATCGCCTTGGGGCTGATGTCGCCCGCTCACCCACGTGTTGCTGGTCGGGCCGTCGTCACGAGGGCTCTGGCGATGGTGGCGACTACGTGCTCTACGGGACGGAGCCGGGCGTCACCTGCCGGGTGTGTGAAAGTAGAGCTAATGGGTGCAACGCCCGCCGCCTCTCCCTCGTATTATCGTCCGCGTGTTCCAAACGGAGGCACCACCGGCCCGGGCGCCATGGGGCGGCAACACCGCTTGAGCCGGCGTTGGCGGCCAATCGGTTCTTTGGAGCAAGGGGCCGGTTGCTCGGCCGAGGCTGGTGGAACACCATGGTGTACTCGGGCTCGCCCGCGTCCGCAAGACCGTGGAGGACCCGGTGATGGGATGACGCGCACGAACGCCGCCTAGTATCCTCTCAAGGTGCCCCTTCGCGCGCCTCTTCCTCGGCCCATGAAGGATATGGCGGCGGCACGGATGGAGGCGTACTTTGAATGCCGCCGCTTCGCCGCCTGCTGCCGCTGCTGCGCTTGAATCCTCGGTGCGGCGGGGCCCGCTGGAGGGCTGAGGCTTGGAGGGCGAAGCGGGCGGCGCCGCAGACCCGAGCTTGGTGATCGGTGGCCGCGACATGGATGAGACCATCCTCGTGTGGCACATTGCGGCCGACATCTACCTCCGCGCCGCCATGGATCATCGGCCCGGCTACCACCTCGAGGCCATCCAGCGCTCTCAATTACATGCTCTACCTCGGCGGCGCGTCCTCCCATCTTTGCCCGCCTCCGCCAATCGCCGTGTGCGTCGAGATGTGCTCTTGCCTCACGGTGTTGAGTGCGACTCACCCCAAGGTGCCGCCACCATACTATGCGATCACGGGGCGGAGCACTCGAGCTGAGCTGCCATGCCGGGATCAGCTCAAGTATAAGGCCATCCTCCAAAATGCTACGTTGAAAAACGGATGTTGGCTTGGCGCAAAACTGCTTCATCAGCATGCTGATGGTGGTGGCCGCATCTTGAAGATGGTCGCCCAAATATGGGCGGAGATACTGTGCTACGCAGGGCATCGCCAGTAGCGCCGTTCTCATGCCGAGAGGCTCAACAACGGTGGCGAGCTTGCCACGGTAGCTGCCATCGTCATGGAATATGTCAAAACCGATGTCTACCAGGCCTTCGACCAAGGTCCGACGACCAACACGAGCGAGACGCATGTCGTCTGAACGTACGTACGTCCTGTGTGGAATAATAATGTATTTCTTTTTTTTTTTAGAGAAAAGGGTCTCATGCTTTTGTATTACCAAAAGCACCAAATCGTTTACAGTTCAGGCGCATTGGCGCGCCCGCCTGAAACATTCAAAGTTTAAGGACTGACTGAGCAGTGGCTCTCACACATTCAGCAATACATGATTCGATATGATTAGACGCAATACATGATTCGATATGATTAGACGCGGTTGATGTCGAAGGCTGAGCAGCCGATGGAGCCGACCTTGATGATGAGCCTGTCCACCCCGGCGTCCACAGTAGTTGTGGCAGTAAGCTTGCTCGACTTCCAATCGCTGGACGAACTCCTCCAATTCTTGCTTGTTTTCCTCCTTGAACAGCGGCTCCCATCTTGCGATCATTCTTGCAATACGCAGCAGCACACCTTTCATTCCCATCCATGTCTTCCCCTAAAAGCAAACTTCATTCCTCAGTTTCCAAATAGACCATAATACAGCAGAAGTAATTAATAGCATTATTCACAATGTGCCTCTTCTGGGCAATCCAGCCGGCCTATGGATTCAAAATCCTTTCCAATGTTGAGACCTGTCAAGTCATTCACTATATCCCAAATGTGGTTAGCCACAAAACCTTGAAAAAATAAGTGCGTGATGGTTTCATTTTCAGAGCAGAACAAATAAGATGGATCTCATACTGGTCTTCTTTTTGCTAAATTATCCCTCGTCAGTATCCTACTATTGGCTAACAGCCACAAGAAGAATTGCACCCTGTTGTCTCGGTTGTTGTTGGCGCGGCTGCTGCCCGCGGTGCCCCTGCTCCTGCCATCCCACCTGAGGTCGTTGCCCTTGCTCCTGCCACCCAGCTTGTTGGCGCTTTGAGGAGGTGGGCGTTGTGGCCGTTGAGGCTTCTCCGGCTGCCAAATCCTGCAACCACCCTTCTCCATAGGGCTCTTAAGAGCTGCAACGTAGGTGCGCCTGCCTTCCTCTCGCTGCCACACCTCGGCGGCTAATGCTCAACGGCAGTTTGGTGGGTCGATCAGATCTCGTCGCGCGGAACAGATCCTAGGGACCAAACCTTCCTTCCTCTAGAAGCTCCTTCCGGATCCAGAAGAGATTGCCGGGGTTGTTGGTCTGCTCGGTGGATCTAAGTGCGGCGGCGGCGATCGGGGGAGTAGCTGTCCGAAAAACTCTACGATCACCTCGTCCTCCCCAATCCCCGATCCGGATCCCTAACCTTAACAGACGTCTCTGCCCCTGAGACACTGACGGCTGGGGGCCTCTTCCCCTCCTTCGGAGAGCGGACCCTCCATGGGGCCACGTGGACAGCCATGGGGGGGATGGGGCCATGGCGGCGGCGGGTCAGGGGCGGGGTCCTGTCGCGACATGGAAGACGGCGGTTGTTGGTCATTATCTCAATAATGTATTTCTTTCACGACCGACATATTTAATCTATAGATAAAATTTCCGTATGATATTTTAATTCAGTATTTCTAATATCAATATCTACTAAGAACAAACTTGACTAAGCTATTTCTACAGAATATTCATACTGAAATTTACAATGAAAAAAAAAAAAACAATGCTTTTCCTGGATGATGTTCTTTACATGAAAGCTTTTCAGTATCTGATTCGATACTGTTTGAAAGTATTCTTATGGGACTGTCGACGATTGATAAATTCAGTTCATGAGATGACTTCAGTTCATAAACTTCGTGCTCATACCTAGCTTTATTTTCCATTAATCTGAATATTCATACAAACTACATTTTTCGTGTATGCAAATAGATTGACAAAAACTGATTATTGAGTATCAACCGAGATCTCCTCGATTTAGTAAGTATAATGAAGATAGTTGTGATATCGGGCGTCTCATGCAAAAGCGATTGCTTGGATCTACCTAAGCAAGATGCTCACGAGAGATCACATACACTGCACAAGAAACAGGGTTTGCCCGAAGCCTACTCCCTGGAGCATGCTTGTGGGCGCTCCTCCCTAAAACCGTGACATTAACCGGCCACCCGAGGTGCCGACCAAAAGCGCCAACGCCCCCGCTTTAGTGGTAGGTTACAAGTACAACCCCCTCCTTTTATAGAGGTGTCGGCTTACAGAGCCAACACCTAATTCACATAATCCTTATGCACTAATTACAATACAAGTCCATTTGAACCCATTAGGCCAGTCTCAATGGAGAGTTTCATTGCACTCTTTCCAAGACTATAAGATGAAATGAAACTTGGATGAAACACCCTCCCTCAATGCAAAGTTTCATTCTAAAATTTCATATGCATTTAATTCCATAACTCATAGAGAGTTGGTATGTGTGCCAAAAGAGTTTCACCAAAATAAAACTTTTCCCTTCTCTCTCCTCGAGTTTCATGCAAAAATGAACTTTAACTGATGTGGCACCCTATTTAATGTGCATGAAACACCTATGAAACTCCCATTGAGACTGGCCTTAGTACAAATAAATTTTTAACACACATTTCTAAAAAGATCTACATAATTACTTGCTCTATTGCCAATCTGATAGTATTCAGTAAAGTAATTGTCCTTCGGAGCTGGAAACCTGAAAGCATAAGTGTCATCAGTAAAGCAAGTTCTCTCTCTCTTCTTCAAAAGAAATTTGGCTACCGCATCACCCAGCCACACCCGCACCTGGTTTTCTGCTCCAGCCGCTCATCCCGCCGCGACACCATTCGAATTCAGACGCCGGCCACCCAGGGTGTCGCCACCTGCACCGCTACCGCGCTGGTCTTGGTCGTGGTCAGAGGCGAGGCACTAGTGGCCGGGGTCACAGGCAGTGCCAATACCCATTGGACCACCATCCCCCGCTCTCAAGATGTTCGACGAAACGCCAGAGTCGTTGATGGCTGTTCAGCAAGCCCCGCTTCTTTGGCTGCTGCCTCGGTATATTTTGTTTTGTTTTGTTCCTCTGCGGGAATCGACTGCTTATTGACTTTACAGAAAATTTACATACTATTATTAAAGAATAGCCAAATATTTGTGAAAGTTCTATAAAGAAGTAACAACACATCAGCATTCAAATTCAGTACAAGGGGGGTGCCAAATCAATGTACTCTGCCCACAGTTAACATTGGGGAAACCGGGGTTACATTTTCTTGCTGAGACTACCAGTTTCAGAACAAATATCCGTGGCTGCGTCATGCTCTGGGAGGTAATATGTACAGATGGAGGGTCTTTTCCATCCGTTCAGTTGACCAGCAAGGCTCCATCAGTTTCCTCCATTCTTGGTTACATGAACTTGGCACTGCTGGCCATAGTGGGTTGCTCAAAATACCCCCTACATACCACCACACATCAGCAGTGGCTGTTACTGGCGCAGACAAAAGGTATGTTACATGATTCTGTATCCGTAGACACCATCACTATCTGTATGAGAATGCATCCAGAAGAATATGCAAAGTTGTATATTGTCTCAATCAATTTCTTGAATCCAACAACTCCAGTAAGGCTGCTGGTTTCAACGCTAGGCTTTGAACTGACTAGTAGTTGACTGCTAAAAACTAGAACAGATTTGGGGTGAGGGGAAATTTATATGAGGGATGTTAATTCATCATTCTTGCTTTATGGATATGATGTATATAGTAATATCATTCCTATACAAACTTTCAAAAAGCCCCTACTTGTGTAGTTTCTGTTCAGACATAGAATGCTGTGGCTGTGTCTTTTGGGAAATCAAGTTGCTTTGCAGAATTTCAAAATGAAAAAGAAACGTAACAACATAGCATCATTTCAAATTCAGTACATGGGGATGCCAAATCTTTTCATGCTGAGACTTGGTACCAGTTCCAGAACAAATATCCATGACCGTGTCTTGCTCTGGGAGGCAATATGTACAGATGCAGAGTGTTGTCCATGCAGATCATTAACGTGGAGACTCTCTTTGGCTTGCTTCTAGGATGGCACGGAGATGAGATGCAACTTCGGTGAAGGAAGGCCGTCTCTCAGGTTCAGTTGACCAGCATTGCTCCATCAGTTTCCTCCATTCTGGGTTACATGAAGTTGGCACTGGTGGCCGTAGTGTGTTGCTCAAAATACCCCCTGCATGCCACGCATCAGCAATTGCTATTACTGGAGCACACAAAAGGTATGATATATGATTCTTTATCCTTAGATACCATCACTATCTGTATGAGGTGCATCCAGAAGACTATGCAAAACTGTATAAGGCTGCTGGTTTTCAACACTAGGCCTTTTCAACACGAGGCCTGGAACTGGCTAGTTAGTTGACTGCTAAAAACTACAACAGATTTTGTCAGAATCCCAGCTTTCTTTGACACCATTGACAACCCAGACAAAAAAATACCCCCTTTAAGGTCTTTAGTGTAACTTTGATGAAGTTGGAAATCAAACTGGTCAAGGCACAATATTTCACCTACCTAGGCTGAGAGGAAATTTATACGAGGGAATGTTAATTCATCATTCTGGCTTTATGGATGTAATGGATATATGTTATTCCTTTATTTGTGTGATAATATGAGCATCAGTAATCTATGAAATGAGACAGCAAGTGGCTGTGGCCTGTGGGGCATCAAGTTGCTTTGAAAGCCCCCATATTTTGAGCATGCATCAAACAAATCACCCATTACTCATGCGTAGAATGCTGACAGAAACAAAGGTAGGCTTGATCTTAATATAAGCATACCTATCACTCCTCCATAGTGCATGCCATCATATGGATCCTCGCCCGTGAGAATTTCCCACATTACAATGCCAAAAGAATAGACATCAATCTGTGTCAACACAAAAAAAGATGTATTTGGTCTAGCAATCAGAAAACGAATGTCCAAGTAGGAACCAAGCAATGCACCTTATTATTTCTGTTTGCAATTTTGCATCGGTAAACTTAAATTTGGTGAATTTCTTTCTGTTAGGCTTTAACTATGTCAGAGTCAGAATAGTACCTTTTCGGATACTTTAGTACCACTCATTGTCAGCAATTCTGGGGCCATCCATGGAAGCGTTCCTCTCATTCCACCAGAAACAAGGGTGGCTTGTTTCATCTTCGATAAGCCAAAATCAGCAACCTGTAGTAATTGATTCTATGTTATGTGCATTAACTCCAGCTATATGTTAAATTTCAGCTTTCATATGATATTGAACTTTTTTTTGTCAGCAATGCATTTAGAACTTGAGATGAAACAAATTTTGTGCTACTGAGTTGTGTTTTAACTTACCTTGCAAATGGGTCGAGATGGGTCCTTAACATTCACTAGCAAGTTATCACATTTCAAATCAAAGTGGACAATGTCCTTGGAGTGCAAGTACTCCATGCCAATGGCTGCATCCATTGCAACCATTATCCGTTTGCGCCAATCAAGATACTTGTCCTTGCGAAGGAGGACTTTCTTGAGAGATCCATTGACCATGAATTCTGTTACAGTAGCTAATGTCGCCCCAGGTCCGTTAGTTACAACTCCATAAAATGCCAGAATGTTTGGGTGGTGAAGTTTTGAGAGGATGGCTGCTTCTCTCAAAATTCTGTAATCTGCATGTTTGCACATGTTGTATTTCTTATGATGGATCAAGCAACAGTCTTGTGTTCTTTTGATTAGCATTTAGTGAGAGTACTTTCTAATAGAACATCTGTTTCCGAATCCTGTATCAAGATAATAACTCTGTGGCTGCTATAGTTGTTGCTCTGATCCCATATTAGCTAATATTTGCGCCCAAACAGAGCAGCTTACTGTTTGTCCTTTTACGGTCGTCCAATAACATGCAGTTTAGGTTTTTTTTTAGGAGAATGGAATCAGGGATCTGTAACCTTATTTCGTTCATCAGATAATAATATGAAACATACATATACACTTGAAGAATATCGACAGTGTTTTGCTACTAAGAGTACAAACCTATAGGTTATACCTCTTAAACTGACCATGGACAAGACCCTTCGCTGTGCCCTAATAAAATGCTGGTTAATTATGGAGGCTTACCAGCTTATCTGCTTGAGATGACGATAACATAAAGCAGCTATTCTTTATCCGTTTAATAGCAACATCACTCCCCTTCCATTTTCCATGGAAAACTGTTCGAATGCACCGGCTCCCATCTCACGGAGATCTTCGAGGTCCTCATTGCTTATTATCTGCCATACATGTCATTATATTTCAGGAAAAAAGTACCACATGATTTCTATTTAATGTTGAAAGCTAGGAATGTCCTTGGATATTTGCTGATAAACTCTTTCCGTTGTATACACTCATTAAGTCTTGTTTTTAACCAATTATCATTTTTACCTGTTTCTTTTGGTCCTTTCAATTACTTTTCCTGAGCTTCAAGTGGCTATGTTAAATATTTCAGAAGTTGACTACAAACCTGGACATTACTTGTAAGACCTCTGCTCAACTCTGCATTTTTCAGACTATCCTGTTCACTGTTCTTGGTTTCATGTTCCTACAAGGGAAAAAAATATTTTTAGGTTATGCAGCAAGGTAATATTTTCACATTAGCATATAAAAACAAATGTGCAAATGTACTTCATGCTCTGAGATCAATGGTGCGATATTGTCTTTAGCTTCTTGCGGTGTGATGTTGTCTTTAGCTTCTTGTGACAGAACTATGATCTGAGGACTATTAGCACCAACTGACCGAGACTTGATCACTTTTGACGATTGTTCATTGGATCGTTCTTGCTGTCTCTCGCTTAAAGCACGTACTAGAGTATTTGGTTTCAGCTCAGTTGTCTTGTCTGAAGACGTAAAAGAGCTAGAAAGTAATATTTCACTGCTATTGCTGGTAGGCTTGGATGGATGATCTTTCTCTGGAGTGTTACCACACCTATTAGTAACTGCAGGCTGTTGTTGCTTCATGCTGTTGGTTGCAACTGACTTCTCCATAGTATGCAAGTTTGAACTGATGTCTATATCATCATGGCAGTGCATAGGAGAAACAGACCCAGGTCTATGTTCTGGTATCTCCGTCTTACTATGCAATTGGAAGTTGTTATTCCTTTGTGGTTCTGTTGCTGGTGCTGCTGAATGAGAAATAACTTCTTCCTGGGTGCTATTATTTTCTGGTCTCATTTTGTTGTTGTCAGAGCTTGTTTCTTGATTCACTATTTTCTGGGAGCCCCTTGATGAAGATTCAAGTGTTTCAAACACGGATCGATTTGTATGGGGTGTTGGACTAGAATTAGATGATGATATGTTCACATTGCTGTTGTCTAGTGGTATCAGCAGCTCTTGTCTCAGTGATCCCTTTTCCTGAGATCCTGTAGCTTGATGGCCCTTTCCAGTTATGGTTATAGTAGTTTTCTGCAGTTCTGGCTGATGTCTTGAGACAGCCTGATCACTACCGGTCCCTCTCGTAGCTGCATGTATGGATTCAGATGGCACAGATGGACCAAAGTGAACATTTCTGCCAGAGGTGATCAGGTTGCCTTCCCTGTTCTGTGCATTATCTTTTCTGGTCTTCCATGTCAGGAATTTTGGAGTTGGAATTGTCTTCTCCAGCGGTCCACTTGATGTTTTTGGCGGTTCTACAACCATCCTTTGCAAGGGCTTACCTTTGGTGTGCATTGAATATTCCTTTTCCATGCTTGCCGGCAATCTATCCTCTTTGGCACCAAGCATCATCACCTGATCTAGATCACTGGCTGACGTGCTGCCAAGGCTTTGCATTCTTGATGCCACAGTTGGTGCGGCGAGTCCATTGACAAGAGCAATGAAGTCTGCTTCCTTTTCTGCCTCGGATGATGAGCGTGCGACAAGGAAGCGCACACCGTGCTCATCCTCATTTGCAGAGAAAAGGTACATGGTAAGTCTCTCTCTGCTTGCTTCTAGAAATATGCACTCATCAATCATGTTGCGCAGGTCATCATCGGAGGTGATGGAGATGAGCATGTTCAGTTGCTCCCCTGGGAGATGGTACTTGATTGTGTGATCCCGCCTGATTAACTTCGTTGTCTTGCAGATCAGCTCGCGCCATGACATGTCCCGGTCAATCCGAACCAGATGCCTCTCACCACCGACGTGCCGAGCTCCCCGTCACTTGGCCTTGGTAAGAACGCGCCGCCAAAGCTGCAGATGAATTTTATCTTCTTTCGTTGAACTTGATAAGGGTTCGAGGGATTTGCTTCCATGATGCTTGGCTGCTGCTGCTGGTGCCACCAAATGGAAGACTTGTTGGCAGCTGCTTTGGGGGGTTTTGTTCATAAATGTTGAATACTTGTTCTCTCCAGTCCATGTCGCTGCTTTTCAGAGTTCTGGAACTGAAGTTAGTAGTTCAGTTCATGTCTTTGAGGTGCTGTGCTAGCACCAGTAAATCTGCGGTCCTAGGTTTGTTGATGGCAAAACTACCAGGAACCTTTAATTGGTAGGTCCAGGGCCTTGACTCCTGTCCAGTCATAACATAACAGGGACAATAAGAACCTTGTTGAGCACCGAGCAACAAATAGATGGCAATTGACAACACGAAATCAAATTTTAAGACCGAAAAAAGGTAGCAAAATATGAATCATAAGCGTCGCCTTTTGTTTGTGTATTTTCAGGTGGATGGGAGTGTCTTCGTTTTTTGCTGGGAATTAGCATGGAGAGCTACGGAAACTTGAATCGAAGTATCAAAGTGGAAGAGCATGCTGCACGCAGTGAGAAAGCAGAAGAGAAGCTACTGAACTGACCTGGCCTGACTTCTGGTCTCTGGGTCTCAGCTGACGGGCTGCTGCTGCTGTTGGCAGAGGTGAGAGCTGAACATGGCCAACTCAAAGCCTTTTGCTTCAGTTGTGACTTATGAAGAAGCTGCCTGCCTGTTCCGGCTGCTAATATGATATGCGCATAAGAGTGGACAGGAGTTGTTGTTGGATGACTCAGCTGTCTGTGATTGATTGGATCGGCGGCACCTTGATGACCTCCAGCCTTTTGACCGCGGGCAAGGGGCAAACCGGCCAAGAGGGCTGGCTGGGCGGCTGTCTATTTTTCTGGCTATTGTCCTGTGATAATAATTAAGAAATAGTAATACTAGAATGAGAATAGGAGTTCGTACCTTTGGCTGTCACTGTTTGCATCATGTGGCCGGCATTACTCAACTTGTCGTCATTGCCAGGATGACGATACTCCAATAATAATACTGCTGCCCATTGCTCAGTATCAATCATCCAGGCCTTTATTTATTTGTTTATTTATGCAAACTTGTGGTCGTTTTTTTTTAAGAATCTTTCTTTTTAATGAGTTGCAGACTAGCATCCAGTAGTCCTCGGTGTGGGGAAAAAAAAAACTAGTCACCGGTTGGAGTGGATGTTAGTAGGGATGAAATCAGAAACAGAACATATCGTTTTTTAGACTATATTAGAGTGAAAATGCATGGGTTTCTAAACTTTTCTGTTATTCTCATTTATGAACCTTTAAAGTGGTCATCAAGGTCCTTCAGTTTAAGGGCTTGTTTGGCTACTCTGATATCCACCTCAATCCACTTTTCACACATGTAGATTGATGTGTATATAAAAGTAACAAAAAACATTTGGCCTTAAGTATTTCAAAAAAGGAAGTCTCAATTCAAGTTTATGTCAAGTTTATAGAGCGAACTTAGAATGGATCATTTGAACAACTGAAGGAACCAACTGATCACTTTGAGAGTACATTTCATCCTGTACTTTATCTGGGCTTGTTTTAAGTGTTTGTGCCTTTTTCTTTGGTAAAATGAAAATAAAAACCGTAAATATGGGACTGACAACAGTTTCTGCTGTTTCATTAGCAATTATCGTTATTTGCCAAATATATATATATATATATATATATATTGTTCCTGTTTGCTTTTTATACTAACAGAAAACTATTCAGCTTTTTATAGATAGAAGAAAGAAAAAGATTCAGAAAGAAAACCAAGCCGGCCCGGCCCATTAGATTCAGCCCAGAAGCAACGACGGCGAGGCCCAGGCCCAGGCCTGACCATGCCAATATCCTCAGGAGTCAGGGCAGTGGGCGGGCAGAAGAAAGGGAGCAGCGCCGCCGCGGCCACCGCTACGCTGCCGCCGCTAGAGCCCTAAACCCCAGCCTGGCCATCCATGGCCGCCGCTCCCCAGACTCTGTCAGCTCCTCCGCCCGCCGCCGCGAACCCCGGCAAGCGCAAGAGGCAACCCAAGGGCAATAAGAAGAAGAAGAAGCTCGCGCGCTCCGAGCAGGATGACTCCGTCCGCCGTCGCCGCAACAAGCCCAGCGCCAAGTTCCTCAAGCTGCTCCGGAAGCGCGCCCGCGACTACAACTCCGACGACGAAGAGGAAGAAGATGACGATCAGCAGCAGGAGCAGCCGCCGAATCCCCACCGCCATGACGACGGCAACGACGACGACGACGAGGGCCTCTCCCACTCCGAGCCGGAGGACGACGAGGACGGGGAGGACGAAGAGGAGGGGGCCTCCAGCTCGGCCGTCACGAGGTTTGAGCAAGGCTGCAGGGCGTTCCGCGTCGCCTTCCTCAAGATCATGTCCAAGAAACTCCCCGACGATCCCCTGGTAATTCTCAGCCTTCATTTCCTCGGATATACATTCGCCGCATTTCGTCATTTGTTGTTGTCTGGATGGGTGTACGATGGGCAATTGGAAGAGACGAAAGAGAATGAAAAACGTGGGTTGGCTCTGCTAGACTGCTAACAAGTTTCCCTCTCATTAGGGTCCAATCATGTCAGCGCACAAGACATTGGTGGCTGCCAAGTTAGCCGAGGAGGCGGAGGAACACAAGCCCAAGGGGGAGGCTCGGAAGGAGAAGCGAGTGGTACGGCTTACACCCTTGCACATTAGGTGCACTCTCCTTGAATGCGGTTACTGGAAGCTCTTAATTAATTCGCTCTTGTTTGGTGGAAACGGAAAATTTAGGCTGCAGAGAAGGGCCATGTCATACCTAAAGATCACTTGGACAGCAAAGAGAAGGAGCTCATCAAGGTTGCAACCAAGGGGGTAATGCTCTGTTTTAAATACCGCGTCGTTTTTGCATCTCTCAGATTGCCGATTTACCAAATTGAATGTGTTGTTGACTAAAAATGTGTTTTTTTCACATGGATTGTTTGGCTGCCGGTCAATCAGTTGTCAGGCTTTTCAATGCGGTAAGCACACCAATTCTTATCTTATCTCAGTCCCTGTGACTTTTGGACACTACATGCTACTTTCCTTCATTGTAGTGAACTGAGCCATGTTTACTCCACCTATTCTTGCTTCTGTAATGGATTCGGTGTTCATTGATTATATCGAAGTAGGTACAGTGGTATTCTAGGTGTTAGGACAGATAACCTTCTAACCACTTACCACTCCATTGTTCAACATATATAATTATTTTTTCCAATGTTCAAAATGGCTGCACTTACGCACTAAACGATAGCGGAAAAAAAAAACTTATATGGATATTAGTATATTTTTGCACCAATGGGCTGATAGTTATTGAAATCGCCTTTCTTTCCAGGTAAGCAAGGCACAGAAATCCCGAAAGATTTGAATCCATCAAGGACTAAAGATGCCAAAGGTATACTGTTGACCTAGCCTTTCCTCTCTCCCTTTTTTTTGAGTCTATGAATTGCATTGTTCATTTTGTTCTACACTGCATTTGCTAAAACTCACTTTTTTCCAGTGTCATGTATAGAATTATGCTTGGCTGGAAGCTATATAGCATATTTCTTACATGCCTTCTTAGAGCCTTTTAAGTTATTTCTATAGCATAGATGCCATATTAATGTTGTTGACTTGTGTTTTAATTAAGGAAGACTAAATGACTAACATCCAACATGCAAAGTTCCTATCCAAACATTTTTGTTTAGGATGGATTTATTTATACTAGAAAAATCCTGTACAGCTAGTAGAGTAATGGGGCCTGGACTACTAAGCTAAACAAAATTTCCGCCCAAAGAAGCAAAATGATTTAGCTTTATGAGAAAAATTGTTTCAAGTGAAATAAAGTATTCTAGAAGTGAGATGCATAGTAAGGAATAATATAAAGTAAGAGAATTTATAACACCACATTGGATTTAACTTCTGAACGCATTCAGTTCATTGTGTATTTGACAATCAATAAATGCATGCATTTTGCTTTTGCTTATAGCCATGGCTCGTAAGTTGCCCCTCTTTAGTTTACACATGAGTCATCTGGAGAACAGGGACTTACAAAACGTGGCTACAAGCAAGACAATGTTTGTGTTTCTTGATATTATACTGGAAAATTCCTGGGCACATATCCAGCATGGAACATGGCAAAGTCGCCAAATAGATATGATATCATCTGTATGCCATTTGATGTTAAAATCCAATTTGGTATTATAAATTCTCTTACTTTATATAATTCCTTACTGTGCCCATTGGAGATATGCGATGAGTGTTCATTTTGTTTCTACTTCTAGAATATTTTTATTTAACTTGGTCCATTTTTCTTATAAAACTACAGCATTTTCATTTCTCCTAAACTTATTTCTCATGAAATAGGCACTTATCGAATTTGGTCTTATCTAGAAGTTCAACTGGGGTTGGTTTGTATTCGTGTTGTTCCTGAGCAGTGTAGGACACTTAGTTAGCTGGACCTACAAAACCCACAAATGATGGACCACTCAATATTATCTTCATATACAATTTAATGAATGCAAACAGATGCACTTGCTTGATTATTCAGACATAAAAATTAAGAGGTCCAAACAATGTCAGCATCTGCTGCCTTCCATTGCAGTGCAGTCCTGTGTTATACTGTTTTTTCAAACTTTTGTTGTTCACATTTCACACTGTTTATGTTTATGCATTTCATTTTGAGACGCGACAGCAGTTATCATATCCTAATGTTCTGAATGATTTCCTGATAAGTGATAACTCCTGAATCCTGACAGTTCTACAAAAAGAAAGAAAAACACCTTCCTCGCGGAACTGGAGATGCCATCTCATCATCAAGATAAAAAGAGCAAGGCATCTTCCAATTTATCCAAGTCCAAGGTACCTACTGCAAATTATTTCTTTGTCAATTTTATTTGGACAATATGCCACTGATGTCTCACTGCCATGGCATTTGAACACATCACTGACTTTCCACATCTACATAAATTGATTGATGCCTGGGAAATTGTATTATGACTTGGCATGTATTTCAAACTATAGTATAGCACACTAACCACCATGCACTTGAATCTCAACCTTTAGTATCATGGAGAACAAGCTAAAAAAAAATTCTGTTGAATGTTATATTGTTGTGATGAGGATTTTTGACACGCAGAATTAGGAGATCAGGATTTATTGAATGACAGGCTTTGTACCAGCCACAATATCTCTATAAGGCATACAAGCAATCAAACCGATAGTTACTAAAGCTGTAATGCTGATAAATAGCTTGACTTGCTAGTTGATTGTTTGTGAAAGTTCATTGCAGTAAGAATAACCACACTTAATCAATGTTCTAAAAGGTACCCACCTAGGTGCTAGGCTCCAGGCTCTTATTGGTAAAGACAACATGCCTAGTTTTCCTGTTGTGCTATGCAGTACCCAGGCTCCTATTGCCTTGGGTGTTTTATTTCATTGCACTTCACCTAAGCCCCCAGGTGTGGTTTGTCCACGTTTCAATGGCCTCAGATTCAAATATTAGGTTAAAATTTCAGTTGTTTTGAAAATGTTTTGTTAGTAAATATGGTCCAGATTTGTTGTTTGCCATGTCAATGTGGCAAGGATGACACAGCCACACGGTAGTGGTAAAATTAGTAGTAGTTTTTTGGTTTCAGAAATTGAAGAGTCACATGTTGTGTTGTTGTTGGTCTTTAGCCAAACAGGCGTTGCTGGCTGGTGCAATATTATCTTCAGAAATTGAAGACCTTTAATGCCTTGAGCTGTCTTTCTCATAATTGATCTGCCCTTTGTAGCATACTGGCAAAGATGAAGATGAACCAGCATGGGCACCTCTTCGTGACACATACATGCTTGGCACTAAATTGAAGGACTGGGACAAAATGAAGGTAATGTCTCCTCATTTGTGTGTTCTTTCTCCTGTTGGTCCGGAAGTGGTAATTCATGTATGCCAACTTTGCCTATTGTCTCTTAACTGACCTTTTATGTTTGGGTAGGATTCTTCTGCGGCCAGTGAAGAAACGAAGGTTCCTTTAAGTGACTCTTCTGATGAGGAATAGGAACATAGGTAGTCTGGTTTAGTCGAAGCAGCATGTATCTTGCTTTGCATAATGTTGTTCTCGTTGCTTGTAAAGCGTGTTGAGATGGGTGCTGATATTCAAATTATCAATTTCATTCACATTTCACTCCCTTTTCGGGATTTTTGGTTACTTTGCATTTGTTCTGAATCTAATGGGTGTGTTTGGTTCGAGGTTTGGAATGGGTGATCGCACTCACACCATCTATAGGATACACTATCATTCTTCTCCATTTTAGTTTTTTAAAAAATTACCGAAATCTGTATTGTCCTTGCTTCGATAGGCTGTTAAACTGTGGTAAAGATAAGATCCATTTTAGTTAAAAAAAACTGCCGAAATCTGTATGGTCCTTGCTTCGATAGGCTGTTAAATGCGGTTGAAGGTGACTGAAAGCATTGCATTTCCCAACAAATAAATCAGTCCGAACACAGCAGATGGTTCGTCATGCATAAATTGCAAACAGGGACGAATGAGCGACACACATACGTTTGGGAACAAGATGTACCAATGTTCAGGAAAACATACCAAACAACTAAATCAGTCGAAGCTGAAGGAACTCAGAAATTATTGGTGCTCTTGTCATCTTTTTCATACTCGAACTCAGATTATAACATGAGCTCACACCGTTCAAGTGTCCATAATCTATATCAGTTCCTAATTGCTAAGTGTGAAATTTGTATTATTGGCAGAACTCGGTGCATCTTCACATGTACTGGTTAAACTGGGAATGAACCCTGACTGGCTGTAATGTTCCTGTTTCATCTCAATGTACCCATCTGCTAGAGGAAATTTTTGTTTTAAGATTCTGGCAATTAGAACAACAGGGGACCTCCAAAAATGTTCTTATTCGCCAGAAACTAGCAAAGGGATACCAAGCATGTCGCAATTTGGCACAGCTACTTTACTTGCTGTCACCAAGCGTGTGGGGCACAAGAAATTGACTGAAAAAATATGTCTAAATGAAAAATCACAGGGAAAATATCCAGAAATACATTTCAACCATCATGTTTCCAAAGCTAAAGATAAATTCAGGCTTCAAAATTTTGAACCACTCAATGTGAGCTGGAATTCCCTCCCACCACCCAAAGTTAAAAAAGTGATGTGTGGTTTAGAAAAATGCAAACAAGATTGTTGATAATATAATTAGTTCAGCTTAACAACCTGACAGCTGAATAAAGGTAAATAATTAGCCAACTTAGCCTGAAGAAATAGATACAGGTAAAACCTGCACTCACAGCCTCACAGGTAAAACAAGAATTTAGGCAAGGTTGCATCAAAGTCGTGCTGCCAACAGGAAAATCAGCCTCAAATCAATTTGAAGGCGTGTTTGTGGGCTAACCACCTTAACACACACGAAGATTGTGTTGTTGTTTCCTGATCCCTCCTACGTTTTCAAGACCTAAATTAATCCCCTGGATCCTGATATACCTATGTATACTAATTCCAGATTTTGTGTCGCTAGACCCTAGTCCTTGCACAACATCACCAAGCTCTGTTGAAACTTAAGTATCCAAACCGGAATCAGGAATCTATTTTACTAAAAATTAAACTACAATTAAGCAACTCCAATAAACAGTCATGGCTGTATTTTAAGAGCAGCTGAGTTAGTTTTGTTCCCAAGCCATAACATTACAAGCCTCACTGACAATGCAACTTTGTGTATCGTGTATGCTCAAGCTCAACGAGATACAAAAAAGGGGGGAAAAATCATACTCATGCAAGCTGCTTTTTGAAAAATTATAGCATCAATCCTTGTCTCCAGATTTTAAGACATCCTAAAAGCAACCCATACTCTCATCCGGGAAATAGGCAAACAGACAACCACCAAAAAAAAAAATCAATGTAGGCCAACAGTCGGCCAATTTATCCATAAGCAACCAACAGGGCTGTCTGAGTGACAGAGCTAGCCTATCCTAAAAATTTCATAAACACAGTAGCTAAGAAGACACAAGGTTCTGTTTCCCTGTTGTCCCCTGAACCCTGATCCCTTCCTCTCTTTCTTAGCTCCAAACCAAATTAACCCTCGTCAATCTCTTCTCCATCTCCAAATAAGAAATAAACTATTTACTGAAAATTAAACTGCAACAGAACAACTGCAATCAACTTGTGTATCTCTGTCTGCATTTCCAGAGCAATTTCACTCAACTAGTTTTCCCCAAGCATTTACGCCCAGGCATCAATGGAATGCAGCTTTGAGTATCAAAGAGTACAAGTTCATTCAGAGTAGCATCAGTCATCATAAAACTCATCCAGGAAGCAAACATCCAAGAAAAAAGAAATCCATGTGACACGACCGTATGAAGAAGTTGTGATCCATTCATTGATTGATCATTCATTCATAAGACATAAGCAGTGCTGGCAGAGTGACAGACATACAAAGCATGCAACATTCGATTGAGTACATGATAAACCAGGGGAGCCTAGTCTAACTTAATACAGAAGAAGCTAATAAGAAGACTCAAAATGAAAGAGGTTCTGCATAGTACCATCCATAGCTTTGTTTCTTACCATTGATTCAGTCCCATTATTGCTGATTGAGAGACATGGATAAGCTACTGTATGCAATGCAAAAATTATTAAGAGGCGGCGGTGGAGTGGAGTGGAGATGCATATGGTGATGTGATGTAGGCAATTGAATGCAGATGGTTGGATGATAGAAATATAAAAGAAAGATGAGCATGCAAGCCAAAGATGGTGATGCGGTGGAGCGGACAGGAGAAGAGTTCATCACTCGGATCTGGCTGCGTATCGCTCCACCTTTGGGTCGTTGAGGTTGATTCCGACCATGGCCTCCCCGAGTCCAGAGCTAACATCAGCGAGGATAGCTGGGTCGCTGTAGTGGGTGACGGCCTGAACGATGGCACGGGCGCGGCGTGCAGGGTCACCGCTCTTGAAGATCCCAGAGCCAACGAAGACGCCATCACATCCAAGCTGCATCATGAGCGCCGCATCCGCCGGCGTGGCGACACCCCCGGCCGCGAACTGGACAACAGGGAGACGTCCGAGCTGCTTGGTCTGCATCACCAAATCATACGGCGCGGCGATGCGCTTGGCGTAGACGAAGACCTCATCATCATCCATGTTCCTGAGCTTCCTCACCTCCCCCATGACGGAACGGACATGCCTGACGGCCTCAACGATGTTCCCCGTCCCCGCCTCCCCTTGGTACGGATCATAGCAGCACCCTCCCGAATCCTCCGGAGCGCCTCACCGAGGTCGCGACACCCACAGACGAAGGGGACACGGAAGTTGTGCTTGTTGATGTGATGGTCCTCGTCGGCGGGAGTAAGTACCTCGCTCTCGTCGACGTAGTCGACGCCGATGGATTCCAGGATCTGCGCCTCGACGAAGTGGCCGATGCGTGCTTTCGCCATGACGGGGATGGTGACGGCGCGCTTGATGTCGCGGATGAGGCCCGGGTCCGACATCCGTGCCACGCCGCCCTGGGAACGGATGTCGGCCGGGACGCGTTCCAGCGCCATCACCGCGCAGGCGCCGGCCTCCTCCGCGATCCGGGCTTGTTCGGGCGTCACCACGTCCATGATTACCCCGCCACGCAGCATCTGCGCCAGGCCCACCTTGACGGAGAAGGTGGCGGACTTGGGCTGCTTCGAGGGCTCCAGGAGTGCGGCGCCGTTGTTGCCGTACACCGTCACCACGCCGCTGCCGTCGGACGCCATTGTTGGGGTGGGTGGAGGGGATTCGGATGGAATGGAATGGATTGGAGAAGAGGGAAGGAAGGGTTCTAGAGGGGACGGACGGGCGGCCGGCCGCTTTTGGTTTCCTCGATCCGGGAGCCTCTATCTATCCTCTTGTATCGGGAAGGTTCAGGTTTAGAGAGGGGCGGCGGCGGCGGGGTGGGTGGTAAATGGGGGAGGAGAAGAGGAATGATGATGGGCCACTACCCTTCACTTGTGGTGTTTGTAACGGGCGGCCCAAATCGGAGTGGGCTCAACCGCCTTCACTTGTTGCTGCCTCTGTTTGCTCCACTCCATTTGCAGTGCCACTTGACCTCCCCTAATATCTGCTGCTGCTGACAGAGACGCCTATGGTAGATAAGCAGCCAAGTCCCAAAGCTACTCCTAGTAAATTGCTTCAGCTGACGAATCCAACCTCACCTTGGCTTCCTTGTTCCTTTTCCTCCGCACTGACTGAACAAAGCTAGCTAAAATATTACACGAGCCACTACTTTCCAAGATTTTTTCTACTACACCTTGACTTGCTTTTTCATTACATTATTATTATTATTATTATTATTATTTGACAGCATCACACATTGCATTATTATTATATATATACCGTGCATACCATGCATACATATAACAACAGGTGCAGCTTTTTCTCGTTTTCTTTGTTAGGGAGAGAGGGTGCCTTTTGATGATTCTTCAACAAACAATAAATACACCACGCTGAGTGGACAGTACAGAATCATATCAAAGGAAACCATAGAAAACAAGAGCTGGATGGATGGAGCAGAGGAATTTGGTTACCGATGATGGCATCGACAGGCCGGAGGCGCACATTTTTCATCACAAACAAAACCCAATGCTGCAATTCCATTACTTTCTTGATGAAATGGACTGCAACAGACAAAAATCAAACTGTGATCAGGACGAAGGCGACGTCTCTCCCTCTCTCTCCCCCCAAATATCCTTGCTGCTGCTGATGCATTTGGATGAGCTGTGATTGGCTCAGGGACCTCCACCAGGTTGAGTTCCCACACACACACACACTCACGAGTCAGTCAATCAGGACTTGCTTTCTTCAGTGCCAAGAAACTAATCAAACAACAAGAGAGCTCCTTCCTTCCAAATGCACTCATTCTGTCGGTCCAGCTTTATTTCCTTTCTTCTTCCTTTTGTCCTAGTTTCTTGAATACAGCCCAGCCCAGAACATAAATTCAGTCGCCCCAACAGGAACTGTATCCAGTAATAGGCCCCACCCAGCATTCCAGTGGGCCGTGGTGCGCAGGCCCAGACCACACGGCCCGGTGCCTCTTTTTTCTTTTCGGACAAAAATGTGGACGTAGGTGGACTGACACGTCACTTCTATTTCCTCCCTCCTCTCTCTCTCTCACCGTGCCTTAATTTGGGAGGACCAAAGCACGGCTTAATTTGAGACAAAAAAAACATCGATCCGATCATGGGGCACTTTTTCCCGTATACGTCCTGGCACTGATCTAAAATTAGCGAGATTATTATTAGGTCAGTCTCAATGAAGAGTTTCACCTCCTGATTTTCAAGATGTAAAACTTTGGCATGAAATAGTCATCTCCCTCAATGCACAGTTTCATTGTACAATTTTATAGGCTCAAAGGTCCCACAGCCTCTCTCTCATTGCATGGTTTAATTGAATAGTTTCATGGTGAAACGCTATTTGTGTCTCAATGGGGTTTCACACCGTTTCCAACACATTTGAAACAGTGTCCAAAGGTTTCAAAACTTTTTCCTTCTCTCTCCTAGGTGTTTCATGCAAAAAGTAAAATTTTACTGATGTGGCGCTGCATTTAATGTGCATAAAACTCTAATGAAACTCCCATTGAGACTAGCCTTATATCGATCAGGCCGCGGCTAAACAATGACCAAATCTTCTCTGTTCCTATTGGCAATGCATGCATCCATTCGCAACAAAAGTGGCGTAACACCACTGGCTGTGCTTGCTTGCATTTGATATATATAAGAGGAGCAGGAGGGGCATGTCGACCATATGCGGGTGATGAGTGCACAACAGATCCAACAAGCTAGTTACTGCTCTTTTCGTCCGGGACTCCACGGTCACGGTGCTGCTTCTGTCCGCTCCCACAGGGGCTTTCCGTCCTTGCCGGCAAGGATCGACGCCCTGTTGCCCAGGCCTGGGCGGCGAGGACGGCAAGCCTCTCTTGGGGTGGATGGCAGTACCACCCTGGCCATGGAGTCCAACTATACTTCATCGCTGATGGTGTCGTACGTGTTCAGGTAAGGAGGGGTATATATTCGGTTTTCGATCGATACGTTCTTCAATATTATTGGAAATTAACATGCATTCGGTTCTAGAAAATGGGAATCGATTGGTATTTGGTTCAAAGAAAAGGAACCGAGCATTTTTGTTTCCAGGTTTTTTTTGGGTTCAAACTGAACCTATTAGATTTTGTTACCAGAAGTTAACACACAAAAAAATATGCAGATTCTCAAGCACGTACATTTAGGTAAAACTACCTCTATTTTAGATATAATAATAATAATTGATAAGGGGACATCTTGGTCCCCACACTCTTTGAGGTGTTAGATCTAGATAACACACTCTGCCAAGTTAAATGGCCTATATGTGTTTTTATAAGTTTATGGACATATATATGTACATTTTGAGAGTTTGGTGACCTAAATGACACCCTCTCGCTAAGTTTACCGTTGGTGCATTTTACTTTGATTTTTGTGTGATAGGATATTAATTGTGACAGGACATTTTGACAGCATTTTACTCGATCACAGCTCACAACAACCTCATGAGTTGTTGTGAGTTGTTTTTTCTTGCCAAACACCTATTTCAAAAAACAGCTTTACCCATAGTTTCTCTTCTTCTCTCACAGGTGGATGAAGTGGGAGAGAGCTGAAAATAGTAGCTTATCCTAGCTCTCATTCAATTCTCAGCTCTCATTCAATTCTCTCTCATCATATGCATGAAGTTATTGGGGAAACTATTTTTACTAAACATTCTTTTAAAAGAGCTTATGTTCATCTAAAGAGTTACCGTGTGAAGTTATTTTTTAAAAAATAGCTTCACCAGTGAAGTTGAGTTGTACCAAACTGGACCTTACGTATATTTGCAGGACATTTACATTGGCATCACAGACGTGACAGCACATTTATATGGTAGTGGTATCGCTTGAGAAAACCATATATGAACACACTGAAGTCGAGTTTTATTCGCTCATCAGCCGGCATGCATGCAGCTGCAGAGCAGGTGTGTGTGACACTCCGATCTCCACAACATACGTACAGAACCAACAACACCACGTACGTACGTACACAAATACAACGTCGGCGGCGGCCGTCGGCCGTCGCGCATCAGTCATCATCGATCATTAGGTACGCAGGAAGACATCGAGCTCGAGCACGGCGTCGTTGGCCCCACGCCAGCTGGCCGTCTTCCAGAGCACGTATCCCATGGCCATTCGGAACCGGCCGGTGCCGCCGACGACAGAGAGCTCGCGCACGGGCGCCATGACGTCGTTCCGTCCCATCACCTCCACCGTGCTGCCGGTGTCGTAGCCGTTGTAGTCGGTGAGCACGACGTTCATGGACAGCAGCAACGCGGGACGGCCCTCCTCATCCTGTGACGCCAGCACGTAGGTCCCCTGCGCGCGGCCCACGGTCCTGACGACGCCCGGCTCGGCCCCTCCGTCAGCACGTCGTCGATCACCGTCGTGTCGCCGAACCGAAGGCCGCCGGTGCCGGGGAGCACCGGACCTGTGCCGTTCACGATCACCACGGCGGTTGGGTACCCGTCGTGCATGTAGAAGTGCAGGTGGTGCATGCCGGCGTCGGCGGCCGGAGCGGGGCGGATGGCCGCGGCTTGCTGCAGCAGCTGGAGCGTAGCAACAATGGCCACCAGCAGGGCTGCTGCCCAAGGATACATCGTGGCTTCTTGTGAGATGAGATGTGTGGCCGTGGTTACTATGATGTAGCAGTATTATCTATATATATACACATAGCGCTTGCAGGTACATCATTGCAGTCAAGAATTTGTTGAGTTCCATTGCAGACAAGAATGCATGGGATCAACCCTATCTCTCTACTTCCATTCCATTATTGCTTTGCTTGATGTCCATTGCTTGCTCAAGTTGACCTGTTGCAATAAGAGGAAATGCACTTTTAGATGCTTTTGCGCCATAATAGGAAAACTTGGACATACAGGATGGCTCATATCTTTAGTACATCCGTATCGCGCCACCGTTGAAGCCGGTGCTTCTTGTTTGTGTGCCTTCGTACGCTTCGGCCAATTCTTTTTGGCTAAGGTGTGCGACGTGTAAAACTCTAATTTCCCTTAATAGAATACGTGCCAATGGTACGCTTTCGAAAAAAAAAAACGGCTCATATCGGCTCTTCTTTGCGATCGAGTTGTGCGCGCGATCACTGAACCCTCGCAGACTCCCACATGTAATGTTCTCATAGTGCGATTTGATTTTCTCACACCCAGCTTTATTCAAAATATATATAATGAATTTTATACATACACTATATATTATTGTATACTATTGCATTCTTTATGAGCTAGGCTTTGACTGAAGCAACAGCTTTTCTGACAAAGAGGAAACAATGAATTATCTGACAAAGGGGATCGGATTGGTTAGATTCGACAGGTTATGAATAGCAAACATCTTATTATATGCCACTTGCTCAATTGGCTCTGTTCTTCATAGAACACAACAAGTAGATATATTTCACAACATATCTTATAAGGAAAACAATATTGAAGGTCTATTCTAATTGTATATTCCATAGTCGCATACTAAACAATAGTTAATGTAGAATTCAGACTCTTTCTTTTAGTGTAGTTGTATGCTTTTATGTAGAAGTAGTCCAAAGTGATAACTATGAGCCTTGTTCCTAAATCGATGTTAATTTGCAGCAAAATCGCGAACAACAAAAAGAAACCCCTCTATCCCGAATACAGCTCCTTGCTCCCACCCATGGTTGTCTTGACGGCAACCGCGCTAAGATCAATCTTGTTGCCTCTGACCCACACTTGGACAAAAGTTCAGAAAGCTTATTATTCTCCTCCTGGATTGGTGGTCGTCTCTGCCAAAGTGGCCAGGTAGACACATGAAGAAATCAGATTGTATGCAAAGGCTGAAAATAAGTTTCATTCGTCTACATGCCCTTCAGAGACATATCATTGGATGTCCACTGGAACTGCAAAGTTTAAACGATTTAGAAATTTAAAACGAACTTTCGCAAAAGCTGAAGTAAAATTAGACTTTTTCGTGTGGCCTAATGCGGCGCAGTCCAGATGCAAGCGCCATCCATCCGTGCACTGCTGCTGTGCTTTTAAGGCCGGCCCGGCACAAAAGGTGGCCCGACAGGCTGTGCCTGGACTACCAATTTGGCACGAAGCCCGTCAAGACACGGGATGTCTTGTAGGCCTGGCCCCCATCGGGCTGTGGGCCGGCCCTTTGGCCATCTATAGCTTTTTTTTTTTTTGAGAATGACACAAGATAACGCAGACATTCACAACACGCACGCACACCCACCCCTATGAACACACGTACGCAGACTCTACCCCTATGAGCACCTCCGAAGGACTGAGCACCCGGCAGATCTGGAGATTCTCGAAGTCACCATTGGCGCCTCGTCGGCATCCACACGTTGTGACGTAGCTTGACCGCCATTTGAGCCAAGACCCTTTCACTTTTCATCCTGTCGCCGTTGGAGCTGGACAAGATTGAATACTTTTCCCAGTGATAGAGATATTCCGGGTGTTGTCTCGTGCACCTTCTTCGATACCGACACTAATTAATTAGCTCCTGGAATGGTCTACGGTGCCGGATTTTCTGTTAATTATTATTCCCAGACAGTGTACGATGTTGTTATCGTAGGTCCCATCTCACCTAATGGTGCTGTTTGTGGGTTCTGACATCATATCACACCTGGAGTACGAAGAAACCTACAACAACAACTACCATCGTCAGGCTACTCGACCAAACATGCATCACAAACACTCAGCGATGGCATCCTCCCTCCTCTCCGTCCTCCTCATCGTCGTATCGCTGTCATCATCGCCGCCACAGGTCATCCTGGCGGCGGACGCCGACGACGACGGGACCACGCACCTGCACTTCTTCATGCACGACATCGTGGCCGGGAGCAACCCGACGTCGGTGCAGGTGGTGAAGGGCCCAGGCGCCGCCACGGGGTCGTCGATCTTCCCGGGTCTGGCGTTCGGCGACACCTCGGTGATCGACGACTTGCTGACAGAGACGTCGTCGCCCACGTCCGCCGCCGTGGGCCGCGCGCAGGGCTACTACATGATGTCGTCGCAGTCGGGCATCGTGCTCATGGTGGTCGCCAACCTGGTGCTCACCTCGGGGGACCACAACGGCAGCACGGTCGCGGTGGTGGGACGGGACGACGTCGCCGCCGATGTGCGGGAGCTCGCCGTCGTCGGTGGCACCGGTAAGTTTAGGATGGCTACTGGGTACGTGCTGTGGAAGACGGCCAGCGCGAACGGACCTGACGCTACCATCGAGCTCGACGTGCACGTGAGGACGCCGACGGGAAACGGCGGCGGCAGCAGCAGTACTAGTGCTGGTGGTGCCGGCAAGCGGGCTGGTGCAGCAGGGTGGGTCAGTGCGTGCGTCGTCGCCGTTGTTGTTGCGGTGGTTGGATCCGGCGTCTGGTGATCATCGTCAGCTGGAGTGCAGTGGTTCGTTTGGTGACATGTTGATGATAATGTTGTTGTTTTGGTTATTAGACATCTCATTACAAAGATTGGTTTGTCCCATGGAAAATTGACTCAGTTGCATGCATATATAATTAAGGAGTTTGGATGCAACATCATGAAGGCTACATTAGTTTTTTTTTAGAGGTCAACTTATGGGGATCCTTCATTTTAATTTACAAATGCTCAGGCAAGCCGAGCGGTAAAAAGGGTGCAAACACCTAGTACATCTATGTTTTTTTTAATTTGAAACAAAATTTGAATCTGACAATGCCTTTTTCTATTGGGAGAGTAATGATTAACAGTGTGGATTGGTAACTTACCTCTAGGCATTCCAAAACAACCGACATCTGCTTTTTGTAGGGTTTAAAAACAAACTAGATTTATTGAGAATATCAACATTTATAACAATCTAGAAAATTCTTGGAACCCCTGTATTTCCGTTTGAATGAATGAAACATTGACTCGATTAATTATGCATGCTTATATAGAGATAAGTCGTGAGAGACGGATGGTGGTTACGTTTTTCGAGCGGCGCCTCTCGGGCGACTCGCGAGCGTTCCCATGAGCGATTCCGCCACCGCAAACGATCGTCGGCGACGCCGGTCTCCATGCTTGCAAGCATAGAGGCGGCGCTTCATCCTTCGATCCGAAGCTGGCCACGGCTTCCTCACAAAGCGTTCGAGGCGGAAGGAGGAAAGGGCGAAGGGGAGTTTGGGTTTGAAGCAAACCCTCCGCCATCGCTTGATGTTCCTTCGTCCCTCGTCGCCGGGATGTGAGTTCTCTCGACCCTCTACTTCTTACGCATCTCATAGTCCTTCCTTCACAACGGAAAGTCCCGTGCACGACCCCCCCAAAAGTTGGGGGCAAGGAACCAATTGTGGCTTCGTATGCCTTTCCTGTCGATCCAACATCGCGGAGTCTGCGACGGATTGATAATATGAGCAAGTTTCCCTTCAAATCGATTTTGGGAAATACGGTCATGCTCAAACATGCTCCAATTGAGTTGACCTGGGGTGCTGAACCGGCTCGCCATGGATTCCCCGGTCATATGAAACAGGGGAAGGAGGAAGGTGGAGATCCGGTGGGACAGAATGTCAGCCACGGTGGTTCAGGTCACCGCCTAAGGTGCGAGATAATCCTTGGGATACTCGGACCCATACCGGAACCCGGGGACACCCGGTGTATTGCGCTTGGTGGGTGTAGGTGGTGAGAAAAGCTGGGAAGGTGACCCCCGCAAGGCACCCATCTCCTACCAAGGTGCTAACCCAAATGGCGTTTCGGATCCAAACCCTAGAGCCAATATTCTCCCCAACCTCACGAAGTTCGTGGGGCACTTTTGGGGAAAGAGCTCAAAATCCTTTGTGCAAGCCGTCAAATCTTCCCCAGCCCCCCAAAGTAAAAGTTCGAGATGAACAGAGGAAGAGGTAGGAAAAATGATTGGAACAATCAAGGACGAAGAAATCGGGGGTGGGGAGGGAATAGAGGTGGCGGTGCTCGAGGGCATGGAGGAGGAGGCGGCCGTGGGGATGGTCACTTCGCTCCAGGCATCGGTGGGGGCGGACAACCGGAGCCAAGGCGTGATGATGGAGGGCAACATGCGGGTGGATCCGGTGGTTCTCGTGGTGGAGGTCAGCGTGGTCGCGGCTTTGATCCAAACCGTGGCCTAGTCTAGCAAAGGAAGATCGGTTCAGTGACAAGGCACCTGTGAATCCAGTCATACAAGAAAGTGGTGCTGCTACAACCTCCAAGTGGGAAGCCCACAAGGTGGATCCATTGGAACAAGAAGAAGGATGGGGTCCCAAGATGGATGCGGGTGGTTCCAGTAGTAATCAACCACTTCAGGGAACAAGCAAGAGCAAAGCTGAGGTAATTCCTGATCCTGGGCAACAGCTAAGATGTGAGATATGTGGGTACACAAATCATGCTACCAGTGAATGTAGGAGGATGCTTTGTGAGATATGCAATGATAATAGCCATTCTACATATGACTGTTCAGCTTGTTTAGCTTGGAATGTTGGTCCCGAACTTTGTGCTGTACAAGTAGAAGGCCAGAGCTTCTTTTACATTGATGAGATTCTTGATACTAAATTGGCAAGAGATAGGTCCAAAGATCGCTTTGATCATCGTGGATCGAGGGAAATGCATCTGCTAAGGACATAGAATTGTTGTTTGCTAATCTGCTGGGATCTGACTACTGGAAGTGGTCAGCTAAATACAAAGGTGACAAAGTATACTCTCTGAGATTCCCCAATGCCAAGATGGTCCAGCAATGGAGTCAAATGAAAAACATGACTCTCAAAGGAGGAGAAGCACAGATCAGGATTGATCAGTGGGTATCATCTACTGGATGTAAGGGCAGACTACAACAAGCTTGGTTCAGGGTATCAAATATCCCTGATGACCAAAGATCCATTCTGACCCTGGCCAAGGTGGGGGGTTTGGTTGGCAAAGTGGATGAGATTGATGAGAAAACAAGGTATAGACCTGATTATGTGAGGATGCTGATATCTTGCGAGATGTAACAAAAAGTGCCCAAGACTGCAGATGTTGTCTTAGGACAAAGTTGAATATGAGTTTGGCTTTGAAAGAGAATTTGTGGAAGGAAGCATAGAAAAGGTATTACAGATTGGCACTTCTGAGAAAGATGACCAACCACCAAACAAGAAACCTAGGGGATGGTCCTAGTGACCCCGGAAAGAACAACAAAGATGATGATAGCATAGCAACCGATAAACAAGCTGGCAAGAAAGTGATGAGCTCAAGACCACCCAAATTCCAGAGAGGAGGATTAGTGGAAATTACGATAAATTGATGAAAGTTGCCCGTAAAAATCTACTCCAAAGATTATGTCTTCCCACTTGAAAATGTGAACAAGACTATGGTTGATGTGGAGTCCGAGTCCGAAATGCTCTTTGGGGCTACACTTGGGGTGCTTGAATGAGAAAACTCAGAAACATGAGCAAAATTTCAAGCATAGTAAGAGTTGGAGTATGCAAGAGGAGAGTTTAGGCCAAGAGAATACTGTTGCAAGTGTAATTCAAGAAATGATAACAGAAAGAACAATCAAAAGCCCTGATGTTATGGATTCTGAGAACAAAGTCAGTAAGATATCATATTCTCCAGAAATATTCCTGAGTGAAGACAACATTGTCAACACCCAGGAAAGCCTACCTGAATATGATGAGGAACCAAGGGTCCCTTCAACTGTGAAGAATATGGATATGATGACAAAGGTTCTAAATGAGGAAGGAGTTGGAGAAAATGGTGAGGAACCTAGGGTTTCAACAACCATGAAGAAGATGGATTTGATGGATGTTGTATCTGGTGAAGCTGATGTTGGGGACAAGGCAAAGGATGGTTCCGGGGACATCATGATGGAGGAAAATGATAATCAGCACAAGAAGGAAGAAGGCAAAAAGGACCAACCAATTGAACCAATCAGAAGGAGTGAGAGGTTATCCAAGGATAACAATCTCACCACTAAAGAGAAGAATGAGAAGATAGCTAAGAAGAGAAACTTGGAAGGTAACAAATCTGACCAGAATATGTTTTCTACGCTTTACATATTGATGAAATTGATGAATTATCTTCTTGCATGGGTATAGAAATGGGTGGTAATAAACTAGAAACTTTTAACTTGTTAAAAGAACTTGAGTGTGCTAGACATGAAATGTTTGTGAAACAAAGAAGTAATTGAAAAGAACAAGTTGATGAACAATTAGATAAGAATGAGCGGAGTCTCTGTCGATATTGAATTAGGCAGAGAAGAGTGCTCGACACGTAAGATTTTATGTTAGTGTTATCTAAAAAGAAGAAAAGAGAAAGAAAGCAAAAGATCAAATTCTCCCCATCTATTGATAAGGGGAAGAAAAACTGGAGCTGGAAAGTCCAAATCCCGAAGATCAAAAGGGGTAGGAAGCCTAACCCCGATGGTGTAAAGAAACAAAGACAAAAAGTATCATAAATGCAAGGCATGATTTGGAACCTGTAGAGGCCTCGAAAAAAAGGGGTCTCTACTTATCTAAAAAAATCTTATTTTCCAATATGAGCTACACATTGTTGGTATTCAGAAACAATGGTGGAAAGTTATGATGAAAAGATAACAAGGAATTTTGATCCAAACCAAGACTACCTTTGGCTATGGAAGCCCTCCAGAGGTAGATCCGTGGAATTATAGTGGGCATAAAAAGAGATTTATATGTTGTAAACAATTTCAAAATTGGTGAATATATGATCCGTGGATCTTTGGGATAAGCGCTAAAAGTAAAATGGAATTGTATCATTGTATATGGTCCCGCTCATGAGGAACTCAAAGAGCAATTCTGCTGGAATTGGCTCAATTCGTTCGAGAATAAAAAACCTTTATTCATAGGGGGACTTCAATATAATTAGATATGCACATGAGAGAAATAAAAATGATGTTGTTCATCAACAATCTGGTTTGTTCAATTCCTTAATTAGCATGTTTGAACTCAGAGAATTGTCAATGTCTGGTGGAAAGTTCACTTGGACTAACAATCAGGAGATACCAACATTGGTAAAATTAGATAGAGTACTAGTTACTCATGAGTGGGAAGATCTTTTTCCATTAGCCTTGATTAAAAAAAAATTACCCGAGAGCTCTCTCGATCATAACCCCCTTATTATATTATCTGATAATGGGCAACAAATGAAGAGCAAGTCATTTCAGTTCAAATTTGAGCTTAGTTGGTCGCAAAAATCCTGAATTTTATCACCATGTTGAAAGGATTTGGAATACACATTGTAATGCAAAATCTGCATTGGATAAAATCCAAAGAAAAAATAAAATTGTGCAAGCAATATCTTAAAAGGGTGGGGTGTGAATGAACACACCATAATGAGAAAAAAAGGAGAAAAGAGTTACAAGAAGAGTTGATAGAGCCGAAGAGGTGAAGAAAGTAACAACATGACTACATATATGTGGACTAGAAAAATGGAAGTAATGAAGGAAAATCTTGATTTACTTCAGCAAGAAGAATTATATTGGTATAATAGGTCACATGAAAATTGGTTGCATAATGGAGACCTAAATATCAAGTATTTTCACAGAGTAGCTAATGGAAGGAAAAGTAAGAATACTATCCTCTCCTTTGAAAAAGATGACCAAATTATAGAAGGGGATGAAGAAGTATCGAAGCATGCAACCGAGTACTACTCGAACTATTTGGGCTCGCCCCTATTTTTGATATGAATATCAATGAGGATATATGGGATGAGGCACATAAAGTTGATGAAGAAGATAACACATGGTCGTGCGCACCATTTTCTGAATTAGAAATATGGAACGCACTCAAACAAATGGAGAAAAATAAAGCATCCGTCCCGATAGCATGCCAATTGAATTTTATCGTGCATGTTGGCATATTGTAAAGAATGATATATTGCAACTTTTTGATGATTTTCATAAGAATAATGTGGATATAAGTAGAATTAACTATGGAATAATCACTCTACTTCCCAAAGTGGTCGATGCTTCCAAAATTCAATGAGTACAGCCCATCCGTCTCGCTGAACTCGCCAAGCATAAAATTGATAACCAAAGTCCTAACTTTGAGATTAGAAGGTGTGGCTGAAAAAAACTTATACATCGTGCACGTCATTCATGAAGGGCGTGAATATCATGAGTGGAATTCTATCCCCGCATGAAATCTTGCATGAGACAAAGATAAGAAAAGAATGTGGAGTGATTTTAAAAACTAGACTTTGAGAAGGCATACGACAAAGTGAATTGGTCCCTACTGTTTAGATGCCTCAAGGGTAGAGGTTTCAAAGGTGATCTATGGTGTAGGTGGATTGAGCAAGTAGTGGCCGGTGGAACTGTAAGTGTGAAAGTGAATAATACAATAGGCCCTTATATCAAGAGTTACAAAGGAGTAAGGCAGGGTGATCCTTTGTCTCCAATTCTCTTTAACTTTGTAGCTGATTGCTTGACCAGAATGATTTTACAAGCACAGAGAAATAACTTGGTGGTGGGATTAATTGATCATATTATACCTCATGGTGTGGCTATTCTCGCAATATGCGATGACACTATAATATGTTTGAAACATGATGTGGAGAAAGCTAGAAACATGATATTGCTTCTCTACCTATATGAAATGATGGCTGGGCTCAAAATCAATTTTAACAAGAGTGAGGTGGTGATGATTAATGATTTTGATAATATTGGAATAACATATGCAAAATTTTCAACCGCCAGATTGGCTATTTTCCAATTAAGTATCTAGGTGTCTCTGTGAGCCCTAGTAGACTGCATGTGATAGACTGGACTCCCTTGATGGAAAAGAGTGCTAAAAAGGCCGGAAATTTGGATGGGGTCTACATTGACTATTGCTGGTAGATCTGAATTAATCACTTTGCAAGCTTAAACAATTCTCCAATCTATCATATGTCTATATATCTCTTTCCAAAAACTGTGGTGAAGAGTATTGACAAAGATAGGAGATCTTTCTTTTGGCAAGGAGGTCATACAAAAAAAAATACCACTTAGTCAAGTGGATAAAAATAAGTAAAAGTAAAAAGAAAGGTGGTCTAGGTTTGAAAGATATAAGGAAGCTGAATATAAGCCTCCTATGTAAGTGGTGGTGGAAACTTGAAAATGTAGAAGGCTTATGGCAGCAGATTGTAAAATTCAAATATATAAGAGGAAAAACTGTCACAACTGTTAAACATAAACAAAGTGACTCCCCAATTTGGTCTGATCTCTTAAAAGTCAAGAACCTCTATCTGCAAGGAAGGAAAATAGTGGTCAAGGATGGTGCTTCTACCTCATTGTGGCATGATAATTGGTTAGAGATGATCCTCTCCACATTATACATCCCGTGCTTTACAAATTCTGTAATCAAAAAAGACATTACTTGTTGCTTTCGCCTCTTAAGTGGTACAGTCCAGTTGACCTTCAGCAGATGGTTAAGTGGTGATCTGCTTGTGGAGTGGCTGGATCTGAAAGAACATATCTTCAGTCAGAACCTGTCTGCTGAAAATGATAAATTATGTTGGAAATATGAGAAAAATGGTAAATATAGTGTCAAATCAATGTACAATGCTATGACTGTTAATGATGCTGGTCCAAATCATAAGAAGATCTAGAAAGCAAAAAGTGCCCGCTAAAAATAAAGATTTTTATGTGGCTTCTTGCTAATAATGCTATTTTAACTAAAGATAACTTGTTAAAAAGAAACCGCAAGGGAGTCCGTAGTGTTATTTCTGCACACAAGATGAAACTGGGAACATCTTATGTTTTCATGTCCAATTGTTAAAATGTATATATGGGCAACCATTGCTGCCAGCATAGGTGCCAATGATATTCCAAGGTCATTTGAACAGGGTTGGATTTGGTGTGAAAAAAATGGTTGCCTATGGGACAGCAGTTTCATGCCATTGGGTTAGGGGCCATTTATTGGTCTATCTGGAAGAAAAGAAATGCAATTTGCTTTGAAGGGAAAAAAATTAAACAACCCTTTGGAAATTATATGTCATGCCTGTGGCCTAATGAAATTCTAGGCAGGTTTATTGAAAGAAGAAGATAGAATGGTGTGGTCACAGGCTGTTGAGGCAACTTTGAAGTTTGCTGTCAACCTCTTGCAACAAAAATCATGCTACAAACTCCAGGATGCTTACTACGGGAGATGAAGCTACAAGGGTGATCATTGGAGATGAAGACGAAGCTGCTGGTACCTCCAGGAGGATTACAGGCGACGATGACAATGGTGCGGCAGAGGCGGAAGACTGATCAAGTCTGCAGGTGCTCCACAAGCCAAAGCTGGATCCAACCTGGAGTGCACAGTGAAGATGAATGTGAATGTTGTCTTTTGAGCATGATAAACTGTAGCTGCTTGGGGTTAACTTGTCCCCCATGGCTGTCTTTTTTTTGTTCTTGGACTGTAGCTGCTTGGGGTTAACGTGTCCCCCATGGCCTTTTATTTTCTGAACTCCTCTCGTATGCTGCCTGAACGATCTCAAACTTGCTGTATTTCCATTTTAAGTAATGGAAATGGTTAAAATCCCTTGTTCGAAAAAAAATGCATGCTTATATAATTAAGGAGTACGTTTGGATGCACCATGAAGGCTACATTAGTTTTTTTAATTTGTAACAAAATTTGAATCTCACATGGCCTTTTCAATATGGAGAGTAATAATTAACCGTGTGGATTGGTCACCCAAGTTTTAATTAGCGGGTTATCGAAAATAGCGGCACCTTTTTTTCACGAGCTATTCAGCTATAGTGGCGCTATGACAGAATAGTGTTTTTCCAAAAAAAAGCCAACATGAAAACACCAGTCATTTGATTCTAAAAACATGGTAAATATAAAATTTGATTAATATAATTATGTTTTTAATAGAGTAAAATACTAAATTAGTAGCAAATGATCATTGATAAGTAGGAAATGTAAGTAAATGTCACTGTTGAGTTCTCAGTCGAAAATGAGAAGATTAGTGGGGCTATAGAGGGTGATTAGTGCCGCTATAGCGATCAAAAATCACATAACGGAAAAAACGAATAGCTTAGCGCGAGGCTCTTTGGTAGCTATAGCGGCGCTTATAGCCCGCTATTTAAAAACAGGGTTGGTCACTTATGCTTTAAAAAAACAAACTAGATTTATTAAAATATTGACATTTATAACTTATAATATTTTATCATAACATTAATTATACTCCATTGATCTATAGAATAAATAAACAAACTAAATAATAGGGTTGTCTAGTTCAACACCTATGTGTTTTTTAGCAATCCAACACATGAATTTTATTGGCCATAGATCAAGATCCAACAACCCCCATTTCTTCTACCTCCAGCCTCCTTCATATAACACAATCACATATCAGAGATCATAGATCATAAGGGACAATTTTTTTCTATGGAAGGACAAGAGACAATTTGTAGATATAAGATGGGATTGCAATTGTTATACCAATGTGTAGAGGTAATGATCCAATCACTGAGATGAACACAATCAATCACAATGAAGCCAATCACTGGGAGACAAGATGACACAATCATTTTTCTCCCGAGGTTCACTTATGCACCGACAAACTAATCCCCGCTTGTCGACTCAACACTTCGATGGTTCCCCGGTGAGGCCCACAAGCAAAAAAACCGCAAGGCACCGCAAGACACAACTCGCAAGTGAGGTAACTCAATGAAATGTGCAATGTATTAAAGTAGCAATCTGTCACTCCGACAGGGAAGCTCACAAACCCCTTACAATCCGCAGGAGGTGACCAAGAACAATCATCTTCTCTTGCCAACACCTCCACCAATCTTCAAGCTGGCTAGGAGTTGGTACTCTCCAAGAGTAACAAGAAATCCACCGCCACAACAATCTTCATGTGCCACTAGACTCAACAAGCAAGCAATGCACTAAGATCTCTCCCAAATCAGACCAAGAAATGCACAAGCAAGCAATGGAGTGAGTGGGAGTAGTTCTCCAAGAGTAACGCTCGGCCCTTGCGTCCGTGCGACAGCCATCACCACTTGCTCTGGTCGGCTGCATTGGACACGCGCGGCTCAACGTCCGGTGCACCACGCAGCTTTTCACAACTTTTTTCACTTCACTCTTGCTTCTCATTTGCTACGCACACAAAGTGTACTCTATGTGTACGTGTGTTAGCATTTTATATTTAAACCAGCCAACATTTCAAACGGATAAAGCAAAAATTTTATATTGGTAGCATTTTCTAAATCATGTTTAAGAAAAACTATTGTGTCATCTAAATATTGCAGCAACATTACCCCATTGGGTACAATGTGATCAATCAACCCTGTAACTAGACTATTTTCTTTGTGGTTTGTGCACTATCTTTGTCAAACAAATGCATTCCATTGTTAATCTTATTATGATAGAAATATGACGACGATATATTTCTCATAAATTTAATTAATCCTTGGATGGAAAAAGCCAACGCGGTACAAAAGTGTTCTGGAAACAAGTAGGTGATGGACACGACAGTTGACCACATCGCGGGCTGGTTTGGTGATGCTGCCTCCATAACTACTCTAAACAACACAATAAAGTGTTCTCGATCGAATGGATGGAAAAAAAGGGATTAAAATAAATAAAAGCGAGCGTGAACGTGAAGGCACATGGTCGCGCACAAAGTAAGCAGAGCAATTCCCTTGGGTCCTGCCTATAGATCTCTTATTCCACGTGTCGTGGACTAGCTTAGTGGTAGGTGAGCACAACAACTACTGCATCAAGTCCGGATGCATCTTAATTCAGATTTGTTAGTTTCATAGTTTGGTTACTCCCTAGCTACTAGAAATCACTAGCTCAACAATCATCACAAATTGGCTGACCTGCAGAGAGCAAGAAACAGAGGAGTACTAGTCAGCTAGGAGAGGCCTGATAGCAGAGGTAGCCTGGCCTACGCAGGGACAGGCAGCACATGCTGTGTATGTTATCTAAATCCATCATCAGATGTCCTAAACTAACCCAACAACCCCAGCATCATACATAACACAAGCAGCTATCTCTATCTAGCACATCCATCCATCACCCAGAACCACTCATTCCTTCACGCGCCGGCCGCTAGCTGCCGTTCGCCATGGCCACCACCACCACCACCACACCCTTCCTCCTCCTTCTCCTCCTCGTCGTAGCCACCTCCGCCGCCGTCCTAACGACAGCGGCGGACGACAACGCCACCACCCACCTAACCTTCTTCATGCACGACATCACATCAGGCAGCAACCCAACAGCGGTGAAGATAATCAAGGGTCCAGGCACGACCCTAACAGCCCCAACGCTGGGCATGACGTTCGGCGACACGACGGTGATCGACGACCCGGTGACGTCAACCTCATCCCCGACCTCGGCGGAGCTGGGCCGGATGCAGGGCATCTACATGCTGGCGTCACAGTCGGGCGCGGCGCTCATGGTGTGCGCCAACCTGCTCTTCACGTCGGGGACACACAACGGGAGCACGCTCGCTCTCATGGGTCGTGACGACACCGGCGAGGATGTCAGGGAGATCCCCGTCGTCGGTGGCACCGGGACGTTCCGGATGGCCACTGGGTATGTGCTGTGGAAGACGCCCGAGGGGATTAATGGTACTGATGCTACTGTTCAGCTTGATGTTCATGTCACCACGGATGGCAGTGGTGTGGACGCGCTCGCTCCAGCGCCTGGTGGTGATGGCTCGTCGTCTGACGGAGGGTCGGCGGCGGGGTCTGGAGGATCCAAGTCCAGCTCCGGTGCGGCGAGGAGGATGACCGGCGGCGGATGGGTCGTCGCCGTAGTGGTTGCGGTGGTTGGATCTTGCTGGGTTTGGTGAGCAACCTCCGGTTGACGAATCTTGGACAGCGATGATTGGTTGGACAGCAGGTGCGGTGGTCGGTCGGAAAGTTAGGTGAGGTGTCGGTGTAGTGGGGTCTGGTGTGGTGACTTTCTATGGGTGAGTGCCTGGGCCCACATGTGCTGCTCATCATTTCATTTCAGTAGCTTTTTCCTCTGCTACTTGCAATTATGTGATTTTTAATATAACGAGGCTTTCTTTCCTTGCTTGTTGACAGTCAATCCCGTGCATGCATGCTCTATTACAGTACCTTTTTTTATGAACCTTGCTCTATTATACTACATTACTACGACAAAAACAATTCTAAGAGAGGCCCTTCTTTCTTTGCATATACTGTTCTGTCAAAAACTACTTCTAAAATCACCCCCACCCAAAAAAATTTTCTCTAAGGGCCCGTTCGTTTGCATAGGATCCAATACAGGAGCTAATCGGTTCCTGGCCTGGAATGAGTGGATCCATGTCTGTCACTCATTCCGTGTCAGTACCTGTCTGCATCCATTCCGGCACTTTATCCATTCCATGTCTGCCGTTCGGTTGAGACTGTGTCCATTCCTTGCCTTGCCCATAACAGCCGTGGTGACTCTGACTCAGCTGGGCAATGGCAGAATGAGGAGCATGTTATATAATACAATAATAGCCCTGGTTATATAATTCAATAATATCAAATGAAAGGAAATGTGCAGCCAACGACGGCAATGGCAGAACGAGGAGCATGTTAGCCCGTAGTACATGCACAGGTTCATCATGCTCTCCAGGGGTGGAGCTAGGATTGCTTCTCGCGTCTCGGGGAGGGCTAAATAAAGGAGGATCAATGAAAATCAGGTGATTGCATGATAAATTAAAGACTAAATATAGTAATTGTAAGAGGAAATCAACCTCCCGGCCGGGGCTGCAGCCCGCGCAGCCCGGGCCGTGGATCCGCCCCTGATGCTCTCATACATGTCTAGATAATTGACAGCATCAATACATGAGTACCACAGGTAATGTGGAGCCACAGATAAAGGGCATGCTAGCTACTGCCAAAGGTAACAAAAAGGTGCACCAAAAGGCTGTTATGATCCACTCCTGAAATTACAATCTTTTCTTACACAAACCATTACAAAGTGTACAAATTTGAAGCATAATTTAAACCAGTAGATAACTTGTCTCAGCCTACTCAAGTGTCCAGGCACTTTGTCCAATCCAATGTTTCTTGATCATTGCCTCCTCCCTAAAAAAAAAGACAGCAAGTTTGATTATTTAAGAAACTAATCAGTGCCTTCACAATCTCTATCCCTATCATATCAAACTGAAAGGACAGAGGGTTTCTCTGCCTTATCAAATTGATTCAAAAGAATGATGCAATCAAATTTTGCCACAAGTTCATTAACCATGCCAGTGATGGTTCTTTTCTGTGATCTAAAACTAGCTACAATTATCTTAAGTACTAACATCATAAAAACAGGTCTCTGTTTTGTCCACAAAACATAGCACATCTAAAAAATTGAATCTAACAGTGTGTAACCCATCACTGTAAAAATGCTAACCAGCAAGCTCAATTGATTAGTGAATTTCTTTTCATGCAACTTTACTAACTTTGTAACATATAGAAATAGAAGTGACTGCAGCATATGTGAATCAGCACCTGCTATTAGATTGAAATTGTAAGACTACAAGGAGGAAAAAAAACAAGCCCTAACATGACAGCCATGCAGTCAAATGCATCTCAGCTTATTTATTGCCTAATCTTACTGTCTAAAACCAAGGCCACTATAACAATGAAACCTAAGATGGTGCAGAAAAAATTATCTTGACAAGAAACAACAAGAATTATTATCATTTGTTTTCGCCCACTGTGAATGAATGCATTGAGCGCTTTAGCAAAAAAATGCAGCAAATATCGCTCTGGTTCTTGTCTTTCATGTTTATGCTTTCAGCACTATAACCTGCTCAAGGTAGTGCATCAATCTGTTCTATACTTTCTAAGTGAAATGATCCTATAAAGGCTTTACCATATGTTCCGGTATGTCAAGTAGGGTAACTATTGTTCATTAACCTTAGTCGAGAGCTTATTACAAGAAGAGGACATGAGGCGGCGACCAGTTTGGCAATCAATGGTTCATGTACCACCCTAGGGACATATGACTCGTTGTTCATCGTTTGATGAGTTGGGAACCAACTATGAGCACAATTGTATTAACATCACAATGCAGGTGATAAAAATTTGCCCATCTATATCTGAACTTATGAACATCGTGCAGCCTCCTATATCTGAACTTCTCGAACATCGGTGACTCGTAAGTTCGGTGTTCTTCTCAACATCGGCCGCCACCTATATCCGAACTTCGAGTATCGATGATTGTTAAGTTCGGTGTTAGCATGTGGCCCGTAATGGTAAAAATTTGCATTTATTCGGTTAATCGGGTTCAATATAGGGGGTTTGCATTCTTGGTTAATGTCAATTGAATATTGCAACAGAGGTTTCGGTTAATGTCGGGTTCAATACAGAGATCGTGGGCCAAACCAACCTATAACTCACGTAGCATATTACAAGAACCGGCGAGATCAAGACATATAACTCGTAGAGCATATTACAAGAAGAGGGCTACCATGAGATCAGGGTCAAACCAACCTAGGAATCAACATTTGGAATTGCAGATCTCAATCTCGAAAGGCAAGGAGCATCAAGAACGTAGGAGGGGGATCAAGAACCCTAGCAGGGAGAGAGAACGAAAGGGAGGATGAGGTGACTCACCGGGAGAAGGAAGCGGTCGCCGTTGCCATTGCCTCGCCAGATCCCCACCGCCGCCTCGCGCCGCCCCCAAGATCGCCCTCGCCCTCGAGTTGTGTCGCGCCGCCGCCGCCTCGCGGTCGCCTCGCTGCTGCCCGAGCTCGCGAATCGCGAGTCATAGTCGTCCGTGTCCGCTCCGGAGGGTGAGAGGTGCGGAATGGATCCAAAGCCGCGAAGAGCTAGAGAGAAACCAGGCCAGGCCCGTTTTCATTCAAGTCGGACCAAAACGAACGGGCCTTTTTGCTCCTATCCGAATTGATTGGGTGGTTTGGGGAAAATTGGGATCGAGTAGTGGTGGTTGGGGAAGGATTGATTTGGTGGGGAGGAGTATGAAATGGGGCAAGGGGAATTGGGGATCACCGGGTTTGGGAGGGAAGTGCATACCATTGGCCGGGTGCGGCTCTATGGTCGCCACCGAACCATAGGACGGAACCCGTGTAGTCGATTCGTAGTGGTGCCCGTAGGGCCGATCATCGACGAAGCTCGCGGTGGGCGCATGGTCGACGATCTCGCCCACGCCGGCATCCCAAAGGTGTAGGGCGGCGCGAACTCGGGAGGACGACAAAGGGTGCGGATGTCGTAAGCGCACGCCGCCGATGTAACGGCCTCCGCGGCGCACTTCCGCACTGCAGAGCCGTCGCCGCAGCCTCCGGCGCCGAGGCGATCCGCCCGCTCATCGGGCCTCGCTCCATAGCACGGAGAAGCTCGAGGTTGACGGTCCGCCGCCCAGACCCCGCGAGCCTCCCCTTCGAAGTGCCCGCCCTGTTGTCGGCGGCGACCGCCGCCGTGATACCGGGACAGGGGTTGTAAGCCTCCGGCCGACGTGAGACGGCGGTGAGACGGAGGCGTTCGCTCGCCGTGCCGCCGCCCTAGTCGGGCGCGGCTGACGAGCCCGCGGGTGCGCCGCTGAATCGACTCAAGACACCGAAGCGCCATGTCGCCGCTTCCGCCGTGGTAGCCAGGTGTCGAGCCACCGCTCCTCGTGGGCGACGGGTCCATTTCCGCCGCGCGCGCCTCGGCGCGCCAAAGACGGGGCGCGTCACCCGCCGAAGCCTTGAAGCACCACCGGATCCATCGCTCCTGTGCTCGCCGAACCGCGTGAAGTGCTCGTGAGACGCCGCCGAAGAAGAATCCAGTCCATCGGGCGCTGACCACCGAGCTGATACCGGATGTTAGCACACCGAACAACGAATCACGATAACTCACGATGAATCTCGATAACTCCAACACAGATTACAAGTTCGCCGGCCGGCATGGCCGGTTCTCTCTTCCTTTCCCCTCTCTACTTCTAACTTGACTCTCAAGATGAACGATAGCTGTTCCAGCACAGGACTCCTCTATTTAACTACTCCTGCGCCTTTGGGCTCGCGCCTGGATACAAGCCCATTCGGGCCCCTGGACTCTCTTTGTTGGTGCGGGGCGTGCTCTCTTGCTTCGCTTGGGCTCCTGGACAGTGTCCTGGGCTTCCCTTTGGCAGGCCGGCATGTGGGCTGGTGACAGAATTTTACCTGGCACGAGCACACAATGTCCTTCCTTGTTATGTAGTAGTAGTTGTTGTTGTTTTTTATCTTGAATCACGAATGCCGAAGCCAATCTCCCAGGAGTACAGGTTATAGAATTCCCTAGCCTGTTCAAACGAGTCGAATTTGGTTCCTACTAATGGGTAGAAGATGGGTGCCCCTGGCCGCGATTCTGAACTAGCCATAGCTCTGGATATGACTGTGGTATATTTTTTTTTTTTTTTTTTGCGAAACTTGCTTCATTTAAAAGTAATATTTGGTGTGGAGCAGCTCGGCGGTCAGCGCGTCCACGATAGTTTTTTTTTTTACCGCTGACCGCTCGATTCGCGTTGGGTGGAGCGGATGGCGCTGACTTTGTGGCCTGAGCCGTTACCGGCAAATGTTCTGTGTGGGCCCGGCTGTAGGTGTTGCTGTCGTCGCGTCATTGGCCGTCACCGTAGCGCTGTCTTGCGTTCATTGGCTGGGTCCGGCTGTGGCCGTTGGCAACCTGCCTTCGCACGTCCCTCGTCACGTCGTCCCACGCCCCACGCTTTTGGCTCGCCGCGTCCAAACGGGCAGGTAATCCGTAGGCGGGCGGGGTCACCGACGGTGGGCCGCTTTTGTACACAGCCGCTGAACTTTCGACAACGCCGAGCCTGAGCCGCTGAGCTTTCGGCAAATGGCTGGGACCGTCAGCTGAAACAAAGACCGCCCATGCCACGCCCGCGCCCCCCGCGTCGGCGCGCGAACAGCGCCGTGGTCACCACCGGAAAAAAAAACGAGACGGTGGCGCGTCGTATCCCCTCCCCCCGGTGGGGACATCGTCTTGGTTCGAGTGGGGCCCGTGTGTCATTGGCCGTTGGGTAGCTGCATCTCCCCGGCGCACGCGGTTCCGACTATTTTGGGCGGGGATAAAATCAGCTGGTCCGCTCTTTTCGTTTGCGCCCGCCTTCCATCGCTGCTGCTCGGTGAGTTCTTCTTCCCCTCCCCCGCCGCCGTCTTCCCCTATCTTCCTGGTCGCTCCCAACGCCCGCCACCACCACTTCGCTGAAATTGACCCCTCACACCTTCCCACGCCGCCCGCTCCGGCCCGTCCCCGGTGCCGTGGTGCTGCTCGTTTGTGCAGGTTGTTGCCGTGGAGATCCAGATTCCCTGTCAGCTGCAGCTGAGGCCGTGTGCGGTCGCTGTTCTAGAGGAGGGAGGCAGGTTGGTGCGGGCGCTGTCCCCATCTAGGCCACTCGCACACACGCTTCCATCTCCTCTTCGGCTGGTAAGTTCTTCCTCTCCTCTTACAGGATCCATTTTCTCCTCCAATCTCTACCCTCCCCAGTCGATCCATTCTAATAGATCTCACCTCAGGCTCAAGTGCTCGGAAGAAGATCCCGTGTGCTGTTGCAGCATTCCAGCGACGCCCGCCCCGAGCTGCTCCCGCAGATCCAGCCGCCGGAACAGGTGAGCTCGTTTTGTTTGTCTGACCAACTGCTGCACCGATCTGTGCCGAACCCCTTCACTATGTCACCAAATCCACTGATTCCTTCTTTTTCGCTCCCAGCCAACGCGACGCGTCTCAGGACTCTCGGCTCAGCAGATCCGCACACGCCTTCAAAGGAAATGGTATGTCCCTGCAACACAACAGTATATGATTAGGCAACTTAGTTTTTTAACCGTCAAATCACAGAACTTTTCCTGTTATTTACATGAAACAAATGGGTGGCTTAAATCGATACTGAAACATCGTTTTCCCTATATAATTTCAGAGTACATCTTTCTATTAGTTTTTTGCAATTGTGCATTCTGAACACACGGGTTCATCTGAACACTAATTAGAATAGACGGCAACTGTACACTAATTTTGAAATTGACTATAGAATGAGAACCTAGGGACAATGTAGGGTCCTCACGCTGTATCCCTCCACGTACCATGAATCTAACACTGAAAACCTAGGACTTTTATCCAACTATTTTTTTGGGGGGTCCAACAAGCTGCAGACTAGATTGAAAGCAAATATATAGCCAACACTGCCATATGCTCGGATAAAAGTGCACTTATCACTGCTCAGATAAAAAACTGTAACCAACACTGCATAGAAAAATTATAGCCAACACTGCCATATGCTGAAGGTTAGATTTGACCTTATTTAACATCACGTTGATTCTGTGATAGCATATATATAACAGCCGTTTCTTTCTCCAGGCTCCGCGTGCACCACAACCCCTAGCAGTCATTAAGACCAACGACGACACAGACATGATAGAACAGCACTAATATTTACAATCTTTGCCAAATCTATAGGGTGATCTCTCAATATGATGTGATGGAATCTCGGCAATTGCCTCAAGGAGTTCCCCCAATCTGTTCAGGTATCTTCCCGTCTGCATGGTAGAGGCTTTGCAATCTTGTGATTACAATGAGTCTACATGCTTTCACTATAATTAGTCATTTGCATAGATCCTTTTTTTAGATTAAGCTATGTTGTTGATTTTCTCTCCACAATCACTGGATTCATCGGAGGAGCTGCCATTGTTATTGGACTGCAGCAGTGGAATTTGTTCTTCAAAATAAAAGGGTCATCTCAATTTTGGAAGGGTTTGCATAAAGTCAAGCATTTCTTTAAATGGGGGGCAGAATATATAGTGAACAAGGGGGATAGAATTAGATTCTGGCATGGCTCATGGTTGGGAGGGATCCTACTGAAATTGCAGTTTCCATCTCTGTATGAGATAAATGAGAATCAACGTAATCTAATATCTGATATTTGGGATGGAGAAGAGTGGCAGTTAACTTTTAGGAGGAATCTTACTGGATCTTGGTTAGAAGGGGTGCTTTTGGATGTCTCAAAAGAGGATACCATTAGATGAGTGCTTGATAAATCACAATAATTTACCACAAAATCTCTATACCAACAGATTACTCGGGGGTGTCAAGGATAAGGTTGAGGACTTGATTTGGAAAGCAAATTGCCTCTAAAGACTAAAGTTTTCTTTTGGAAAATGATTCATGATAAATTGCAGGTGGCAGTAAACCTCAAGAAAAGTTTCTCAAAAAAAAAAAAAAAAAAACCTCAAGAAAAGAAGTTGGCAGGGTAGCCCGCTGTGTTGTGCTTGTGGGTGTTTGGAAACAATTGATCATGTTTTCTGTGAATGTGTTCTTACTCAAGTACATGAGGTGTTGTGTTAGAGATGCCTTTGATTTACATATTTTCCCTGTTAGTATCTCGATTTCATATATGGGTGGCTGACTCGATGGCCGGGGGTGCCACGAGGGATTATATTGTTCTTCTTTGCATGCTTTACTTGGGAAATCTGGAAGAACCCAAATAAGATGGCAAAGAAAAGAGGTTCCCTTCGAACTGGATGTGATTATTCATGCAATTGTTAATGTGATGCGGATGTGGGGAGAGGCTTAAGGAGAAAGATAGATCCAAGGCCATGGAACTTGCTGCGCGTCTTGAAGAATGGAACATCAAGCGGACCCGAAGTCAAGCTCATAGTTAAGATCCGCTGTAAATTTTTGGGCTAGAATTTCTGTTGGTCGGGTGCAACCTTCTTTCTTTGTTTGCTTACTTTTTGGCAATCGGCTTCCCCAAGTATGTAAACCCCATATTGCTTTCTCAAAAGCAGAGTTAACCTCATTTTACAATAGAAATTTGCAATGAGAATTTGCTATCTTGGCTTGTCTTTTGTAGGAGCTACTTTTTCCGATAGCATGTCATATTCAATTATTTGGTAATATTTATTTCATTTTCCAAATGGAGCTGTGGCGTCATATAAAACTCCAGGCAAGATTAGGGCTCTAGCTTCTGGACAATTCCATCTCGGTTTACATATTGCAACAAACTATACAAAATTCTGCTGAGTATGCAGCGCGCATGGGGTGTTTGAGCTGAGTATGTTCATAGCTGGGTTGTGTACGCCCCATTTGAGCTGAGTATCTCGCATTTTTATCTACCTGTAATTTGTGTACGCTGAACTCATTTGGCTCAGAACAACAATTAAAGTACCATCTATGATGGATGTGTACGTACTTTGAACAAGATTTAGTTTCCTTTGTGAATGTAACATCCTTCCTTTGTTCATGTGGCCATTCACCGCGCAAGATGGGCGCGCGCCATTCACTAGTTCATTCATTAATCAGGGCCAGGATTACAATCACAGGCAAGGAGCGAAACGACGCAGACCTGTCGAGCCAAAGTATGAGCAACCCTATTACAGTTTCTACTAATAAAAGAAAATCTAAAATCAAGAAAATCCCTGCTCAAGGCTCTGATCTCCTCCAGAATATGCATCACCCTCGAACGCTGCTGGTCTCCTACCTCCCAAAGTTTCAACAGCTCCTGGCAATCAGTTTCGAGCCAAACTCACTGTGAACCGATCTGACTCGCCAGCACCAGGCCATCACGACACGCCAGAGCTTCCATGTGTAGGGCATCCAAGCAGTGGGCGTACCAGTTGGCACTTCCTCTGACGAAAACACCCGTTCCATTCCACAGGACTGCACCAGTTGCTCCCTTCCCTTGCTGCTCATAATAGGCTCCATCCACATTACATTTGATCCATCCACATGGTGGCAGCTCCCAGTGAGGGATCAGCGGAGTCGGTGCATCTGAGACTAGTAGCTCATCAGTGTTCCACAGCTCAAAGGCAAGATCGATTGCCCACCGTACTGCTTCCTTGACTCGGAGCAATCTCTCCCCGTGCCTACGTCGATTTCTTTGCATCCATAGTGAATACATTCCAACTAGCAGCATAGCTTGGCACTCACCAACTACAACACGACCACATACCAGATCATGAGCCCAAGAGTCAGGATGTAGTAGTGGTAATTTAACCCCTACCAGTGTCTTTGAGTACTGCCAGAAAGCTTTGGCGACTGTGCACTCACATAGAACATGTTTAGTAGTCTCCTCCTCAGCTCCACAGGTCTCACAGTTTGCCACGCGCTCAATATGTCTCCCCATGAGTATCTTTCGAGCTGGTAGAAATTCATGGAGGACCCTCCACCAGAACACTCGAACTTTCGGTGGAACCTTGAGTTTCCAGATTGCACCCCAGGCAACATTACTTGACGAGCACGCTCGGCAGCCCTGTTGAGTCTTGTACTGTCCAGTATTTTATACGCCGATTTCACCGAATAAAATCCATGCTTCTCTGGTTCCTAGGCCCAACAGTCAGCCATTTGTGTCCTATGCGGTGTCCGAAGGATTGCTTCTGCATCCACTGGAATGAAGATCTGATGAATCGGGGACTCATCCCACCTACCATCATCAAGCAAGTCGGAGACAGTCATAACCTGTTGCCCATCAGCCGGAGTCAGTGGGCGACCGCCAAAATGGTTTGGAAGCCACCGATCCTGCCAAATATCTATTTCTGAACCATCTCCAATGCGTTTCAGCAGTCCTTGCTTGAGCACCTCCCGGCCCGAGAGAATAGCCCACCAAGTATGGCTGGCGTTCCTCCTCCTTGTGCTTGTTAGGAACGTCCCATCATGGTAGTATCTACCTTTGAGAACCCGTGCACACAGACTGTCGGGATTCATAATCAGTCTCCAACCCTGCTTACCAAGCATGGCTATATTGAAATTCCTGAGATCACGAAAACCCATTCCACCAAGCTTCTTAGGGAGAGTGAGCTTCTCCCAGCTCTGCCAATGCATATGGCTGTTGGTGGCCGATCCACCCCACCAGTAATTAGCAATAGGACTCTTCATTTTCTTGCAGGTTGTCTTGGACAACAGAAAGCAGCTCATCGAGTACGTAGGCATAGCTTGAGCAACCGACTTGATCAGCACCTCTCGGCCCGCCTGACTAGCTTGTCTCCCACTCCATGTCCCAATCCCGCTCTTCATTCTAGTCGGCTGTTGGTAAATGTTATCCTACAGAATTATTTATAATTTGTATAGTCTGCAAGCAGACAGATACGGTGAGCATTTCACCCGAGAGAGGGTTTTAAATATCGAATCCACAGGGAGGATGGTATAAGGATAAATGAGGCATATAACTAATCCCCGAAATGCAATCAAGGACGGGGAAAGAATCAAGAGGTAAGGAGATTCCTATGGTTGTCTAGTTCTTATTATTGCAAGCTATGTTGATATTGTTCTTAAAGGGACGTACTCAAAGGAAAGTAAGGGTGAAACTTACTATTCCCCCAGCAACATTGTCCTACGTGTCCTATCTGACGGGAGGTGGAATCCAAAGGAATCAATGGTACTGTCACTACCACGAACTACCACCATCCCGGACAGTAGGGTGCATTCATAAGTAACTTTGATCTAGGCACCATGCCTACACCTAAGTACACCCCTCTAATCTATAGATTCCCACAGTTAAAAGTACTCAAAAGAGTTATGAACATTAAGAATAATACTAACACTGAAGATAATATGATACTTACTCAAATAAGAAGTTGATCCACCATAGAAGTCTCGGGATCGGGTGCCATAAGCCTTTGATCCCAGAGGTACAAGCATAGAGGAGTCACCGACATGTCCTGGTGCTTCCCCTTCTTCTCCTCCACTCACTCTTTTGCTCTCAAGAATAGATCTTGAACTCTAATTAAGTTCATTGATCTAATCTCTCAACTTGATATTCACTCTTGATTAGATCTAGTCTAATCTAGTTCTAATGATATGTCTAATTAAGCTCTAATTACATGTCTAATTCTGCTTCACTAATCCCTTAGAGAGACGATCCATTCAAGGGATCCCTCTACAACTAAGAGTTAATGAGATAGAATGAGATAGTAATGAATTAGGGTTTCACCCCAGGGGCGGGGTCTTCTTATATAGGCCTTGGCGATGAACGTGAACCCTTGGATCAAACCGACCTTGGCAACGGTGTAGATACAACCTCAAAGTCGGTAGTAAACCGACCTAGAAAGGAGACACCGACAGGTGGGACCCACCCGCGGCCGGCCATATTGGCTCTGGCGACCGCCAGGTGCCCTCGCTCCTCTCGCCTCCGGGTTCCTTCCTGTTCTCTCGGTACTTTCCGGAATGTTTTAGTCCACTTTTCGGGTTGAATTACTTCACGGCCAAGCCTCGTCATCATATGTCTTGTATATTCCTAACTTTCTCCATTATTCTTTGCATTTATCTATCAAGTCCCCGAAAATATATAAATCACCAAAACTCATGGAATTATGTTAGTTTAAACCCCTAGATTTATGTTGATATTTATTTTAAGCCCTTATGCATGTTTAATTGACTAGTAATTTTATGCTATAACAGGTGTCAACAAGCTCCCCCAAGCTTACCTCTTGCTAGTCTCTTAGCAAGACACAAAACAAAATAAAATAAAATATCATATTAAACTTCTTACTTGGATCGAGGAGTTGCTACAACGCTATCACACCTTAAGAGTACACATGCTTTCAAACAAATTTTCTCTCCGGATAAAGATAAACTTGTTTTAAAAATTTTAATTTATTTAATCACCTCTTACCTTTTTGGAGCTTATATCTTTTCATCAGTCTTGGGTAATTGAAAGATAGAACAGTCCGATCCAAGCAAAGAATCTCAAACTCTTTTGATCAACTATCCTTCCGAGTTTTTGCTGATTTTCAAAATAAAACTCAAAGTTCTCAATGTGACACTCTCTAGTCTCTCATTTGTGGTATTTGTGGATCCTCTCTTAGGTAATAAAGTAATGTTGCCTGTCTCTCATAAGATGTAATATTTTTTTTTTTTTCTTAGGCAATAGCACTCTATACTTTCTTTTCTCTCATCCTATATCTAAAGCTTATATGTGGAGTTCATAGGTAGGAGAAAACTAAACTTACTTACTAAACATATATTGTAAATTCAAGCAATGGATCCAAAGTTACAAATCACACTGATCAAGTGGTGCATGTGTATGATGGATAGAATATAGAGAATATAATAGGGTAGAATAAATAGATAAGGAATATCTTACTTATGCTCCTTAAGGAATTGTCTCTCTTTTTTCAATTTTTGTAGAGATCTGGGCTGTAGCTTTTTCTTTCTTTATTGTAGAGAGGTGGACTCTGCTGGCCCTAGACTTTTGTCTGTTATTTCCTCTCTATAAAGATGTGGGTTCTACTCACCCTCGGACACTTGTCCATTTTTCATCTTTATTTTAGAGATGTGGGCTCTACTCGCCCTCGAACACTTGTTCATTTTTCATCTCTATTTTATTTTTTTTTTTTTCTTTAGGGAGGTAGGCTCTACTCTCCCGTAGGACTTTTTGTCCATTTTTTCATCTCCCTCTTTTTTTTTTAAGAATAGTCTACAAGCCAAACCTCTTTTTGCAATATTTGTGAGAGATAAATAAATGCAATGGAGCTTTTGTAAGATATTAGCTAGCAATGAATGGGTAGGAGATATTTTTGGTTGTTCTCTCCCTAATAGGAATAGAACATTTTTGTTGGCTAGAGTGAAGTGATAGTGATATATATATGGTGGATAAGTAGAGTGGATATAGCGGAATAAAGTGGAGTGTACATGATCACATGATAAGTTTCTAAGGGTCAACAAAGATTGAACAAACTCAATGCAAAGCAAGCAGCCTATATATATAAATCAAAAAGGTTTTCCTAATCTAAATATCATGTATATATGGCTGTGGTAGGAGGTTCACACTCTTGTCACACAAGAACTTATCATGTGCACTTTTCAATTTTCAAAATATAAATCTCCAAAATCTAGTGTCACTAGGAGTAAGATCAAATAGCAGCTCGGACTATCATATATCATATCCGTCAATTACCTAGACTTTCGAAAGCAAGCATTTGCAACTCATAAGTTTCAGTTTTAAGGTTTATTCTACAAATGGAGCTCGAGAGAAATTAAGCTTGAAAGCTAGGTAATTGAAAAAGGAATTACGTGAGAGCAACTATTCATCATTTCCATGCATGAGATTTTTCTTCGAGATCATTTTATGTTGGTGGAAAAGAAAACTTCTTGCACAATCCTATTTATTTATTTATTTGTTTATACTCATACTTTAAAGATCACACTCTATTAAAGACTCTTTAAACAACATTATGAACTATACTCTTAGCAAACTAAGCAAACCAAAATATTAGCTAATAATAATAATAATATAAATATAGTAGTAGAGATACTTATCGTGATAACCGGGGTGCTCTCCCCAAGCGGGATCGAAGTGTCGGGTTTGTTGATGTGGAAGTTGAGGTAGATAGTGATGATGAAGTCAGCTTATCATGTCTCTCTCCCTTCAAATCCTGCTGAACTCAAATAGACAACAAAGCTAATGGAACTTGATTAAGTGTTAGTGGTTCGCCACATAGGCTTCATGTGTCTAAAGATTTTCAAGATGAATCATGATTATTCTATGTAAACTTCAGCAAGATTTCTTTTCTAAATATTTTTGGGATTTTATAGATTTATATGCATGCAAAGAACTATGATGCGAATGCAACTAGATGAATGCATAATTATTTTTATGTCACCACAAAGGATACCTTTATGGGTTGTTACACGCCACAAAATTATTCACATGGGGCTTGAGAATTTTTTTCAATGCGGTGCTAATGCATAAATGTAAATATTCTAAAAATAAAAATGATTATGCAATGCAAGGAAATAAATATGCTAATGCAAGATGCAAAAAGATGAATATGATATGCAATGCTAGAAATTAAATATGGATAACTACAGAGTTACCTTTCGGCGAGGGTTCAATGTTTTAAGTCCTCTCGAACAAGACTTCTTACCTTGCTCACTCCTCAAGTATATCATCGATCTTGGTGATCTGCGTCTCCCGAGATGATGATCTCGAGGATGGCAGCACTCATGTTGCTTGCTTGTCTCATGATTTGAAGTGAAGCTTTAACGATTGGAAGCGAGCAACATCTTGTTTAGTGTGCTTGCTTTGTGGGTCGGGACATTTTCTTATAGAATTTTGAGAGAGTAAGATACTCCTCCACGTTGTGCTTGAAGTATGTCCCGCTTGCAAAGACAAGGTAGAGATCAAGTGCATGGGCCCCTGTTGGTGAGAAAACACCAACAGAACCAAAACTTTATTCATTCTTCCCTATCCTTAGGCACATTAAACAAGGCAGAGTTGATGTTTAACTTTTTTCTTCATTCATTTATGATGAGGGTGATAAGATCAAGAAATTAAGCATCAATGGTTTAATGATTGTAACTAACTTCCGGAACAAGATGAGCAACAATTTAATTTATATTGGGGACTATGAGATCGGGAGAGTGATAATTAGGAACAAAGAACTAAACATGTGAAACTAAACAAGATGGATAAGGTTAACTCTAACATGTTTGATTCTTTATTTATGAGCATGCCTTAATTAGGAAAAAGCTTAGTGGATGATAACTTACCTCAAGATGTTACCTTTTATTAGAGTGTGATGGCACTGTAACACCTTATGATAATTCTTTCCTTCTTCTCGAAGCTTTCCTTAATAGGCCTTTTATGTATCTTGCTCCTAACTTATCTCCTTTATTGCATCATCCTTTCTTTCTTCTCCTTTGAATTGTACTAGGACCTTTTTGCTCCTCTCATGGTTTTATTCCTGCGTCATTAGTGAACAACACATACCCGAAGGAATATACAAGTAGTAATGAAGCTAGTGTTGCTTGCAGGGGATAAAGGTCACTTTCTATGCTACGAGAAAATTCTGTTTAAAGATTTTAGCATAGACCTTTTATATCATCTTCTAGTATTCACTTTGCTTTTCTAAAGGAATGATTTTATGAAACCTTAAGTTTGATTTTCATGCATCAAAACCATTCAAACTTGTAAGGAAAGAGTAATAGAGAATAGAGAGATTGCAAACCAGCATGTGGAGTGATGGGGCATGTAAGGAGGAAGAACACCGTTGGATTATCCTTGGTGAAGTTGGTCTTCTTCTTCCATGTGCCATTCGCTCCTTCATCCTTGAGCAAGTGCTTTTTGTTTATAGACTCGTTTATGGCACTCCTCTTCTTTCTCTTGCTTCCTCTCTAGTATAGTGGGTTAGTTTGTAGGTTCATTTCGCCCTATGAATAGATTTAGCATAATCCTTTCAGTTCTTCCATAGATGAATGAATCGTGTCTTTTGCACAAGGTTGGAGTTTATCATATGCCTTGTTTTATCTCTGATCTGAGTTCATATCTTGACTTTCCCCAATTGTATTTGAGAGTTCTCTGCATGGGTTAGTCCGTAAAAATATTCCAACATCTACTACAACATACTATTGATTCAAAAATCAACCTAGACACCACATCTAATTTGATTTAGGAAGGTATTTTAACCTAAGCACCATGCTTAATTTAAAAACCTTTAGAAGTAAAATCAACACACCCTCAGTTCAAAAATTAAACTAGACACCTTGTCTAATTTAATTCAGAAAAACAACTTAAACTAAGCGCCATGCCTAATTTAAAGAAGGTGTATGAAAATTCCATCAAAACCAAATCATATAATATAGTAGATAATGGTAACATGAAAACTTTTTAAAGAGATTTACTCAAACAGAGATGGAATAGTGTAGTACTTGAGCATGTCTTAAAGGTAGCAACAACTAAAGTAAGGTAGCAACATGGAAAGAATTATATGCGTGATTTAATGTTGCTTAATAATTGGTTAGACATACCTTTACATTATCATCCTTCGTTCTCTTTGTTCTTGATCTGAAATTGTTAGTGACAAAAATACCCGAAGGAATATTCACAATTTATATTTCTATGCTCACTACACAAGGGGTGTTATAGCAAAAGATCTATACTCATATTACTTCCCCTAGGGTGCTTGTTTTAGGACAAAAAGCTCGTCCTTGGAAAACCTTCAAAGATGATTCAAGATGATGAAGAGGTTTTCCCTTAAATCACCAATCTCAATTATCAAGCCAATAAGATCAACAACCACCCCTTCTAAATTTTTATGAACAGTTATCTTCAAGGGGTTTGAGATCTTGTAGGTGGCAAGATTAGAGATAGCAATTAATTCAGGGAGTTTGCTCACATGGGCAAGGATTGAATAGAATATTTAGGATGTAACTCCTATGCTCATGGATGTTTTCCAACTATGGATAACGATCTTTCTGGTCTTCCTTGGATCCTTTATGATATTTATGCTTGGGCTTTCTAAGATTGTAGGTAGACTCATGAAAAAGAACACTAGAGGATTCATTGGGGTCAAGGATGAGGTTAAAAATGTGTTTGGATAAGCTATCTAATATGGAATAGAAGGAAAGAGACATGAATGGATTCTAGATAGCTTTGCTCTCCTTCTATGGCATCGTAGATATGCCATCCTTAGGCTCCCAACGTCCTTTGTAAGAATAAGGATGCTTTCTAAGAGATTCTTCTCCAAGAGGATTTGGTTTATAGGCACTTAAAGGTCTCTTGTGAAGCTAGAAGTTTGTCTCCCAAAGTCATCACCATAAAGGATTCAAGGGTAGAATTACTTCTTCCCTTGGAGGTATTTAGAATATTGATGAATTAGGATTGGTAGCTATATCAAGCGATTGGAATGATTATGATCTGGCTATCAAAAACTTCTTCTATGGTCTAGAGGATGTTTCCTTCTCTTCCTTTGGGTGTTTATGAAAGAATTCTAAGAAAGAGATCATTCCCGCTAAGTTTGTCAAGGACAAACCTTGCTTAGAAAAGGAAAGAAAAGTTCCTCCAGAAAACTGCATGATGGTCATGCCAACAACTTTTCTAGGATGAGGTCCCAAATACATTATCCTTTGTAAAGGATAGGATTTGGCCTGAGGTTAACTTCAGAATTCCTTCCTATAATGGGTTATTTCATGATCATTTTGCTCAACCGTAGACACAGCTCAAAGCCAAGGATAGGTTCTATAGATTCTAGTGGCCTGAACTTGTGTTTAAGGATGCAAAGATAAAGATAGGTGTGGAATCCGAGGATCCCAAAAAGATATAAATAGAAAAGAAAATATAAAAAGAAAAACTAAACTAAGATATGGTGCAAGATTAGTTATGCTCAATGTTTTCTCGAAGAACCATTCCTCCCCGAAGAACGGCGCTAAAAATGCTTGTTGGTAAATCTTATCCTACACAATTATTTATAATTTGTATAGTCTACAAGCGGACGGATCACGGTGAGCATTTCACCCGAGAGAGGGTTTTAAATATCGAATCCACAGGGAGGATGGTATAAGGATAAATGAGGCATATAACTAATCCCTGAGCGGCAATCAAGGATGGGAAAGAATCAAGAGGTAAGGAGATTCCTATGGTTGTCTAGTTCTTATTATTGCAAGCTATGTTGATATTGTTCTTAAAGGGACGTACTCAAAGGAAAGTAAGGGTGAAACTTACTATTCCCCCAAAGAACATTGTCCCTACGTGTCCTATCGGACGGAGGTGGAATCCAAAGGAATCAATGGTACTTTGTCACTACCACGAACTACCACCATCCAGGACAAAGGTAGGGTGCATTCATAAGTAACTTTGATCTAGGCACCATGCCTACACCTAAGTACACCCCTCTAATCTATAGATTCCCACAGATTAAAGTACTCAAAGAGTTATGAACATTAAGAATAATACTAACACTGAAGATAATATGATACTTACTCAAATAAGAAGTTGATCCACCATAGAAGTCTCAGGATCAGGTGCCATAAGCCTTTGATCCTAGAGGTACAAGCATAGAGGAGTCACCGACATGTCCGGTGCTTCCCCTTCTTCTCCTCCACTCACTCTTTTGCTCTCAAGAATAGATCTTGAACTCTAATTAAGTTCATTGATCTAATCTCTCAACTTGATATTCACTCTTGATTAGATCTAGTCTAATCTAGTTCTAATGATATGTCTAATTAAGCTCTAATTACATGTCTAATTCTACTTCACTAATCCCTTAGAGAGACAGATCCATTCAAGGGATCCCTCTACAACTAAGAGTTAATGAGATAGAATGAGATAGTAATGAATTAGGGTTTCACCCTGGGGCAGGGGGTCTTCTTATATAGGCCTTGGCGATGAGCGTGAACCCTTGGATCAAACCGACCTTGGCAACGGTGTAGATACAACCTCAAAGTCGGTAGTAAACCGACCTAGAAAGGAGACACCGGCGAGGTGGGACCCACCCGGCGGCCGGCCATATTGGCTCTGGCGGCCGCCCGTGTCCCGGCTCCTCTCGGCCTCTCTGGTTCCTTCCGGTGTTCTCTACGGTACTTTCTAGAATGTTTTAGTCCACTTTTCGGGTTGAATTACTTCACGGCCAAGCCTCGTCATCATATGTCTTGTATATTCCGGAACTTTCTCCATTATTCTCTGCATTTATCTATCAAGTCTCTGAAAATATATAAATCACCAAAACTCATGGAATTATGTTAGTTTAAACCCCTAGATTTATGTTGATATTCATTTTAAGCCCTTATGCATGTTTAATTGACTAGTAATTTTATGCTATAACAGGTGTCAACATCGGCAAGAACTCAAAGGCCTCCCGAGTAGACCTACCCGGGGCCGTAGGAAGCCCCGGATATATTTCTCGCTAGAGCCTCCTGTTCAATGTTCGTCACCTGCCTGACTTCTGTTCTCATTTCATCAGTACAGTTCTTGCTGAAGAAGATAGCTGACTTGTCACGATTCACCAGCTGCCCCGAACCCTTGCTATAAGTTTCTAGGATTCCCTGTAGTCTCAAGGCCCCTCTCTGCGATGCTTCTGAGAAAATGATACAATCATCCGCAAAGAGTAGATGTGAAATCCAGGGGGCATGGACACCCACGCGCACACCTCTGGAAAGATACACCGGACCTCTTGACTTTAACAGGCAGGACAGCCCCTCTGCACACACCAGGAACAAATAGGGGGAGATGGGGTCTCCCTGACGAATTCCCCTACTTGGCTGAAAATAATCTGTGAGAGTACCATTCACCTTAATGCTTAGCGTGGATGAACACACACACCTCATAATCAGAGTGACGAAGGCGCTGTGAAAACCAAGCTTCAGCATGATCTGCTCCAGGTATTCCCATTCAACACGGTCATAAGCTTTGGCCATATCCAGTTTAATTGCACACGCACCCAACTTTCCTTTCTTTCTTTTCAGGTAATGAGTGCACTCGTAAGCGATCAACACATTATCCGTGATCAGTCTCCCCGGAACAAAGGCGCTCTGCTCCTCAGCGATGATTTCATCCAATAACCCCCTGAGCCGGTTAGCCAAGACCTTGGAACATAGCTTGTACAAGACATTGCAGAGAGATATCGGCCTATAGTTCTTCATCTCCTGGGGATGTTTTACCTTTGGAATAAGCACAATCGACGTATCATTCACCTCCCCGGGCATCTGCCCACCATTTAAAAAATTCAGGACCGCCCTTGTGACGCTAGACCGGAGCAAGGTCCAGTGATGCTGATAGAAACCTGCTGTAAACCCGTTAGGCCCTGGCGCTTTATTTGGGCCCATCATGAAAAGAGCCTTCTCCACTTCCAGCGCGGTGTAGGGTTTTAGGAGGTCCCTATTCATATGTTCAGTCACTTTTGCCGGGACACAGTCAAGAATCGGATCACATTCCAGTGAAGCTTGACGGGTGAAGAGATCTACGTAGAAATCACGAGCTGCCTTCTCCAGGTCCTGCTGCTCTGTGACCACCGATCCATCTGCTACCCTCAACGCTTCTATACGGTTTGATTTGGCACGTTCCCTTGATTTAGATTGGAAGAAAGAAGTGTTACGATCTCCCTCTCTAAGCCATTCCACTCGAACGTTGTCTTTCCATGATCTCTTCTCTATTGAGCATCTCAGCAATTTCCTTCATGATACGTTTCTCATTCCCGGTAGGGCCCGATCCTATTGATTGACGGCGGACCCGTTCCAGTTCGAATCGAAGTTGGGACAGTTTCCTTCGTACCGAGCCAAAGGTGGATGAATCCCACGCTAAGAGGGAGCTGCTCAATGCCGACAGCCCCTGGTGCACCTGATCCAGGGAGTCTGTTTCTCCTTGTTGATTCCACACCTCCTCTACCGCCTTGGAGTACGATGGGTCTCGACGCCACATATTCTCGTAACGGAAACGGCGACGTCCCCTTCTTCTTCCCCGACGGCTTTTCTCACACTCAATAGCAGGGCACAGTGATCCGACTCAGTAGTCTGCATGTGCCAGACTTTGATAGCTCCAAAGTGGTTAAGGAACGCGGCATTCGCCAGCCCCCTATCAAGCCGGACTTTCACGTTGTCATCC